>CM021105.1:423067282-423136158 GCA_007115665.2 Sequoiadendron giganteum
GGTCCTCAACCCTATACCTTCAATTCTCTCTCTCTCTCAATCACTTCTATCTCTCTCCCCTCTACCATTAAACCTCTACCCTCTACCCTTAACACTTAAATTCTCTCCCTCTCTCAACTCTCTCGTGCTCTCTCTCTCTCTCACTCCTATCTATCTCTCCCACCCCCCCTCTCTCTCTCCCTCCCTCTATCCCTCCCACCCTACCTAGATAAGTCCCTCTCACTCCAACCCCTTCTCTTCCACTCCCTCTCTATTAAGCTCTCACTTACACCCCTCTGCCTCTCTCCAAAATCTCTCTCTCCCTTTGACAACCTACCTAGGCAACTCTCTCTCTCTCTCTCTCTCTCTCTCTCTCTATCCCTCCCACCCTACCTAAATAAGTCCCTCTCACTATACATCCCTCTTTCTATCCCTCTCTCAGGTCACTCCCTCCCACACCCTCTCCCTCTCTTAGGTCTCCCACTCACACTCCCTCTCTCTCCCACTCCCTCTCTTTCGCACTCCCTCTCTCTACCTATCTATCAAGTCTCTCCCTCTCACCCCCCTCACACTCTCAAGTCTCTCCCTTTGGTAGCCTACCTACATAAATCTATCTTTCTCACCGTCTTTCTCTCCCCCCTCTCTTTCTCCCTCTCTCAATTCTCTCTCCCATCCCCCCTCTCTATCTCTCACCCTCTCTCTATCCCTCCCACCCTACCTAGCTAAGTCCCTCTCACTCCAACCCCTTCTCTCTCACTCCCTCTCTTTTAAACTCTCACTTCCACCCCCTCTCCCTCTCTCCAGACTCTCTCTCTCCCTCCCACCTCTCTCAGGTCTCTCCCTGGAAACCTACCTATGTATATCACTCTCTCTCTTTCTCTCCCCCTCTCTCTATCTATCCCTCCCACCCTACCTAGATAAGTCACTCTCACTCCACCCCCCTCTTTCTCTCCCTCTCTCAGGTCACTCCCTCCCACACCCTCTCCCTCTCTCAAGTCTCTCACTCACACTCCCTATCTCTCCCACTCCCTCTCTCTCACACTCCCTCTGAATACCTATCTCTCAAGTCTCTCCCTCTCATCCCCCTCACACTCTCAAGTCTCTCCCTTTGGAACCCTACCTACATAAATGTCTCTCTCTAACTGTATCTCTCTCCCCCCTCTCTCTCTCCCTCTCTCTCTCTCTCTCTCTCTCTGCCTCCCTCTCTCCCTCCCACCCTACCTAGTGAAGTCCCTCTCACTCCAACCCCTTATCTCCCACTCCCTCTCTCTTAAACTCTCACTTCCACCCCCTCTCGCTCTCTCCAGACTCTTTCTCTCTCTCTCCCTCTCCCATCCCACCCTACCTAGACAACTCCCTCTCTGTTAAAATTCTCCCTCCCTCTAAAGACATACATAAATACATACATACTTACATACATACAAGCATAATACATATGTGAATAAAATCCTACATCCACACAATTATACATACATACATACATGTATAGATACAATCTTACATACATATATGAATACATACATTATACATGCATTGATACATACAAGCATACATACATACATACATACATGACATACAAGCATACATGTACATACAAACATACAAATATATCCACACATTCAATAGAGTGGCATTTAACATAAAGGAAGACATAACACGAGCGCATTATAACACACTCATGTTATATCTTAATTGGCAATCCCCAAGCCTTAAGATTGGTATTTTCCTTGGAATACCAACCCAAAGGCTTGGAGGGCATTCCCAATAACCAAAGATGTGTTTTTGCAAATTCTACAATTATTCACATAATCGAGTTCATGCTCACAGTCAGGATTGCATGTGGTTCAATATCGAAAAAATCGAACACATGGGTAATGTTAGGTTCTCTCTTAGCTATCCAACGATGTAATTTTTTTCACTTTCTAACAATGTTAAGCCTTTCATCCACAATTTCTTTTGTTTGTATGTCTCTTTTTTTCCAAAAAGAAGTGTTTGGTGTTTTTTTCGCTATAAATTAACCGTTCATTGAAATTTCAAATAAATTACATTTTTAGAAACTGGATTCCATTCTACAATTTTTTATTTTTTTTAAAATTTCAATTACTTTCCAAAATTTTTAGGGGAAGCATGACCAAAATTCTGTTTTTCAAGAAGTGTCCACTTAGAAAATTAGTAAAAAATCAAATATTCATTAAAAAATTATTAGAAAAATCGTGCATCAACTACATAATATTAGCTAACTTTTGACCGTACCGATTTTAAAAATACTATAAAAAAGTTCACCGTGTTAGGGTCATACAAGAGTTGCTATACATTATGTTTTTTTGACAAAAAAAACACCAATTTTTGTACGTTTCTCTTTTGAACCCCTTAATCCCAACCATTTTCAAAATAAATTAGTATTTTAGAAAGTAGACTCAGAGCACTTGGATCCTTGTTTTTGTTCCATCTCAAAATTTTGAGTGTAACTATCTTGAATTTCATGTCCAAGGTCAGTATTTCCTGATTTAAAAAAAAAAGTGGCCACTTAGGCCCCCTTTTTGGGAACCATCTTGGTGCACTTACCCATCATGTAAAGATTTTGTTAAAGGGTATTTTTCTTTGTTTATGTAGGGTCTTCTTCTTAGGGAGAATTGTGCCTAATGTCTCCAAGAGAGGAAAAATCAAAGTGTCAGATTGTTCTCCATGGGATGCCTCATTCGCATCATGCCATGTCACTAGATCCTACACTCTTGGATGGCATCAAACCAAATGACACCACAAAGAAGAGGACACATCACAAGGAAAAATAAAAATCATGCCATGGAATTTTGTAAAAATATGTCATCTATGTATTCCCCCACTTTAAAGTGGTTGCTACACCATCACTGTGAGCAATTTCTTTAAAGTAGCCAAGGATAAATGCTAAGAAGACATAAGAGCCAACTTGGAAATCCCTATACCAAGTCATATGTTTCTTAATTAAGCTACATCATGAATAAGTATGTCACATACAAATCAACTTAAGGCATGTTGTCCACATCCCAAGCTTGCTCTTATATTTTCATGAAAGGTTAACAAATAGCCAAAAGAGACAATGAAAAGTGACATACGAGGATAAGGCTTTCTAACCATTTTCCCCCACTAAGTGCAAAACAAGGGTGAGCTTGGAATGGATGGTTATATGCTACTCCTTCCAATAGTGAGTATGATATTATCCTATGACTATTGCATGGCAATGAGAAACAACTAATGTTATTTATTTTGATAAGTAAACAAAGTTTCTATTTGATACATATTTAATGAGATATCAATTAGTTTGGGATGTACCAAGGTTACAGTTGTCTTGGAAGAATCTTTTGCGATAGTATTTATGTTGAGTGAAGGCTTGTTTGATGGATTGATTTTGATGAAAGGACAATCACCAAGACCATGATTTGGTTCTTGTGTTTTAGGCTCTATAGGTGCATTGATACCTTTTTCGATAGCATCACATCCTTTCACAGGTTGCTTCATAAGTCTTTCAGGATCGAAGTTGGCCTTGATTGTATACACTTTTTCATATATGTGAGCAATGCCATTATAACTTGGTTGGTGTAAAACGTTTTTCTTAGGTGGGTAAAGGACGAGTTCATGTTTGTTTTGAGTTTGTTGCTTGTGTGATGGTGGATAAAGAATTAGAGGATTCTTAGGATGTCCCATAGGGTATCTATGAGGTTCATTGATTGAGGGGGATCTAATGGACACTTGCACATGCATAAAAAATAGGGGAGGTGTTGGGAGATGAATGGAGACTAGGTAAATTGGTGGCAATGAATTCATCTTGTATTGTTATACTATCTTCCCAAGGGGAATGAGGAGAAGTACAAACAAGGCCTTCATGATTCTCAACGATTGTACCTTCTTTTTCCAAGATACCTGAATGTCACTTAAAGGAGAGGTATCGAGAGAAGTAAAATTATAATCATCATGGTTATTTGTGTTTGTATTCTTTTCTAACACATCATCCTCGCAAATAGGAGAGATAGGAGGGGGTGTAAGTTGAAGAAAAATGTTAACATTTTCATTCTCTTTCACTAAAAGACTTTCATAACTAGGGAATGCATTGAATGAATGACTAACATGCTTACTAACTAACCTTTTCTTTGCAATTTTGGAAAAGATTGAAACTAATTTTTTTGAAAAATAATGAATGCAAACTTAAGATGCAATGTAAAGGCCTAGAATGAAATGCAATATTTAGAGTTCACACAAGGTAATGTACTGATTATATTATGCAATGACCTGAAAATGAAATGTTGTGAATGCAAAATGGAATTTAAGCAATGCATCAAATGAGCCATGTTGAGCTAGATTTAGTAAAATGCATGTAACAAAAAGTCAACCCACTAATAAATATAATTAAGGGTAGAAATAGAAGCTTAAAAATAGGGTTTTTAGCTCTGTAAAAGGTTGTTTCAGGGGCATAGATGGACTAAGTCGCCCAAGGTGGCGAATGAGTCCCAGTGGTGAATTTTTTCAGAATTTTCAAATTTTTTTGATTGATTTTTATGTGTGTTGTGCTGTATGATGTAGACCTAAGATGAAAATGAAAAATTTCAGAAATTTGTAATGATTTAAGATGTAAAAAAGGCAACCTATATGCACTTTCACTAATGCAAAAATTTAGAAACCCTAGAATGGAAATTAAACAATGTAATATGCAATGAAATGATAATGTAAGCTATTCCTAGGATGTAAATGCACTCCAAATCAGAAATATGATGTTCTAAATGTAGGTTCACCAAAATGTATCTAAGATTTTTCATCTCTTGCACCTCTAAGGTTTTGCACCTAAAAGGAGAGAGACAAAGATCAATCACTTCATTCAAGAACAAATCCTTGAGATTCTAATGAAATAAAGATTTAAATATGTCCAAGGAGATTGTTCCTAAGGCTGAAATTTAATAAAGAAGATAAACTATGGATGCAAAACTAAAGAAATGTAAAGTATTTGAAAACACATTGTGATATGTGGAAAGACCTAAAAAGATGAATAGAAATGCAAATAAAAGAAAATAAGAAAGTAAAATAGAAAGCATGCACCTAGAAATATGTTGAAGACTAGATTGAAGGTTGGAAAACCTACCGATTCTAGAATTTTGGTCTATTAGGACACTTACACCATTCTGGACGACCTAGTCCTAAATTTGGAAAACTGCACCGGAGCCCGTTTCAACCAAATGAGTATCCAAATCTACAAAAAACTCAGAAATAAATGTGTAGTGGGACTAAGTTTCCAATGATGGTGACTTAGGCCACTTTGGATTTTCTAAAAATCTAAAAGTGGAAACAAAAGCTCTCGGTATGCACTTTCTACTCCTTTAGGTATCCAGATTTAAAATTGTGATTTCCAACACTATAAATGACTTTTTGTGGATGTTTTGCCCTATCCACCAAGGAGATGTCTTCAACAAGTTTGAAATCTATCCTTTAATGATCTCCAAGCCTTCAAGATTCCTAAATCTAGAAACACACAAGGGAAGAGAGAGAAATGTTGGATGTTAGGGCATGGGGGTTTGCCTTGGTCAAACCCCTTTTTAGGTAATTAAACCAAATGAAAAAATAAGATAAAAAATGAACATGAAATGAGGGAATTAGAAACTTGCCATGATGATAGATTTTGAATTTCTGCAGTAATGGTTGAAGAATCTGCCTTTGAATGCTTCTTGATGACCTAGAATGCCAAAACCCTAGCTTGCTTGAGAAGATGAATGATGAATGAGTGACGAGTGAATGAATTAGCCAACTAGTTAGGGTTAAAATGGTGGGAAAACCCTTTATTTACACAAAATTATGCCCTAATTCTTGAAAATACCACATCATAGGCCGACCTTAGGTCTTAGAAAATAAAAACTCATCAGAATTTTGAACTTATTTTTATTTTTGAGCTAAATGGGACTAAGTCGCCCAAGGTGGAGAATTGGTCCTTCCAAGGAAATTTGAATGGGTGTCAGGAATTAAGATGTATCAAATGATTTTTATCGGGTTTATTCTCAAAAAGACACTTAAATATGACTTGTAAGTGTATTAGGGTCCATTGAAACATAAGAAAGGGTTAAATTATTAATGACAAGCCTAGGAAAGTGTGAGTGTTTGTTACAACTCCTTACAAAACTTTAAAATAAGGCTTGGTAAGAGGTTATTTAGATGAAATACATTACAAAGTTCCTAGAAAAGTGTGAAAGTGTGTTACAACACTTCACAACACCTTTGCAAGACATCATAAAGTTTTTATTGATTCACAAGAGTTCAAGACCTAATGTGAATGTATTGGCCACATTACAACATTAAATGCAGACAAAACTAGGCCAAAATCCACAAGAAAGACGCAAATGAGCATAAAAATGTCCAAGGATACATTTTTTTGCGACACAGTATAAAACAATATGTAAAGTATATATATTGTTATTATATATATATTTAATATATATCATATACATATATAAATATTTATTTAAATGCCTTTGTATAAATATATATGTATATATATATATATATATATAACAAAATATATATGTATATATATATATATAAAAATATATATATAATATTTTAATATATATTTATATATTTATATATATATTTACATATAAATATATATATATATATTTACATATAAATATATATATATATATTTACATATAAATATATATATATATATTTACATATAAATATATATATATATATTTACATATTAATATATATATTTACATATAAATATATATGTAGAAATGTATATACCTCTATGTAAACGTATGTGTAGGTATACCATATCGATGCATCCATATGAGCATGCCCATTTTCCAACGTATGCTTGTATTGATATGCATATACATATGGATACATGTATATACTTGTGAACCCTTAATCCTATACCTGCATAGACATAGTAAATACACATTTTTTTAGTTTCATATGCAAGTAAGAACAAGGATTCCCCATGAAATTCATTAGCAATGTTCAAAGATAGAAAATGAAGAAAAAGATAGGAAACTAAGTTAAATCCTATTCAAGCAATGCAAACCCTCAATCTCATGGGGGAGTTGGTGCCAATTATGTGTAGAAATTGGCCCTTTCCCAACTCTTTTGTAAGCTTGATGATTTGATAGAGATTGATCCACTTTGTTGATGAAGAAAAAGATGTTTTCTTGATAAAACCTGCAATAACCTAGCTATGGTGATGGAAAATGCTCAAGAAAATGTATGAAGTTTCTCTCAATGTGAAGATAATAACTTTACTCTCAATTGTGGATGAAGAATGAGAATGAAAGCCTCTTATTTATAGATGAGATTGAGAATAGAAGAGGAAAATGGATGAATGTGGGATCATTCAACATCCAATGGTCAAGTGCTACTTGTAAAGATGTGAATGGGTGAAGGGTGTGCACATTTTGATGAATGAGCCAATAAATGTTATTAGGTGGATTTCAAATTTGTGAAATGACTTGTTGAAGAGGGAAGAAAAAATGACTTAAATGCCACTTGGCTCAATGCACAAGGACATGTAAGAGGGGAGTGAATGCTTTATTGGATGTACAAATCCACTCGGAGGGATTTTCAAATTTGGAAGAATATTTCCCTTTTATTCCATGTTGAGAGAAAATAGGTATTTAATAAATCAAAATAAATGATTTATTGTGCAAGTTGCATTCTCTAGAGGATGTGACATGGATTAGGATTAAATTAATCAAAGGTTAATTAATTTAATGAGAGATTAGGTGATGTGACCATTTTGACTTAGATTTATGAGTTGATTTAAATCAAAATTGAGAAGAAAGAGTTAATGAAATAAATGATTTGATTTATTTAACTAAAGGGGATGATGATAGATTAAATTAAATAAGGTTTAATTTATTCAATTTAATATGACTTTAGAGATTTAATTTAAATAAAATGAATTATTTAAATGAGAAGAGACTTAGGGTTAATTAAATTAAATTGATTAATTTAATCAACAAGGAAGAATGACTTAATCAAATAAATAATGATTTATTTAATTAAGAGATGACAAGTGATGACGAGTTGAGAAGGTGATTCAAAATGAAATGATGTTAGTAGTTAGGATCAAGTGTGTCGGTCAATTTTCCATTTCTACAATACTATACATATATATATGTTCACATCCAATTCACTTACATCTAATTACGTTACCAACATATCGATAGGTGTGTATGTGTAGTATATCTATGCGTATATGTGTCATTAGATCCCATTGACACACATGTGCATTTACATATAAAATACTTTCACCTACATCCCATTTATCCATATGATTGTAATAACATAAGAAAGATCTTAGAAACCAAATAGATAAATATCACCCGCAAAAGCATACAAAAGTAAACAAGACTCCCAATGCAAACCTATCGGCTAAGGATGACTTACCTATAAGCCAAAAAATGAATCAGCTCAATCATTCTATTGTGGTGTGTGTATATGCTCAGATAGTTTACTTTTACCTGTTACCCGACCAATATATTCTTTTGAGTGATACTTCCTCTCCCCCTCGAGAAATGAACGTTTACCAACAACTACTAACACATGCACTTGGCAGTCAATTTTTCACAACATATGCAATATACATAAAAATTTCCAAAGTTAGAATAATAACTCAATAACCATCTATTCACATATATGCAACATTTCACCATGGATAACATCAACTAAGATAGCATCAAATGAAACAACTTAAAATGAGATAACATACATATTGATAACAAAGTACAAGCATAACCTATTCATCTCCAGAATTCACATCACATTCACATTTTACCCTACATAGTAATAGTAAATAGTAACTTCACAATTGGGATGTAACATACTTCCCCCCTTGTGAATCACCGTCCCCGATGATCTATAGCCTTTTAACATAAAATAAAGTCAAATAAAGTTTTACTTACTGTTTTGAAAATATGTAAGATTTATAAAAAATTCATCCTATGTAGAAAACTCGTCCTTCCTAGACCTTGCTTCGAGTTCCCTCACTATCGCATAGGGAAACCTCGTATGCCTTACACATACTTACTCTTCCAAGAGCTTTATTACAAACACACACATCCTAGATACAATAGTAACTATACATAACACCTAACACATAGTGATCGAAAATCATTAGTCCATGAGTTTATCCTTAGTATAATCCAAATAGTTAAGGAATGCTGGTGCATTGTACACTACACCATGGGTCTCATCCTTTCCCTTTGGTATTTACACTTTTAGACAAATCATAAACAAAGTTCGTCCATCGCTTACACATCCATTTTCCTTACCATAAAGTACTTCCTCTTGATCACTTGTCCATCTCGAGTATAACAATGCTTTTGGACACCTGGCAAATCCCAATACTATTTTATACTTAAGCTTTGTATCGACAAAGTTTCATCGATCTCTTCAATCAATTACCCCTGTTTGACATTCTATCAAGTCTATGGTTGACCATATCTCAGCTTAATAGAGTTTCCAACCTTTCCTTTCCATATAATGGTCCAAACTTCAATGTTAGAAGTTTATAAATCATTCAAGATTTAGTTTACCATTTTTTCTTATTTGACTATAATAATATATTGCACATTCGCTCAACTGAATGTTTCATAGCATGATCATGGTTTACACAACCCTATCATTATTTGCTTGTTCAAAACTGAAATAAAATTCTTAGGAATACTAAGCAACTACTTCCCATAATATATTATTTAGGACCAAAATCCTATAATTCAAGTTTCCAAAAAGTGTTGATTACTTTAATGAGTTTGTCCACTAGAACATTATGTTAGTTTTACCGACATAGACAGATTGATTTGTCTCCCGTTCTACCACTTTCCCTCTAGAATCTCAAGAGAGTATACATTTCCTATCGATGATGACATTCGGTCTTCATTTCTTGGCATACTTGACATTATCCTACCACATTCCTTGCAGCCTCTTACTCTATCTTTTCTCAGCTTATAGTTGCTCCTCATCTGATAATTCCCTTTTTCATTCCAATGTCCTAACTCATAAATTAATTTCCTCATTCCATTCCTGAATTCTTCCAAAATTTTGGGTACATAGGTTATTTTATATCCAATAGTCTATTCTTTGACTAAGTGATAACCTATTTTGATCTCACACTACCTTTTAATTCCCATGTAATAATGGTTATAAGTTTTGTGGAGATAAATCCCATTTATCTTAGGACATCCATATCATGGATTTATTTTGTCCTCGGGTTATTCTCAAAGATGTAGTCCATATTTCAACTCAATCAAATTTTCTCGATAAAAACTGGTACTAATTTTGAGTATTAATCCTTGTTCAATCATGTTGGTCCCTAGAAGATACCAAATTTAATTGAATACCTAATTACCAAGCATGAATGTTTCTTGTTAGCTCCATGAATTCTCTTAATCGTATAGGAGAGTCCCAAATTTGGTATATCCTATTTGAGCACAAGTAACAATCCTGGTGTTCTACTTAGTAAAATTTTCCAACATTTCATGCTAAATGAAAATTATATGATGTCACAACATAAAAATAGATGCTTCCCTTTGAGAGTGTATCCATTTTAATATAAGAGCCACTCAAATAAAATATTTTCAATAATATGACTTCGTTTAACTCAATAGGTATCCTACCTATGTTTCCAATCTTATAGAATTTTCATAAGCTCAAGTGATATACATATTCGCATGGGTGAATCTCAATCTCAATATTCCCTTCCAATTCTTAGGATAGAGTCCTCAATTGTTGACTAGTCTGATGTTATAGGTTTCTCTACCCCTCTATGTCCCACTGAAGACCAAATGTACAACTCAACCAAGTAAGCTATTCCAAACTTAAAAGTGTTAATTAGTAGTCTAGTTCATAACCCAACTTAATAGGTCAAACTTAACCTAAGACCTCTCCCTTTATTTGAATGAACTTCTTATCCAAATAGGTTATTCTTAAACCTAAAAATTTGTTCAAGAGTATCGTAGTGATCAAGTGATTAATCAAGTAAAGATAATTGATGCATTTGCATAACGTTACATCCTGTTTTATCTTTCATACCATCTCTATGGCTTAATAGCTAAACCTTATCATCCCTAGGTCTCTTAGCATAGTAAGCTACAGTTTCAAGTCACATTACGACATGGATGTATTTCATAATATGTAGTATTACTACTTATATTTATAAATAACATCGTTATCTAAATTCTCCATATAAAGTATATAGGAGTGTAGAGACACTTTCTTCCAATCACAAGTATCTTAGATCTTCCCTTGCAATTCCCATAGGCAATTATTTTCCTTATCATGATCAAATTATCTGGCTATCCTTTTATAAGGAATTAATGATAATACCATTTGATCTTCCAATCAAATAAATATAAAGTATGGGATGATAATAGGTTGTAATCCTTGGCCTTTCCATTTATCTTTCTTCAAAAATCCTAATACCTTTTTCCTTGTGGTCATAAAATGTATGACTTAATTGACATCTTGACTTGTGAAGAAGTCATTAGTTCTTCCAAACCAAGAACATACCCACATTTTTTGTTGGGTGGGGTACTTAACTTGAGTTAATCTACTCTTTTCCTTCCCCCCTTAGTGTTTCCACAATTTCATTCATTTCAAAGTTGAATTCCTAGCAAACCCTTGCTTCTTTGAAAGTATTTTTCATTCCTTGTTGTTGAATTTCTATTGCCTTTACCTTTCCTCATGGAATACCTTGAATATACTCTTTCCAAAAGTTAGATTCATCGTTGTTTTCTATATCAGAGATTTCAACATTTTGGATCATCCAATAGGAGATCTAATGAATAATCAACAACTTTAGAAGTTAAAGAGGCACACTAATATTCAAATTTTCCTTCCAATATCCATTTTTGTGGAGGAATATCCATGTTCACAAGCCTCTTTTGTTGATGTACCTTTCTACTTAGTTTTTTTCCCATGCAACTTCTATTGCTTTGACACATAGTGCCATATTTTATTCCATTTCCTTTTGGAACTTCTAAACGAATATTGATTTTTCGTAGACACGATGGTGAGTTCATCTTATACTCTAACCTATCTATGTAATATCCAAATCCTTGGTCAAACTAATCTATCTTACCTTTTTAGGTTTTTTCAGATACCACATGTAACATACCATCCCTTCGATAAAGTAAAAATTTATAATTTTACACCATACGAGTAAATAAACTAAGTAACAAGTCATTGTAATAATTTTTTTCTTTCTTTTATTGAGAATATACGAACAAGATGCCATATAATATTACAATAAATATTCCACTTCATTACAATAACTTCACAACTTACAACAAAACAATAATACATACAATTACATACATAGCTCCAATGGGCTTTAGAACTAATAGCCGTAAGACGGTCCAAGATCCTTCCTTTCAAATCTTGGTTCTTTTGTTGCCTGTTGTGGAGGAGAAGCATCACTTGGGCACTTTTCCACCAACCACAGACTCATAATGTCATCACTCACACATATATCATTCGATAGATGGCCCTTCCCTTCGATGAAGAGATTGGTAAAGTAACCGATAACGAAAACCAATTGAGCATAGTGTTGTGTCCTACATAAATAGATCCTTTTCTAATCCAACAATCCAACAATCTTGAACTAGCATGTAATACTTGATCACAGTGAACTGACATTGTAGTCTCAAGAGTCACACAACTGAGTGGAGTCTTATACATTGCACTATTTTGATCAAAGAGTTCTCATTCAACACTTCAAATGAAGTCATCTATCACATACACTACTTAGGGCCAATTTGACTTAAGGCTATCTTAAGCTATGCATAGGTATTGTCCTTCAATGGATAGTCCTTCATCCCAAACTAACCTACAACATACTAATCTACTTATAATGAAGCTATTTAGAAAGTAAGTACACAAGCTAGGTATATCCTTCAATGGATAGTCCATCATCGCAGATAACCTAACTTCAAAACAATTTACTTACATATAAGTATATTTAAACCCTCTCTCACATTGGATGACCTCTCCTAGGAATAAACACAAGCTTTCCTAGTTAAATCAATAACTTAGCTAAGTGTATCATATGTGCCTTTCATGTTTAATCATACATAGTATATAGTACTTATGATAAACACCCATCTCCTACTATGGAGTAAATACAAAAACATTGCATCCCATGTTCAAACATATATAGTCTAATTAAATACCTATGTTGTACCTAATGTAACATAATTAAATACCTATGTCAAGCAATCTCTTCGATAAATCTAGTATAATTAAATGCTTGTGTCAAGCAATCTCTCCTATCATGGAGTATTAAAAAAAATAAAATAGAAACAACCCTAAGCTTCAATTCCATTTTTTCAAAGACACTCTTATTTACTTCTACCACTTAAACAAAAAAGACATTTCATGCAAGATAGAAAACACATCAATTTCAAGTAAATAATAAGAACAAGAAATCCCCATTCCTATTATCACTTATCCCAAATAATGATGACAGTGTAACCTTCTCCAAAAGTAGTTCAACTTATTCAGCTTCCCAACACAACTCCCTCTTCCTCTCTTGTTGATAGCACACTTCTCTTAAATAATAAGACAATTCTACCTCTCAAAATCTCACTCATAAAATAGATGCAAATAGCTGGTAATAATTTAGATATAATGACCCACAAATGACGTATAGCTCATGGTATGATATGTCTCACTCAAATGGAATGGAATAACAAAGATAATGGTTTACACAAGAAAATGAGAATGAGAATGATTTAATTCCAATAATGAACTCAAAAGTGAATAAGAGAATGAGAATAATGATTACAAATAATGATCACATAGGAATGAGTATGAATTAGAATGCATTCCAAATGAAATGGTGTGACTATTTATAAAGTAGGCAACCTCCAAAAAATCCTATAGTTAAGGCATGAAAAATGACACCACTTCCTTGTAGCATGATTCAACTTGAAGGCGGTGATATATTAAGCTTGTACTCGACAAAAGGCATAATAAATCGACTTCCGAATTGACAACATTCACAAGACCAATTCAATTTACACATGGAGAATTCATATTTTTCTCCATAATTGCAATCTACAGGAAAGTGAAACAGAGGTGGTGCCAAACCCCTCAAGATGGCATGATTTAAACATGATGGGAATAAGTGAATCATAGATCATCAAAATATAACTTTAATCGACTTTTTTATGAATTGAGTTGACTGCAACAATTAAATACATTGGACTTAGTCTATGCTTTCTCCATTTCACATATTGACTAAGTCAAAGCGAGCAAAATTTAGGTGTTTTTCCAAGTCTTACTCATACATATTTCATAGTTGGTGATATGTGATTCTTTCATAATGTCATGCATGATCCAAAGTTGACTTCTATTTGTAACGAAGATTTTGGCACCATAAGACTTTCTAACACTTCTAGGGTTTTTCACCTAAAAGGAGAAAGAAGTAGGCCAAAATGCATAAGTTACATTCAAAGGAGGGGGTTAGGGGCTTAAAGTGATGTGTGTGGGATGCCCTAAATGCAATAAACTGAAAGAAATATAACTTAGTGATGTTAAATCTAAAGAATGTGAAATGCTAGAAAACACAACGTTGTATGCAAACATGTACAAAATGACTTGAATGTTAACTAAACTAAACAAATGAAGGAAATAGAATGTGTGCACTTGCAATCTGAAGAAGGATTAGATGAAAGTATGGAATGCTGATGAAAATGTTGCAGAAGCCAAAAGGGACACTTGTGCCAATTTGGGCGACCTAGTCCCAGATTTGAGAAAATTGGTCTGGAGCCCGTTTCTACCAAATGGGTGTCTAAATATGAAAAAATCACTGAAAAACATGTCTAGTGGGACTAGGTCTCCATTGTTGGTGACTTAGTCCTCTTCTGGATTTCTAGAAATTCAAAAGGGGAAACAAAAGCCCTCAGTCTACACCTTGGTTCTTCATAGTTGTTCGCTTCTGAAACTCTGATGTTTGGTGAATGTTTGGACTTTTCAAGCAAGGATAGGTCTTCAAAAATTCTTCAAAGTCTTCAATGATCTTCAATGTACCTAAATCTACAAACACACAAGGAGAGAAAGAGAAAATGTTGATTGTTAGGGCATGGAGGTTTGCCTTGGTCAAACCCCTTTTTGGTAACTAAACCAAAATGAATAGAAAATGTAATGAAGTATGAACATGAAATAATGGAGTAAGTTACCTTGCCATGATGATTGATCTTGAGTTGTTGTAACAATCAACCCTTGAATACTTCAAAAAAGATGTCTTGTTGACTTGGAATGCTCAAACCCTAGCTTTCTTGAGAAGGAGAGAAGAGGAGAGCTAGGAAGAAGAGAGGTGGATTAGAAGATTGGAGATTAGGGTGAAAAAGATGAGAAAAATCCCTTATTTATACAAGTTGTGCCCTTATTTTCTTGAAATAACACTAGATGCAAGCCGACCTTAGGGTTTTGGAGACAAAATCCTGAAAGAATTTTAAGCCACGTGGGACTAGGTCACCCAAGGTGGCGACCTAGTCCACTTGAGTGATTTTCATTGAATGTTGAGAATTATCATGTGGTTAATGATGTTTGTTGGGATTGTCTCACAAAACACACTAAAATAAGGCTTGTATGTGTACTAAGAGGTCATTATAGCATTTAAGAAAGGGTTGATTTAGTGATGAAAATCCTAGGAAAGTGTGAGGATGTATTATAACACCTTACGACACTTTGGAACAAGGCTTGGAAAGGGGGTAAAAAGAGGTTCAAAAAGGTCCAAAATCCATAGCAAAAGGTTTGAATGAGTGAAAAGTGTTAAAGGCTACAGTTTTTGGTGACACTTTTATCCCCTACTTTACTGAGAGGATGAACTTTCTTCAAACTCACACTAAAGTATCCCAATGGAGATGGTGAAGAAGAAGGAGAAGGCAGTCAAGCCCCTAGGATTCAAGATTCTCAGTCAAAAAAAGACATCAGTGCAAGAGACACATTCAAGGGTGAATGATATGAATCAAAGAAAGATACATGATCATGGGATGACAAGAACTAGAAGGAAGAGAAGAAGGAAAGTAAAAATTTGGATCAAGCTTTGACCATTTGTCTAGCTAGTTGTGAATCAGACCTAGGTTATTTTTCCAAAATGATGATGTGTACTCACTTTGGGGCGATGAGACTTTTGGTTGTTCGCTGAGTGAGAAACATACATAATTGGTATGTACTCACACACACAAAGGTGGCTATGGGGAAAGTCGTGCCGCTTGGGCTTCCCGCTCAAACCATACCAAATTTATACCTCCTAATAACTTTGATAAGGTGCCACAAAAGGAAAAATGATTTTGTTCAAAGGGATTGTCTCCAAGAGAGGAAAGGTGAAAATGGTCTCATCTTGTTTGTAAGAGAGGACAAGTGAAATATCTCATCTTGGGAAACATTGTACCTAATTTTTCTAGGAGAGGAAAAGATGCAAATGGTCTCATATTGTTTGTGAGAGGACAAGTGCAATGTCTCATCTTGGGCAACATTGTACCTAATGCTTCTAAGAGAGGGAATCACAAGAAAAAGAAAATCACACATTAACATGTGAGTGGTGATGTATGCCCCCACTTTAAAGGAATTTCTACACACCGTTCTGTGAGAAATTGTATTAAAGTAGAAGAAGAAGAGGAGGACATGAGAGCTTGTTCGAAAAGCCCTATGCCGAGTCATATGTTTTTGATAAGCTGCATCATGAAAATGGGAGTATGCCACATGTGCGTAAACTTAAGACATGCCGGCCATATCCCAATATTGCTCATATATGTTCATGAAAGGTTAAAGAGTAGTCAAAAGAGACAATGACAAGTGACATATGATGAAAGAGGCTACCTAACCCCTTGCCCCCACTTAGTGCAGGACAAAGGTGAGATGAAAGGATTGGGGAGAATACAAGGCTGAGTGAAAATTGGTATCAATTAGAGGAATGAGGTGCTCCCATAGAAGGAAGAACACCGAAATCCTTAAGATGTTGGACTCTACAACTCAAGGCCTTACACTCATTAGTGGAATGACCATGAACTCAATGGTAGGCACAAAAGGAATGTTTGTTGTAACATTTCTTTCGAGTTCGCGGAGGAAGGGAGATCAAATGATCTTGAAGGAGTCTCAACAAGATGCGCTCTTGATCAAGGGTAGAAGGTGCTCCTTTAGAGGGTGACAAGGAAGTGTCTCGCTTTGTAGAGGATGCCATACTTACACAAGGCACTATAGATTGTGATATTTTGTACACTCCTCTAGAGGAGTGTGTAAAATCTAAATCAGTAGTGGGTTGTGAGATGACATTTTTATTAAGCAAAGGGTCATTTGTTGGTTTCAATTGGTGCAAAGGATCACTTTCTAAGGTTGGTGTAGAAGGGTGATTTGGGATAGTGTTGGTGTGAGGTGAAGGCTTGGTGATTTCAATTAAGGGAAAATAACCAAGACCATGATTAGTTGTTTGCGTGTGAGGCTTGATAGGGTTGCAGATACCTTGTTCGTTAGCATCACAACCTTTCCACTATAACCAAATTGTTTCACGAGCTCAAAACCTTTTCCATAAAGCTTTTTCAGCTTTTGTGGATTGGGTGTTTGTTCATTTTTGGTTGTATTGGTTAAAGTAGTTGAGGTGGATGCATGTGAAGGATCGACCGAGTCTTGTGTTGACAAGACTACATTTCCCTTTTTAGAATCATAATTTATGATACTGGTTTCTCCTAGTAAAGGAGGTGTGAAGTCTAATGAACCCCAATTGTCATTGAAGAGCTTCATGATTTTCTCAACATGTTGTTCATGATTTGTTTGTTGTGTGGGTTCCACTTGGGTGGTTGGTGTTAAGGTGCTGAAATGTTTCTCTTTGGATTTTTCAATGTTTAACCAACTATTAGGTTTAGGGTCAGCTTCAAGGGTGTACACTTTATTGTTGTAGATGTACTTCATCTTATGATGAAGATTGGAAGGAACTCCATTCATAGCATGAATCCATGGCCTACCTAAGAGAAGATTATATGAAAGCTCATGAGGCATAACATGGATTTTTGTATCCAATGTGGCCATTCCAACTGTACAAGGTATAGTGATCACACTGAACGGTTGCTTAGTGACGTTGTCGAATCCTTTGATAGATAGAGAATCAGGTTTGATGTTGGATTTATCAATTACAAGCCTATCCAAAAGGAACACACTACACACATTAAGGGAAGAGCTAGTATCTACAAGAGTTATCTTGTTCCCTTTTGTTTCGTATTAAGATATTATTATGAAAGCTTCATTTTATTTTGTACATCTAAAGGAGGGAGCTCACTTTGGTGAAAAATAATACCAACATTGATTATGTGAATAATAGCTACTATGTCATTTGGTTGCACATTAGAAGGGATAAGAAATTGTTGTAAGGCTGCTTGCATCATGTTGTGATAGTGAGGGGAGACTTGAATGAGATCCCATAATGATATTTTTATGGGAATATTCCTTAGTCGGTCAACAAGGTCATACTCCCTAAGGATTGAATTTAAGTGAGGGGCAATAGGTAAGATGGGATTAGGAAAAAGTAAGGGTATGGGGGTGGGTTGTTGTAGACGTGGATTATTTCTTGTGTAATGTGTATGAGCAATAGTATTATGACTAAATTTTTGTGACACATTATTCTTAGGTGGGTAGAGGGTGAATTTAGGTTTGGTTGAAGGTGAAGGTTTAGTTGAATAATATTAACATCCTTGAGCAGGGGAGAGGCTAAGGGTGTCTCTTCATTTGCTTCTAAGGATACAGTATTATTATTGTTAATGTTATCCTTATTGTGTATCATGGTATCCTCCTTAGGAGGAAGGGTGTTAGGAGAACAACAAACCAACAGTTCTTGACAAGCAAAGGTTGGTTCTTCTAAAATAGCTTCATCACTAACAAGGGAATGATTAATGATTGAAGTTTTTGGTGCAATAAATGTTTTTAGGTGAAGGGGGACAACTAGGATGTTCATGATTGTCATTAATTATGTTTTCTAACAACAAAGTATTTTCGTCACAACAAGGAGAAATACTAGTAGAAAAGAAAATGTTATTGTCATGATTAGCTATGTTTGTGTTGTCTTGGTCATTAAGGTCTTATCCACTAAGAGAGGTAAGAGGAGAGAAACAACTAGGATTCTCATAACTCTCATTAATTGGTTCTTCTAACAAAATATCTTCGTCACAAAGAGGAGAGATATTAGGAGAAGAACTAATATGATCGTTCATAATGTCCCAAGTTGTGTCTTCTTTCACTACAACACTCTCATAGGGAGGGGAGATTAAATTTCTCTTAGCATGTCTAGATATGTAAGCTACTAACTTTGTTTGAATAAAAATGAAAAGTACATGTAACCAATGTATGCAATGTTTCAACAGTATAAACAATGTATATGCAATAATACAAGACATTTTTATCCAATATATGCTAAGCTTTAAGAATGTAAATAATGTACATGCTAAAAGGAAAAGAAATTTTAACAAACTTATGCAAAGTTTTATGAATAGAAACATTGTATATGAAAAAGTGAAAAGTACTTTTTATCAATGT
Organism: Sequoiadendron giganteum; assembly: GCA_007115665.2. NCBI lineage: Eukaryota > Viridiplantae > Streptophyta > Pinopsida > Cupressales > Cupressaceae > Sequoiadendron > Sequoiadendron giganteum. The sequence goes on from CM021105.1 coordinate 423,086,804, forward strand.
GATGCAAAATTGTAGAAATGAAAGAATTTTCAGATCTAATGATGAAATGATTTTAAGAATGACCATCCTAAAATGATGTTTTTGAGGTAGAAACCTAAAACCAATGTTTCTGAAACTTTACAAACTTATAGTAAATGATACTAGGAGCCTAGGAAAGCACATAAATGAGGTTTCTGGTGCTGTGACAGATAGTGAAAAATTTGGATAGGGACTAGGTTGCCCAGAATGGAAAATTAGTTCTAGTTATGGTTTTTTTTCCAAATTTCCAGAAATTTTTAAATGGGTTAGGATGGGTATGATGTTGGATGACTAGAAGAAGAAAAGGTAGGTGCATATTTGGGATGATTGACAATGGTATGATATTCAAGAATGCAAGTTATATACACTTTCATGCATGCAAAAATGTGAAACCCTAAAATGCAAGTTAAATAATGCAAGATGCAATGAAATGAAAACCTAGGATGAAAAAGAACTCTAAATCATACAAGAAAAGTGTAGGAATGTTGGCTTCACCAAACTCTAATGGAGATTTTGGCACCACAAGGATTTCTAACACTTCTAGGGTTTTTCACCTAAAAGGAGAAAGAAGTACGCAAAAATGCATAAGTTACATTCAAAGGATGGGGTTAGGGGCTTAAAGTGATGTGTGTGGGATGCCCTAAATGCAATAAACTAAAAGAAAGATAACTTGTTGATTCTAAATCTAAAGAATGTGAAATGATGGAAAATAAAATGTTGTATGCAAACATGTACAAAATGACCTAAGAATGTAAACTAAACTAAACAGAAATGAAGGAAATAGAATGTGTGCACCTGCAATCTGAAGAAGGAAATGATGAAGGTCTGGAATGCTGATGAAAATTTTATAGAAGTTGAAAAAGACACTTGTGCCAATCTGGGCAACCTAGTCCCAGATCTAAGAAAATTGGAATGGAGCTCGTTTATGCCAAATGGGGGTCTGAATATGCAAAAATCACTGAAAAACATGTCTAGTGGGACTAGGTTGCCATTGTTAGTGACTTAGTCCTCTTTTGGATTTCTAGAAATTCAAAAGGGAAAACAAAAGCCCTCGGTTTGCACCTTGGTTCTTCACAATTGTTTACTTCTGAAACTTTGATTTTTTAGACCTGAAAGTGACTTTTAGTGGAAGTTTGGACTTTCCAAGCAAGGAGAGGTCTTCAACAAGTCTTCAAAGTCTTCAATGATCTTCAATGTACCTAAATCTATAAAGACACAAGGAGAGAAAGAGAAAATGTTGATTAGAGATAACAAATTTCCACAATCCATGTACATTTACAATGAATGTTTCTAGCTTAGATTATGTTTAATAGTTTTTTGCATCAATGTTTTGGATCACACTCTGTGATCCATCATCAGGATATCAAAGAGAAAAAGGAGTAAAATGAGTAATTGCAGACCAAGAATTGAATAAAAAGGAAGAGATAGGGGGAAGAGAGAGGAAGACACTCTAACCAAGGAAATGAGAGAAAATAATTACAAAAAAAATTAACACACAACAACTAGAAAATGAAAGAAAAAATAAATTATATAAAGTAAATAAAACAAGAAAGCAAGAAAAAAATATAACAGGCACTCAATTAAATGAATTAACTTATAAAGCAAGCAACAACTAATATATATATACACACAACAAGAAAAAACATAAATGACATAAAAAATATACAACAAGAAAGCAATTAAATGACTTAAAAATATCAGGACAAGCAACAAGTAATCTATAAAAGTTATAAAAAAATAATATATAAAACAAGCAAGCAAATAATTGACTTAAAAATATAAAAAATATAAAAACAAGCAAGCAATTAAATGACATAGAATAAAAGAACAAACAACAAGCAATATATAATATTATATATATATATATATATAAATATCAAGCAATATATAATATTATATATATATATATATATATAAATATAAGAAAAAATATATTATATATTATATATTATAAATTACAAATAAATATATATATATATATATATATATATATATATATATATGTAAAGTTACAAGTATATTATATATAACATAAATATTATCAATTACAAATATAATATAATTATATATTATGTATATGTAGATATAATAACTTTATAAAGCAAGCAATTAAATGACACAAAAACAAAAGGACAAGCAATACACAATATATATTATATTATAAATATATATGAAAAGTTATATATATATATAAGCACACAAGAACAAAGCAAATAAAGAGCAAGCAAGAAAATTGAATTGAAAAAACAAAAAAAAACAAACAAGAAAATTATATATATATATAGTGCTTGTTTGCTTATTTTTATTTTATTTTATAAAATGACAAACGAATAATTATAAATAAAAAATATATAAAATAAAAAAAGTAAGCACAAAATATATAAGAGACCTAAAAAAGACTAAAAAAGAACACAACCGAAATAAAATTAAAAGAGACAAGAAACACGAACAAAAAGGAGAATATGAATATATATATATATATATATATATATATATATATATATATATATATATATATAACACATAAGAACAAAGCCCATATAGAGAAAGCATGCAAATTGAAATAAAAGACGAAATAAAAAACAAGCAAACAAGCAAAAAAACAATATATATAGTGCTTGTTTACTTATTTTTATTTTAATTTTATTAAATGATATAATATAAAGTAATAAAATTAAATTAAAATAAAACAAGCAAGCACTAAATATATACGAAACTTAAGAAAGAGCCAAGAAGCAAAGAACAATAAAGATATATATATAAGAAAAATAAAGAAAAAAAGACACAATTGAAAGGAGAGGAAACTTAAAATCTTAGCATGACACAACACAAGCAAAATTAAATTAAATGAAACAATCTAACTAGAACTAAAAAGAGACAAAATTATTAAAAGAAGAGATAGGAAATAACAAGGAGACAAACAAAGGAAACAAAAACAAGAACGAGACAAGAGATTACAAGGAGACAAAGAAGCATGAAATAGACATGAAAGGACAACTAAGAGTAAAGAAGGAAAATAAATTATGTAAAAACCAAGAAGGAGAAAAAATAAAAAGGAGAAACCCTCAACAATCAAGGGCAAGGAGGATGGAGGAAACGTTCAACAAAGAAGAGCAAGGAAGAGAAGCAAGGAGGAAGAGGCAAACAAGGAACCCAACGAACAAAGCGAGGAAGGGGGAACTTGAAGCAAGGCCGAAGAGGGCGCGAAACAAGGGGGAGGGGGAGGGGGGACGACCTAGTGGTGAGAGGGGTGAGGAAGGGTCCTCAAGTTAGAAAGCAACGATTGCCACGAAAAACTTAAAATCCAACCCTCATCACGATTAAGGTTTAGAGGGTGATGGTTGATTTCAATAGCTTCTTTAAGATTTCGCTTAAAGAAATTATCTTCTATGGATAATATTTGGGTACTTTCAAGACAAATGTGATGCTTAGTGGAAGAGGAGTGGTCGGCAAGGGAAGACTTGGAAGTGCGGCCGTGCCTAATGTCAACACTATGCTCCTTAATTCTAGTACTAAAAGAACGACCGGTTTCCCCAATGTAAGGATGCCACAAGAACAAACAATTTTATAGACTCCAAAGTCGACGAAGATGTCCTTGGAATCTTTGAGGGAGGGGATACATTTTTTCAAGGTTGAGCGGGGCTTAAAAGCACAATGAAGGCATTTTTTAAGAAGGATCTAAAAAACTAAAAAAACACAATCTAAGCCAGAAACATTCATTGTAAAATGTTGATTGTTAGGGCATGGGGGTTTTCCTTGGTCAAACCCCTTTTAGGTAAATAAACCAAAATGAATAGAAAATGTAGTGAAGTATGAACATGAAATAATGGAGTAAGTTACCTTGCCATGATGATTGATTGTGTTGTTGCAGCAATCAACCCTTGGATACTTCAGAAAAAGATGTCTTGTTGACTTGGAATGCTCAAACCCTAGCTTGCTTGAGAAGGAGAGAAGAGGAGAGCTAGGAAGAAGAGAGGTGAATTAGAAGATTGGAGATTAGGGTGAAAAAGATGAGAAAATCCCTTATTTATACAAGTTGTGCCCTAATTTTCCCGAAATAACACCATGCAGGCTGACCTTAGGGTTTTAGAGACAAAATCCCAATTTGTTTTTACGTTAAATTTGAATTTTAAGCCACATGGGACTAGGTCACCCAAGGTAACGACCTAGTCCACCTGGGCGATTTGCATTGAATGTCGAGAATTATCACGTGGTTAATGATGTTTGCTAGGATTGTCTCATAAAACATGTGCTAAAATAAGGCTTGTATTTTTATTAAGGGGTCATTATAGCATAAGAAAGGGTTGATTTAATGATGACAAGCCTAGGAAAGTGTGAGGATGTATTGTAACAGTTAACACCTTATGACACTTTGGCACAAGGCTTGGAAAAGGGGTAAAAAGAGGTCCAAAAAGGTCCAAAATCCATAGGCAAAGGTCCAAATGAGTGAAAAGTGTCAAAGGTTACACATTTTGGCAACACACTATTATAATGTCCAATATCGACATATTTAGCTTGGACTTATAACGTCCAAAAAGAACTTTCAATAAATTGATTTCTAATTAAATCATGTTGAATATCCGAGATACTGAGAGGGCGGGGGGTGAATCAGTATATCCTTTAACTTATTGAACAAAAATCATCCAATTACTCTAATGCATATAATAGAAAAGATGAGAAAGAGAAATAAAAAAATATGATACCACACAACACATGAACATGATAATTTTATGTGGAAAACCCAATGAGGGAAAAACCACGGTGATGATTAGATCATTATATATAGCAGTTCCAAAACTAGATACAAAAGAGGATCACTACCAGATGAGAAAGGCTCACTGCCAGATACAAAAGTTCACTGCTTACAAGTAGGACTCACTGTCCAAATAAGGAGGCTCACTATCTACAAAAGATTATAGTAACAAAATGACTTACAGACAAAATATGAACTAGTAGGAGTACACCTAAAAAATATTGATTTAGTTCCTTTTATGCTCGATAAACAAACTTAATACACTTCATTAGTTTCACACACTTTGCTTCACATTTGCACTATTCTTTACATTCGAGTCACACTTTGCATTTTGTACCACTTCTTCTATCCCAAAACAATCCGATATATATATCTGATACATATGTAAGCATCAATTAGGTCAACATAATTAGATACAATCTTTATTCACCAATAAAGGTTAACTGTCGGCTCCAAGATAGTATAAAACTTCTCCAAAAACAATTTATCCGAGTAGCATGCTATATCATGTCAGCATGGACCAAAGATAGGTCACTCATTTATCCACAACAAAATTAATCCATTATACCACCAACTGTTTATTAGGTTTGCCATGGATAGACCTAATAACAAAATGCAACACCAAACCAATGCCACTTGCCATACGATCATATGAGCATACAGGATTGTATACAAGCTTCCAACATTCATAAACCATTTCCAAAAATCATTAACAATGATGATCACTAGAGGGGAAATGCGGACCAAAATACCGGACCAAAAACATCAGAGGATGTAAAATTGTTCTTCGTACCAGTTCAGAGTACCGGATCAAACTAACACCTTAACCGACATGGTGACATCAATGACAAAATAGAGTCAGATCTTCTTCATTCTTCCAAAAAATCAGAAATAAGTCAAATTCCAAATGTATAAAACAATATGTAAAGTATATATTATTATTATATATACATACATATATGATATATATATATATATATTTAAATACCTTCGTAGAAATATATATGTATGTATATATATAACTAAATATATATATAGTATTTTAATATATATTTACATATAAATATATATTTATTTAGTAAATATATGTCGTAAGCTAGTCAACATACATCCGATATATATATATATATATATATATATATATATATATATAAATGTATAGGCAAAATAATTATAATAAACACATTATACAGGATTTATGCATATACATATATGTAGAAATGTATATACCTCTATGTACACGTATGTATAGGTATACCATATCGATGCATTTGTATGAGTGTGTCCATTTTCCAACGTATACTTGTATCGATATGCATATACATATGGATACTTGTATATACTATACTATAATACATATATATATTTTCACATCCGATTCACTTACATCCAATTATGTTACCATCATATCGATAGGTGTGTACGTGTGGTATATCTATACATATACGTGTCATTTCCCATTGACACCCATGTGCATACATATAAACATACTTCCACCTACATCCCATTTATCCATATGATCGTAATAACACAAGAAAGATCTCAGAGACCAAATAGATAAACATCACCTGTAAAAGCATACAAAAGTAAACAAGAATCCTAATGCAAACCTATCGGCTAAGGATGACTTACATATAACCCACAAACTGACTCAACTCAATCATTCTAATGTGGTGTGTTTATATGCTCAGTTAGTTTACTTTTATCGGTTACCCGACCAAGATCTTCTCCCGAGTGATACTTCCCGTCCCCCCAGAGAAATGAACATTTACCTACAACCACTAACACATGGACTTGACAATAAATTGTTCACAACACATGTAGTATACATAAACATTTCCAAAGTTAGAATAATAAATCAATAACCATCTATTCACATACATGCAACATTTCACCATGGATAACATCAACTGAGATAACATCAAATGAAACAACTTCAAATGAGATAATATACATATTGATCATAACAAGGTACAAGAATAACCTATTCATCTCCAGAATTCACTTTATATTCACATTTTACCCTACATAGTAATAGTAAATAGAAACTTCACAATTGGGATGTAACAATGACAATGCCTTGAAGGGTGTCAATGACTTAAGTGTTACTTTCAAAAGCCTTCCTCTAATTCGATAATTTGAATAATTCTTCCTTACAGCTCAACACTATAGTTTGATTATTTTTCTTCAATTTCTAAGTATATAGTCATCTAAATCTACCCATTTTCTTATTACTCCATCTATACGTCATAATCAAATTTTTATTTGTGTTTTCCTTCTCTTGCATATGGTCATCTAGTGTACTATCAGAGTCCTTCGAGTCATTACTTACCTAATTGGCTTGACATTAGATAGTAGCCCTCATTGGCTTGAAAGATGTAGCAACAGTGGCCTAAGACCGAACAAATTTTCTCATTTTCAACATATCATGCTTAGGTGAGCAATGTAGCAACACAATTGAGGTCAAATGAGGAACTTGTATTTGTAAAATCACATCAAGGGAAAAAGCTACGACTATAAAAAAGAGAAATTAGTTGTGCACTTGGCCTAGTAGCATCATCAACAACATAATTTTTTTTTCTAATTCCAAAGCACATTCAACCATTTTAATTACATGAATTATTTTAAAGTTTATTGCAATTGTCATGAATTATTTTCTTTAATTACATGTATGCCTTGTTGGAAACTCACAAAATTTCACACATTTCCTCTATTCAACAAAAGGTGTAATGAATTAGGCACATTGATATTCAATTTAAAATTGCAAGCTTTTGATATTATTAATTTGTTAGTCAATTCACTAGTGTGTTTTTCTCTCTCAATTATGAAATTTTATTTCAAGCTGAAATTTTTATTGTGAGGTGTAGATATCCAACTAGTTTAGGTCTTTGAAACATGTAGTTGTCATCCTTTTGGTGCAAGTGCAATTAGTTAAATCGTAAGGTTAGTGTGTCTATGATTCATTTACTAAGAAGTAACAAACATGAGGAAGTGTTGTTGGAACCTGAATAATAGAGAAAAAAATAACTCAAGGAATAGAAGCTAAATAAGAGAAATAAAAGTCTTGCTAACAAACATAATGAAGTGTTGTTGCAACTTGAATAATAGAAAAATAAAATAACTCAAGTAATCAAAGCTATAAGAGAAATAAAATGCTTGATGGTTTTGAATTTTATAAAACTGTTAATGAAAATGATGATAATTCTAGATGAATAAAAGAGAATGACAACCAGATGAACATATGTTTATAAAATAATATTTACGTACAATAGTGGTTACTTCAACACCCTAAAAATACTTGCAAGTGCATAGAATGGTCCATAGTAATCATACCAAATTTGTTGCCAGTCGTCAACCTTGATTAGCCCAAGTAGTTTATTCTCATTTTTTCTCATTGGATTAGAAGAGTGTATATATCCTGTTAAGGATCTGTAGTTTATTTATTTTATGTCCTCAATCCTTGATTTATTTATATCGTGTGTGTTAATTTTTTTTTTAGGTGTAACAGTGAATATGTACTCTTATGAGGTTTTTGACCCTTAATTAACTAGATATCTAAATCACAAAATCATTATTTAACAAAAATGAAAAATGTACCCAACCAAACTATAGCATGAATTAAATGGAAATACTAAAATAGCTACTATACCAGAAATGCAAACAATTTTCCTCCTCCTTCCCAAATCCACTCAGTAGTGATTCTGGTTCTGGTTTGGTGCAAAAATGTTTTAGAATTACTTGACATGGCATATCCTTTCCAAAATGGTGTTTCTGGTATGTTCCCATGGATGATATGTTGTTTCAATAGAAAACCTGTGACTGTAAGTGAGTACAAATTAAAAACTGATATTTTTTCATTTTTCTCTATTTTTTATATCTTTCGTATTTTTGATGTATGGACGTTTCTTTTGAATTAAATTGAAATACTAAAATACCTATTTTACCAAAAATTCCAAATAGCCCCCCTTCTCTTTCCTCAAATCAAATCGGTTCCTAGAGACACTGTTGTTAGTGTGACTACTTATTATGTATGTATTTTAAATTGTAGTCTTAATTCATTTCATTGAGACTAATTTATCATGACACATAACTTATTTAAGATGAGTTGTATTGCAACTTTCTTTTGAGGGATCAAACCATGCTAAACTGGACTTTTAGTTTGTTTTGAGTTTGTGATAAAGGTGAAAGAGAGCAGAGGATTTACCTCTAGTATGATCCCACCAAAGACTTTAAGTTCTATAGTATACTATGGACTAGTCAACACATCTTGTATGGTTCCCTCTTTAATCATTAATTAAAGGAATTTATTAAGGTTATATGTTGTTATTCTATTATTTTGATATGACTGAATCTGAATCACATAAAACTACAGATTCATGGTGGACAATGTACCAACCATAGTATTCAGTAACCACAATTCCAATGTTCCATCAATGGAAGCATCATTAGAAGATGATATTGCAAGAATAAAACTACAGATTGTTGGTGGAAAATATGCCAACCAAAGTGTTCAACAATCACAATTTCAATATTAATATGCAAATCTCATCTACACCTTTTTAGAACTCTGTATTTTAAAGCAAAACAAATGTAAACAAATGTGCACACCTCAAAAATAAGAGTCTAATGTACAAGACTCTCAATCTCTTATTTTTAAAATTAATTATTTTTTTAGTTAAAATTTTTTGGAACATACTTTATGCAAATAACTATTGTAAACATGTGTTTTATTTTGACTTAAACTAATATAAAAAATCGGTGTAACTATTGCACCTCCTTTCGGTGCAAGTGCTAGTAAATTATTCATATCATATAAATGAAAATTTACTACTAAACTAGTAGTAAATATAATTATTATGCAATTAATAAACAATGTATCAATATACTACTAGTTGACATAAATTAGTGAATACAAACAATTAAATAAACTACCAAATGATAGAAATTAAAAATTAAAATGACTAAATTTACTACCAATTAATGGAAATTAGTCAATTAAAATGACTAAATATACTACTAATTGACATCAATTAATAATTAAATTGACTAAATATACTACCAATTGACAGAAATAAGTGAATAAATATGACTAAATATATGACCAGTTGATGACAAAATAATGATTAAAATGACTAAATATACTACCAATAGATGAAAATTAGTGAATAAAAATTGACTAAATATACTACCAATTGACAGAAATTAATGATTACAATGAATAAATAAATGACTACCATGACTAAATAAATGACCAATTAACAAAAATCAATGACTAAATTAACGACTAAATATACTACCGAATTGATCGATCAAAACAACCAATAAATGAATAAAAATAGTTTAGTCATAAATTTGGTCACCTTATAAATGACCGGAAATAAACTACTAATGGTCACGTGACCAAGCTTAGTCATTTATATGCAATTTTTAGTAGCTTTTTTATCATTTATTGTTGTTTTTCTACTAGTGTTGAGTACTTGAGATAGAGTTTATATAGTGAATTTTGTAGGTATAGTTATGCTACTAATATTGTTCATGATTTCAGTGGTGGTGTTGTCTCCTTTGAAGACTCCCAACTTGGATTTTATTCTAATTGATAATAATTATTTAATACATTGATTTAGAGTTTGGAGGTTGAGATTTTTCCTAAAAGGGTTTTCTCAAAATACATTGTTGTGCTATGGTGAATGATTTTATTAAATGTTGTTTCTTTCTTACAAATTATTTTGGATCATATATATAATATTCATCTCATATTAAGTTAGTATACAAGTTATTTTAAACATCATCTTCCTTTATTATTATATTTTATTTATTGTGGGGTGTGATTGTTATCTCTTCTAGATTTATTTTATTGTTTACTTATTATATTATTTTTTGAGTGTATTTTGGTTCTTTCATATTTAATTGTCTCTCACACTTTTTGCTTGATTGTATTTCTTGGTGTTATATATATAGAGTGGGCTTGCTTTGGTTTTTACTCTACTTAGATTTGGTTATTATTTTCTTAGATTTTATTTATTTTCTCTTTTGTGTTTTTGGTTAGTTATTTATTTCTTTATATCCCTTGGTTTTTGTGCCAACCTTTCCTACGGGCCCTCCCTCCTCCCCTTTTTTTCCAATTCTTGGTCTGCAACTATTCATTTTACTCCTTATGCTCTTTTTATCTTGATGATGAATCATGGAATGTGATTCAAAATGTTGATGCAAAATATACAACACAATCTAAGCCATAAACACTCAACAATAACCTTAATGGATTGTGGAAATCTATTATCACTAATCATCTTCCTTTTAGAAAACCTTTTACCCTCACTATCCTAAGTTTAGACAATGAGAAGCCTACTCTAATCTTCACCACATAAAGGCTCTCAAAGGGGTCAAGAATTTGGAGGTTTATGGAACAATGTAGGTCAATCATAAATAATTACCTAACATGGGATGCCCACGATGGTAGTGTGTAATGTCCCCTTCTAGTAAGTGATCAACTCAGTAGCTCTTTAGCCTATTCCGGAAGCCCACGTGCTCGTTGAGGTGAAATCAGGGTTTCCTTGTTTGGAGGTTTTTTTGGCATTTCTCAGAATTTACTATTTTTACTAAATTCTGTTATTGGCAGTGATCAGTTGTCAGCACTTCAGTAAGTCATTTTCAGTTGGAGCAATTGCTTGGGTTTGATTTTGGCTTTTAAAAAAGCATTATTTGGTGAAATAATATATTTTAAGGCATTAATGTTTTAATTTCAAGTTGACCCCTTGGCCTAGTTCATTAACTTTAAGTTGTGTTTAAAGGTGGCCATGAAGGGGGATGCCTTCATGAAGGAGATATTAAATATTTAATAAAGTTTTATTGTGCCTTGAAGTGGACGCCTTTCTAAAGGAGGATTTAATATTTTTGAATTTTGAAATATTTCAAAAGGAGATTTTGGCGTCCCATTCTTGGAGGAGTTTTGGGAATTTGAAAAGTCACCTCTTTTCCTATAAAAGTGAAGTTTTGCTCCAAATTTTATTGAATCCACTGTTTATGCTAATGTTATGTTGTCAAAATGACTTCATGTATTTGGCTTCGAGGAATGGTTACCTCCTAGAATTTGGCCAATTTCATGTTTGAAAGATAACACCTAATTGGTTTTATGGCTTCTTCTTATCCAAACTAGCAAATTGATCTTCATGGTAGATGAATTTTGGAGATTTTTCACAGTTTGGATTGTTGGTTTCGTCATGGCTGAAGGACTTTTTCATTTACAACTTTTGGAGTGATTTTTATTTTGTTATGGGTTTTTTCTCTTTCCATTTCTAGACTCAAGGCAACCATTCTTGGAGATTTTCAGATTTAAATTTGAAGTGTATGATTTTATTTAGTAAAATCACCCTTGCAAGGAGGCATACCATTTCAAGAGGGCATTGGAATTCGTGCCAAATTAGATGTTGGATTTTGATGTAGTTTTGGTATTGTAAATTTGGCACCAAACTTCTAGAGAGAATACACAATTCGTTTCAACTCAATTGGATGTATTTTGAAAGAGTTGTGAGCATTTCATTAATTTACAGTTTGTTGATTAACATTTTCAATATGCTGGTTTTTATTATCAGACTTCAATGAGTTTAGTTTTGGGCTTCTATTTCAGTATTGAAGAGGTTTGAGACTTGTAAGATTCATCCTTCTCCTATTTGCATTGATTCTATCATTGTAACACTTGTAAATTGCAAATTCCTTTCATTGTAAGGCTGTGAATTAGTAGTACTAATCTAGTCGTTGCATTTGTTGTGTTTACTTGTGATTTCTAATGCAAACACTATAACCCCTGGATGGTTTACCGCTAGTGTGGAAAAGGAACTTATTAATCTCTCATTGTACCCACTGAAAAGTGGTGAATTCCCACTCATGAGTGGATGCCTGTCACAATAGAGGAATTAGTTTGTTTTGTTTTATTTTTCCCCCCACTGAATAAGTGGAAGTGCAAAAATTGTTCATGGTTGGTTCATTGCCTCTTTACTTTCAACTGTAATTTACTTTCAGTTATTGAGAATTTACCTCCACCATATGCTAGCCCCTCACCCACATAAGGTTTTAGGGTACATTCTTTGTTTTGAGTGTTTTTAGTTTGCTTATTATTTTGGAGAGCTAACACTAATCAGTTGGCTTAGTGCTGGTTGTGTTGTGAAAGTTCCAAGAAAAAATTGACTAGTACATTTTAGTGGTATTAGAATAGAAGTTACTGCCATCCTATGACATTCAACATTCAATTTTCAGATGAGCGATAGAGAAATCAGATATTTCACCAAAAATTAGTCTAGAATTCGGAGTTGGTTTCCTCTAGTGTCAAAAGTAGAGACATTGTTAGAAGATTTGAGGGAGACTAGTAAAACAGTTGAGAGTATGTCAGAAAGTGCAAGACAAACCATGGAGGAAAGAGAGGTGAGAATGGAAAAGAAATTTGATGGAATGATAGACTTGATGCCAAGGTTGCTAGAAAGAATGGATCAACAAGCAATTCAAAGCAATCCACAGCCCCAAAATAATCATATTGGAGAAAACAATGGTGTTAATGGAAGTAATGACAATAATAGTCCAGAGGTTAATGCAAGGGATAGATCCAATGAACAACATGTTGCAATCACTAGAGGATCAACCTCTAGGCCTCTTTTCCCTACTTTCACTCCAAGGGAAGAACAACCACAAGTGGAGGCCACAACACCTTTTGCAGATGATGCACGACAAGCTTATATGGAGTATGTTTCTCTACCTCCTAATATGAGGGATGCTTGGACCTTTGATCAATACATGAATCAAAGGGGTAGGAGACATGGTGGAAGAAATGAGTATCGACCTCCTATGGGTCCCATAACTGACTATCAACAAGCTTTGGGAAAGGTGACTCTAGCTCATTTTGATGGGAGTGATAAATGTACTGCCAAATCATGGGTGCAGAAGTTGGACAACTATCTCTCTTAGACCAATGCCTAAAGAAGACACAATCAAATTTGCTACATTGCATTTGGAGGGAGCTGCCCACAAATGGTGGTATCACAGTTTGGTCACTCTTGGCCATAACCTCATCCACACTTATGAGGAATTCACCAATAAGTTGAAAGAAATATTTGACACCAAATATCCTAAGGTGAAATTCTGAGAATTGACTCAATTGAAGCAACATGGAACTCTTGAAGCATATGTTGCTGATTTTCAAAGATTATCAGTAATGGTGCCTAACATTACTAAGAGGAGATTGGTGGTTTTGTTCATTGAAGGTTTGATGGAACCATTGAAGGGTTGGGTCAAAGCTTTCAACCCTCCAACTTTAGATGAGGCAATCAAAAAATCTAGGAGCATGGAGTTGGCTGCCCCTAAGCCAAAATTCTAGTTCAAACCATTTAAGAAGGATAAGGAGAAGCTTCCTTCAAGTTAGCCCAATAAATATCCTCAAAAGATGATAGATTTTCACTTCGTGATTAGCTTAGAAAAGACGGAATTTGCTACACTTGTCGTGAGCCTTGGTCAAAGGGTCACCATTGTTATGGAAAAGGTAAAGCACATCAAATGGAAATTTATTCTGATGATGGAGCAGAATCTGATTTTTCTGATCAACAGTTCGAATCAGTAAGTAGTGATGGTGAAGAAGCTCCAAAAGAGAAGCCTATAGAGGTGGGATATGGTAGTGATTTTGCACAACTCTCAAGTTTTCAAAAAAATGAATCCTTTCGGGTTCGTGGAGTGGTTGGTTCACAAAGAATTATTGCTCTAATTGATATAGGAGCAACCCATAATTTCATTGACGAAGGATTGGTAGCAAAGAGAGGTTTGAAGACTGAAGAATTTGAAAGCTTCAAGGTGATGGTAGTTGATGGATTCACCATGTCTTGCACAAGGAAGTTTCCTAACCTTTCCATGCAGTTGGGAAATTATAAGGTGAAAGATGATTTTTATGTTGGTATTGGTGATACCCATGCCGTGTTGGGAATATAGTGGTTGCGATCTCTTGGAGAGATCACATTGAATTTGCAAACTATGGAGTTGAAATTTCAGTCCAATGGTAGGAATATTGTTTTGAGAGGGAGGTCAAATGGAGGCCCTCAAATAGTGTCTTTGAAGAGAATGGAGAGGCTGATCCACCATGATCAAGTTGAATGGGCAACTAAATGTTTAATCCTACTAGCTGATCTAGTAGAGGAGAAAAGGCAATATCCTCATGATATTCAAGCTTTGTTCTCTAAGAAGAGCAAAGTCTTTGGAAATTTACCTCCTGGGAGACCTCCTAAAAGGGGGTGTGAGCATGTGATTGAGCTAGAAGAAGGTGCAAATTCGGTTATCACTACTCCATATCATTATCAAAAAAGCAGAAAGATTAGATTAGAAAGGCCATCAAGGAGCTCTTGGAGGTGGGGTTTATTCGGCCAAGCAAAATCCCCTTTTCTTCAGTAGTAGTGCTGGTTAAAAAGAAAGATGGCACAATGCGTATGTGTGTTGACTATCGTGCATTAAATTAGAACACAATCAAGAATAGATATCGTATTCCTAGGATAGATGAGATTATTGATGAGCTCCATGGGGCTATGTATTTCTCGAAGATTGATCTCTGATCTGGCTATCACCAAATTAGGATGAGAGAGGTGGATATTGAGAAGACCGATTTTAGATGCCACTATGGGCATTTTGAATTCCTTGTCATGCCATTCGGTTTGAAAAATACTCCAACAACATTCCAATCTTGTATGAACAAGATTTTTAGGTAGCGATTGAGGAAGTTTGTGCTCATCTTCTTCGACGATATTCTTATTTTCAACAAGTCTTGGAAGGAGCACCTCAAGCACTTTGAAGAAGTGCTTAGTACTTTGGAGGCAAAATATTTGTTTGCCAAAGAATCAAAATGTGAGTTTGGGATGACATAGCTGCTTTATCTCGATCACATTACTAGTTCTAAGGGTGTCAAAGTTGATCTTGAGAAGATTAGAATCATCCTTGATTGACCACCTCCAAAGAATGTGACTCACTTGAAGGGATATTTGGGCTTGTGTGGTTTTTACAGAAGGTTTGTCAAGGGTTATTCTCACATGGAAGCCCCCCTTACAGATCTTAGAAAGAAAGGAGCTTTCCTATGGATAAATAAAGAACAAGGAGTCTTTGATAAGTTCAAGCATATCATGAGCTCGTGTCCAATACTGGATTTACCCGATTTCAAGAAGCCTTTTGAGTTGCAATGTGATGCTTTAGGTGAAGGAGTAGGTGTTGTTCTCATGCAAGACAAACATCCTATTGTCTTTGAGAGAAAAAAATTGAGAGGAGGAAAAAAGTTATACTCAATTTATGACAAAGAGATGCTTACCATTATGCATGCATTGTCTAAGTTTCATCAATATTTGGTGGGAAGTAAATTTGTTGTTAAGACTGATCACAATAGTCTTAAACATTTTATGCACCAAAAAGATTTGAATGAAAGGAAGCAGAAGTGGGTAAGTAAGATCCAAGCTTATGACTTTGACATTGAGTATGTCAAAGGAAAGAACAATATAGTGGCAGATGCCTTATCAAGAAGACCTCATTTGCAGTCACTTTGTGAGCTTTCAATAGATTGGATGGAATTAATTGCTACTGATTATGCAAAAAATCAGTTTGCAACCAGCATAGTAGAAGGTCATTTGGATGATGAAAGGTATAAGCTAGTTGATGGTTTGATTCTATATAAAAGTAGGATCTTTTTGGTGCTGGAATCTAAGCTTAAAAGAAGATTCTACAATCTTTTCATGATGTTCCTCTTGCTGGTCATCAAGGGTTTTTCAAGACTTATAAGCATATCTGAGAAAAGGTTTACTTGGAAAGGGATGAAGGAAGAGGTCTTGAATTACATAAGAGAGTGTTCTACTTGTCAAATGAATAAAAATGAACATTCTTATCCAGCTAGATTGTTGCAGCCCTTGCCAATTCCAAATAAAAAATGGGACAACATTGCAATGGATTTCATCACAGGATTGCCTAAGGTGCAACGATGTGATTGCATTTATGTTGTGGTAGATAGATTAACTAAATTTGCTCATTTTTATGCTATCACAACTTCATTTACAGCAGCTCAAGTAGCTGAATTGTTCTTTAGAGAAGTTTTTTGTTTGCATGGTTTGCCTAAAACCATTGCCAGTGATAGGGACAACAAGTTCCTAAGTTATTTTTGGCAAGAAATCTTTAGATTCAGTGGTACAGTGATCACTCCAAGCACTAGTTATCACCCGCAAACGGATGGACAATCCAAGATTGTTATCAAGTGGTTAGAAGGCTACCTCAGAAATTATGTTTTGGGGCAGCAAAGAGCTTGGGTTAAGTGGCTTCATTTGGGAGAGTATTGTTATAACTCTTCCTATCATATGTCAATTAAGATGTCTCCTTTTATGGATTTTTATGGATATGATGCTCCTAACTTTGTAGATTTGGTAATTGGTGATAGTAGAGCTCCACAAGCAAATGATATGTTACAGTAGAGCCAAGACATCTTGAAGTCATTAAAGGAAAATTTGCAACAAGCTCAAAACTAGCAGAAGTTATACATTGATCAACAACGTGTTGAGCGATCTTTTGAAGTGGGAGATATGGTTTACTTGGGACTCCGGCCCTATAGATAGTCTTCTCTGAAGAAGAGTGGTGCTAAAAAGTTAAAGCCATGTTTTTATGGTCCATTCAAAGTCATCAAGAGGATTGGTGAGGTGGCGTATGAGTTGGAGCTTCCAACTACTAGCAAAGTGCACAACGTTTTCCATGTGTCACACCTCAAGAAGGCACTTGGGCATAATGTGGTTGCTACTTCAGAGTTACCTCCATTGGATGAGGAAGGTCAGTTGGTGTTGATTCGGGAGGAGAATATTGATACTAGGGAGCGTTCTTTGAGAAAAAGAACAATCAGAGAATATTTGGTGAGATGGACGAACTTGCCTATTGAAGATGCAACATGGGAAGATGAACATATCTTACAACATTCAGATTTGTGGTTGCTTGAGGATAAGCAATCTTGAGGGAATACTATAATGTCCCCTTCTAGTCAATGATCAACTCAGTAGCTCTTCAGCCTATTCCAGAAGCCCGTAGACTCATTGAGGTGAAATCAGGGTTTCCTTGTTTGGAGGTTTTTAAGACATTTCTCAGAATTTACTATTTTTAGTAAATTCTATTATTGGTAGTGATCGATTGTTAGCACTTCAGCAAGTCATTTTCAGTTGGAGCAGTTGCTTGGGTTTGATTTTGGCTTTAAAAAAAGAATTATTTGGTGAAATAATATATTTCAAGGCATTAATGTTTTAATTTCAAGTTGACCCCTTGGCCTAGCTCATTAACTTTAAGTTGTGTTTAAAGGTGGCCATAAAAAGGGACGCCTTCATGAAGGAGATATTAAATATTTAATAAAGTTTTATTGTGCCTTGAAGTGGATGCCTTTCTAAAGGAAGATTTAATATTTTTGAATTTTAAAATATTTCAAAAGGAGCTTTTGGCATCCCATTCTTGGAGGAGTTTTGGGAATTTGAAAAGTCACCTCTTTTCCTATAAAAGTGAAGTTTTGCTCCAACATTTATCATCCTTTGTTTATGCTAATGTTATGTTGTTGAAATGACTTCATGTATTTGGCTTCGAGGAATGCTTACCTCCTAGCATTTGTCCAATTTCATGTTTGAAAGATAACACCTAATTGGTTGTATGGCTGCTTCTCATCCAGACTAGCAGATTGAACTTCATGGTAGATGAATTTTGGAGATTTTTCACAGTTTTGGATTGCTGGTTTCATCATGGCTAAATGATGTTTTCATTTATAGCTTTGGAGTGATTTTTATTTTGTTATGGGTGTTTTCTCTTTCCATTTCTAAACTCAAGGCGACCATTCTTGGAGATTTTCAGATTTAAATTTGAAGTGTTTGATTTTATTTAGTAAAATCGCCCTTGCAAGGAGGTCATACCATTTCAAGAGGGCACTGCAATTCATGCCAAATCAGATGTTGGGTTTTGATACAGTTTTGGTATTGTAAATTGGGCACCAACCTTCTAGAGAGCATACACAATTCATTTCAGCTCAATTGGAGATATTTTGAAAGAGTTAGGAGCATTTCATTTATTTACAGTTTGCTGATTGACATTTTTAGTATGCTAGTTTTTATTATCAGACTTCAATAAGTTTAGTTTTGGGCTTCTATTTTAGTATTGGAGAGGTTTAAAACTTGTAAGATTCATCCTTCTCCTATTTGCATCGATTCTATCATTGTAACACTTGAAAATTGCAAATTCCTTTCATTGTAAGGCTATGAATTAGTAGTACTAATCTAGTCATTGTATTTGCTGCATTTACTTATGATTTCTAATGAAAACACTATAAACCCTGGATGGTTTATCACCAATGTGGAAAAGGAACTTATTAATCTCTCATTGTACCCATTGAAAAGTGGTGAATTCCCATTCATGAGTGGATGCCCGTCGCAGTGGATGAATTAGTTTGTTTTGTTTTCTTCCCCCCCCCCCCCACTGAATAAGTGGAAGTGCAGAAGTTCTTCATGGTTGGTTCATCACCTCTTTGATTCAGCTGTAATTTACTTTCAGTTATTGAAACTTTACCTCCACCATATGCTAGACCCTCACCCACATCAGGTTTTAGGGCACATTCTTGGTGTTGAGTGTTTTCGATTTGTTTATTATTTTGGAGAGCTAATGCTAATCAGTTGGCTTAGTGTTGGTTGTGTTCTGAAAATTCCAAGAAAAATTTATCTAGCACATTTCATAGTGAAGCTTTGTTCTAAGAGGACTCTTGGAATGGACACCCACCAATAGATAGGGTGTAACCCCTAGTTCAAGAAAAACAAATTTTAAAATAGCAATGGGGAACTTGAGTCAACAATTATTTAACAAAGATAGTAGATAATTTGGAATTATTCGTTGGAAGTGTAGATGTTTTGGGAATTATGAGATACCATTAGAGGAAGTAAACTCTTTGAAGAAAATTTTTGAAGGAAGGAGAATATCTGTAAGACTAGGGAAATATGAATTAAAGTGCAAAGGAGTAAAGAATGGCTCCTATAATCCAAAATATGGATATCATCTATTGGAGGAGAGTGCTTCATGGAAAGGTCTTCCCATACACTTATGTTGGCATAAATATTGCCTACCGAAGGCTAGAGTATTCACATGGACAACATTATATAAGGATTTTTTTTAACAATTAATAGATTCCTCAAAATGGGCTTCCAAGGACCCTCTCATTGTGTTTTATGCAGGGAGGAGGAAGAAATAATGAATCATTTATTAGTGGAATGTCCATTCCTATAGGAATGTTGGTTATGGTTGTGTGCTAAATTAGGATAGTACAAGGTACTCCCTAGGGATGTGTTGAGCCTATTCGAATTTTGGCCAATTTTAAAAATAAATAGCTCCTTTACAAGTCTAAGAACAATTAGTCCTTCGATTCTTATATGGGAAGTGTGGACGAAGAGGAATCAAAGGATTTTTCATAAAAAATAAATGGCATTTCCTTCTTAAATAAATTAGAAATAACAATAGTGGAAGTAACGAATAACAAAATAGAAAATTATAATTATAATAAAATGATTTCAGAATTGGAAAATAGAACATTGAATTGCTAGTATGGCCTAAAATAGTCACAAGTGAAAGGATGTGGGGGTGAGGCAAACATAAAAGAAACGGTCGAGGACAAATGACTCCCCTAGCAATTGGTCTAGTACAAAATGAAATTTGATGGTGCCTCCAAAGGCAATCTAGGCATTTCTAGGGTGGGATGCATCATTAGGGAAATAATTGGGACATCCCACAATAATGGGTCCCAAACTTGGAACATCTTGATTTTTGTTTGAAATCACATATTTTTAAAAAAACTAATGATTTAAGCATTAAGGAATTCCAAAGTGTTTTAATTGAAGAGGGTTAGATAAGACCCTCTTAGATCAAACCCTCTTTGATAGAACTCTTATAGTTCAAAAACATATCCACAATGGAGTCTTCTTCACACCTATCAAAATGCTAACAAAAAAACACATTTTCTTTACCATTTGAGGGATGAAATAAAGTCATTTAGAAATTATGTTTTGTAAATATGTAGTTCATATTATAAGCTTTCCAAAAGGTATAATTTTAAATAATTTTAATTTTATTATTATATTTATATTTTATTTCTTCTAAATGTTGTTTTTCACTAAACATAGAGAAAAAAATCTAAAAAATATATGTTCACTAGATATTGATGTTCTTGTTCTAGGAAAAAAAATAAAAAAATATTTTCAATCCATACAAAACAAGTTATGTGTGATGACATATACCTATGTGCAGATTATAATTACTTTGACTTCAAAAATTAATTTTAAAAACTATATAATAAAAAATATGAAAAAATATTTTAAAAATTAAAACTTTATCCTTTCAATAAAAAATAAAATTTGTGTGTAATGACATAAACATCACTTTTTGAAAATGTTGTATTTCATAAAATATAATTTTATAAAAAATATTGATATTAATGTCCTACTTTGACCAAAAAGTGAGACACAGTATGAACAATATGCAGTGCCTCCTTCCTACTCAAAAAAAACCAATGGAAGATAGCTACAAGCCCTGATACTAGGGCTAAGAATGAACAAAAAAAACTCAAAATCAAAAAATAGGAATTGAAGAGGACTCTGTGATCATAATAAATCACTACAAAACCAGAAATTGAGAGCTTATCTAGAAGAGGCAGTGGAGTTATTATTTAGCTTCATCAATACAGGTGAATTTGGAAGCGGATAATTTAGCAAATATGGCGACAGATGTTGTACATAATTGCACTGTACTCGAGGAAAGTGGTAATAATCAAACATAAAGGTCTGATAAATCACATCCTTGAGAATGATGGAAAATCAAGCTGGCACATATGTATAATCAAAGTGCTCCATGTAATATCTAATTTGATACGATAATGAGGAAAGGAAATCAACAGCAAGAGACAGAGTTAAATTCACATGTTGGGAATGATGTGAAGGCATGCTTCAAAATAAATTCATGTCTGCCAAAGCATGCAAAACAAATGGGACGACTGCAAATAAACAATTCATATTTGCCGAATTCCATAGCAGAGCTCTCTGGAATGGATACTCTAGTTCATCTTGTCTCCACAAAACGATAAATGGATTTTCTAGGAAAAGTAACAAAACACAGGTTGAAGGTGATATTTACATCACATAATGACCTGGTAAGAATGGCGATTAAATGGGTGTTAAGCGATGACTCTCTGGTGTTAATATGGACATCCCCTCTAGATTCGTCACTTCTTTGATGGAATTAGGTGAGTCCAAGGAGATGGTCAGAGCTTTGGCCACAAAGTTGGTGAAGAAAACTTTCTTGGGGGACCTGGGAGAGGTCTTGTAGGCAGCCAGACCTAGTGTGGGCATCCCTCTCTAGGGTGACATCCGTTGTTTATTGGAGGATGGTGCGGTTGTGCAATGGTGGCCCTTTTTGGGCAATTTTCGAACCACCCTCATGAGACACAGGCAGAAGGAGGCTAAGGGATGCTCTTTCCTAAAAAAGATCACCAATCTGGAGCCAACATTTGGGAGCAAATGGATGTACCAATTCATCAACCAGGAGGAAGAGTTTGAAGAATAAGGGATGCTCTTTCCTGAAAAAGATCACCAATCTGGAGCCAACATTTGGGAGCAAATGGATGTTCCAATTCATCAACCAGGAGGAAGAGTTTGATGAATAACCTTATGCAATGGGTTAAGAATTTTGTATAGATGTAAATAGCTCGGATTTGTGAATTCTAGAGCAGTAAATAAAACATAATAGAATTGGTAGTATATTAAAAAGGTTCGGTGAAAAATTCACCGTCAACAATTTATTGTGGGAAAATTTATTGTTATGACAAATTCATCATAAGAAAAATTCATCACCAGCAATTCACCAACGCGAAAATTTATGTATTAACATTTTTAATATATATTTTCAAGACTTTGAATTTTTATTTTTTTTGCAAAAGAATAATTTTCACCACATTAATAACAGAAATACAAATCTCCATTTTTCTTTTGCAAAAAAAAATTCAAATCTTAGAAATATATATTAAAAATGTTAATGCTATTTCCAAGTGAATTGCTGGTGGTGAATTTTCCTTGCTATAAATTTTTTATGACGGTGAATTTTCTTGCAATGAATTTTCCCACGACATGATTTTGCCTCATACCATATAAAAAAATGATAAAACAATACCAAGATAGACAAACCTGGATTCTGTTAAAAAAGCAATGTATGAATCTTTTCTGATCAATATATGAAGTAACCCTAGCTGCAGCTTAGGGAGTTAAAAACACTATCATGAGGAATATATTAAATTTTAGAATCTTGAGAGTTTCTGGCATATACTCTTTCTTTTATGAAATTTAGCCTAGAAAACCATTGTCATCAAAGAAAGCTTACAAAACTTCCAAACTTATCATTTCCATGGAAATGATAGGTTTTTTAAATTTTCAAACTTGATTCTCATACAATCCCAAGCTAAATTGAAGGGTAAATGTTTTGAAAAAAAAAAAAATCCATTCGAATGAAACAAAATTTTATTTTGAAATTAGATATTTGTTCATTTTCAATGTAATTCAAATTTATTTTTGAAATAGAATCTATTTTTGAAAATATATAATCCTTTTTGAAATCTATTGTCAATTTTCTTTTATCTTGCTAAAACAAAAAATTCATTGAAAATTTGAGGCTTGAAAGAGTTTTACAATTTTAGTTAGCACTTTCATGTCATTTTTCCTCCATTTCCATTGTTTGGCCATCGTGATTTTTGAACTTGAACACTGAACAACTAATTTTATCTATTACATAAGTTCACAAATGGTGATGATGTGGACATTGACTAAATCTAACAAAATTTAACACCTGAAGTTAATGGAGTTAGGAGTCAACTTTATAATTAATATGATGGGGTTCAAGTAGTATAGGAGAAATTGAAAGTGAGTGCATAGTTAATATTTAATTATATATGTTAATTTATTGATTAACATATTAGTTACAATAGTATTAAATATATTTACTTACATTTGTTAACTGATTTAGTAGATGCATTATACTTTATAGTATATTTCATCTTATAGTTTCATTATTTTGATGTTCTTTTTTCTTTTTAGCAAGATATAGCACATTTTTTAGTTTGAAAAATCTTTGAATTATGATATTTATTTCAAGATTCAATTATGTAACTTTTGAATCAAATTTATTGACTCATATTCCATGAGTAGTAGTTCATGCAAACCCATCTCTCATTAGAATGAATGATCCACTTAGCACTCATTACATCTAGGTGATGCTCATAGGGGTGAAGCATTGAGACTTTCTAGGAGGTCATGCATATGTTAGTATTGTCTAGATTCAATGTGTGTGCTAGGGGAGAGGGGCCGGTAGGTTGTGTGGGCTAACTTTGTCAGCATGTAGCGATTGATTGGAATATCATAGAACCTTCGGTTTTTAAAAAATGTGGATTGACCTCTTATCTATCTATTGGGAAGTGTCTAAAATTTGACTTTTAAAAATTCGACCAAAACTTAATTATTAACCCCCAATAATTGCACAAAAGAATATCATTTGTTGCTTGTAGAATATCATATTTTTATTGAAAATAAAATTAATATACAACCTAAATGGACCAAATACCTATTGGTAACCATAAATCTTTGATATCTCTAACTTTTATATTCAACACATATGGACCAATAGTTGAACACAAAAAAACTATTTGTTGTTATAAAAACAACACATAATTATTTAAAATACAACTTATATCAAACAAAAATGGACCAATAGTTCAACACTAAAACTTTTTAAAAATCCTTCACATTTAATGGGAAAATACATGGTATTTATTGTGCTCACCTTTTATATTTGTGATAGGACAAAGTATTGATATATAATACTCCAATACTTGTACATTGCTACCCTAATAGTTGTACACATGAGAACAATATTTTTTCCTTATGATAACAATACTTGTTTAAATGAGTGTCTTATTTTATTAAATAATCATTTTATTTTTTAAATGACACACTTATAGTTATGATATTTTATTTGAGACAAAAAAAACTTATTTCATTTATTCATGAATGTATTTATATTTTTTTATATAACATTCAAAGATTCTCACGTGTTCAAGTATGGGTCCACTTTTGATCAACATTTGGTTATTTTTTTTACATTTGGACTATTTTTTTATAATCACAATTGACTGCACAACTATTGGCCCCTCTCCCCTATGTGGACCATTCATTCTAATGAAAGATGGTATCTTGTCAACTAGTGCTCATGAAATATGAGTCAATGACTTTGACTAAAAGATTACATAGTTGAATCTTGATATAAATATAATAATTTGACACATTACAAGAAATACCTTCTACTTACTAAACTTTTATATTTATATTCTTGTTGGAATTATGTTGTATATTTTCCATGTTGTATAGTCAATTAAAACTATGAAGAAGTCTAGTGATGAAAAAAAATGCAAAACATTTTTATAGTTCTATTAGATGGAAAAACTCTTCCAATTATTTTTTGAGGTGTTTTATTGGATTTCCTACTTTTACCCATAATTTTAAAGCATTGGTAAACTATTTTTGATAAATCTATTAAAATTTACACATAAAATTTGTTATAGTATTATAAAAGATTAAATTTTATGAAATCGTGAAGAACATTACCATATTGATTTTTTTATCTAAAAACAAATCTTAAATAAAATACTTCTTATTGTATGTTTTTAATTATATTATTCATATTTTCTATACTTTATTACCATTATATAAATTATTTTAATTTATTTTTCCCACAACTACTTCAACAACCCTATGCCTACGTAATTATATAATTATTAATCAATTTTAATCCAATTTGTTTCAACTAACATAAAAAAATTACTCTTGAAAACCTACTCATTTTTTTTGGGTACACAGTACTATTATATAAATTTATGGAATTTCCTTTTCCTCCAACTAATTGAGTGGTCATCTTTAATTTTTTTTTTTGCTGATGGTCCGTTAATTGTGATTTAATAAACGATAGCTTTACTAATTTATCTTTGTGTTGTGTTATTTTTATACAAGATTTCAAGTTCCCTTCAAAACCCATTTTAGGTTAATCAAAAACAACCTACTTCAACTACTTTTACTCCTACAGTTGTATATAATTATTGATAGCTTTTAGTCAATTTTATTTGAACTAACATCAACAGCTGATTGAAACAAATGCTCATAAAATGAAAGTCACTGTATATGTTGGTTAGTTGTAAGGCAAGACTGATCAAAATAATCATTTTCTGTGCGGCGAGAGAATCTGATTCAGTGTATCTGAAAATATAACAAGAGGCAGCATTGACATCTATTTAAAGAGAGAATAGAAATTTAGATGGAGACAGAGAAAAAATCTGTTTTAGCAAACTGATAGATAACATAGAAGAATCTGTTTGAGCAAACAGGTAGACTTAACATCGATTCCAGATACCGGCCTTTATCTAACTCTCTCCTCTTAACTTAATTTTTTCCCCCGGAAAACAATTTTTAACTCATATCGTCTGGCCTATGCAGGTCTCGAACCTGCGAGCTCTTAAATTAATTATACCTTTCAATTTCATCGCATTCAAACTTTAAACATGAAGATAAATATTCACCTAAACTATCGACGGTAACGTGGACGTTTCTAACAACCAAATGATGGAAAACCCAATGGATAACAATGCTGTCTATGTTTCATGTCAACAAACTTAAATTATAACAATACAAAATTGATATATCAGTTCCATCATATTATACAACATTTTCGTCTGAACTAGCTGATCCTATATATGTCTCATTCTAAGAATTTGGTTGCTAAATTCAACTCTTATATTTAGATAGAAAGGGGAAGCATTAAATGTTTGAATCAAGTTCGCCATCTATTTAATAAATATGGAACAAGAAGTACCTAACAAGCAAGAAAAGTAACCACACCTTAACTTGCACTATTGCGTGGAAATGTTTCCTCCACTGGAATGGTATTGTAAGTGAATATATGTCTCATTCTAAGAAGTGTATCTTGAATGCAGCGAATTTTTTTAACTTCTAATATGAAGGAATTTTTGTAAACTTCAAGAATTTTAACTATCACGGGGTCAGACCTTTGTGCGGCACAGGAACTCTTTCTTCATTTGTATGCGGGAATCAAGTGTGTTCAAGAGTGTCAGATTACGCCTTAGCACACCCAAACTTAAAACTTGCGCACACCAACACACTAATGCACAATGAAACTGACTAGTAATGCAAACTTATTTACACAATGCAATGCAATGCAATCCAATCCAATATTTACACACAAAATAGTGCAACACCAAACTAGGGTAAATAGATAGCTTTATTGATTGCAAAATGGCTGCTAGCCCGATCTACATTCAATTTCAACTCTTTGGGTCCTTCCCTTGAACCCAATTACAAGTCCCTACCCTTAGTTTTGCACACTCTTCAAGGTATGGTCTTGCTCTTGACCTCACCCCTGGTTGTAGCTCTTCACGTGCCTTCTAAACCTTGTAACTCTAAATCACTTCGGAACTATCATTATACTCCCCTTGATGCTCCCTTATCCCTCTCATGGTATTCAATGAGGCTTGCCCACTCCAAGACCTAGGTCCCCCTTCTTGGGAACTCCAAGTCTAACTCCTTCGCAATGTTGTAGACCATGCTCCACTCCTCTAAACACAACTCCACTCCTCATTGTAGGCCTCCTTCCCCTTCCCCTTCCATGATCACCTTGCTCTTTGATTGTTGGTTGTGTGCCTCTTTGGATCTCTCCACCATGACACTTCGCTTGGGGGAAGAATCTTACATTGTAGAATGTTATTCCAAATAGCAATACGATACTCTTATTCCCCTATATAAGCTATTTAGAGGATTCCTAGGAAGCTTTAGGTTGAACCAACTTTTGGATCCTTCACTCCAATTTATGATCCGCCACTTTTGGCTTGGGAAACCACTACCACTTATGGTTTGTCCCTTTTTAGTCTTGATAAACCATCACAATACTTGGCCTAGAAGAATCCTAGCATCTTTCAAATATCATGGCAATCCTCATTTGGTTTCATCCTTGAATTTGTTGTGGTTATGGCATGCCCAGTTCCACATTTTGGAACTCTATTCTAAACCCCGGTGCACCCCTAGTACACCCCGGTGCACTCTTGGTACACACCATGGTGCACCCCTGGCATTCACACTTGACACCTTACTAGCATCCCACTTTGTTACCCCCAGAGTACCCAGTACTAGTACTAAGTCTAACACCCCATGTTCACACTCAAACTTGCACCCCAATTTGGACTCCTGCTAGCATCCCACTTTTGGTACCCTTCTAGCCCCATATTTGGAGCCCCAATTATGAACCCTCCTTTTGGCTCCCAACTTGGATGTCCCAAGTTATGTCTTGTAAAACATGGCCCTAGTACCCTCTTTTTGGACCTAAGACTCCAAGTCCCAATCTACATCCTTTTTTTGGAACCTTGTTCTATTCCTACAAACTGGTTCTCTCCTTAAGCCCCACCTTGGGATTGGGTACCAGGGAACCCAAGTGATTCAAATTATAGGACTAACAACACACCCCATCTTGGAGTACTTGGAACTGTTGGTGTGCCCCACTGGACTAGCACGCCCCAGTACTTGAGGTACCATACCTGACACTCCCCCTCTAAGAAACTGCACTTGATTATATCCTCCCCCACTCCAAATTAGGTGACACGCTCGACGCAGACACCACTATCCTTGAAACTAATACAAAGGCACCCAACTCTACTTGAGTAATCAAAAGGGAGTGGTGGAATCCTTACGTAAGAACTCTAACACCTTATCTTCATACTTCCATAAACTCTCAACTCTTTCCCATGTGGCTTCATACCTAGGTTGGCATTGCCAATGAACCAATAATTCCTTCCATTTCATGTTTCTAAATCCTCTCCCCCTGACAACAATCCCTTCCTGCACCTCCAAGTCTAGCCTATCCAATACATTCGTTGGCCCTCTTGTTGGAACATTCTTGTTGTTGTCCGACCTTTATCCTCATGATAAGGACAGAGTTGACTGACATGGAAAACATCATCTACCCTTAAAAATGTTGGCAACTTTAGTTTATATGCAACCTTACCAATTCTCTTTATTATTGTGTAAGAACCATCATACCTTCGAGCCAATGTTGGACTCAACCCCTTGGTTGGTCTAAACTAAACCGGGTTCATCTTCAAGAAAATTTGTCACCAACCTTGAACTACATGTGCATCCTCAAAGTGTTTGCATAATTCTTCATTCTTTTTGCAACATTGACTAAGTTGTGCCTCTAGCAAAATCACCTTGATCTTTCTAATCTCTCAATTTGTTACTTGCATCTAGACACTTCCCAAAGTATATATTCATCATTGAATGGGGAGTCAATGGTTGTTTCCATGTAGCTAAGTCAAATGGGTAAAACTAACTCGATCCAGTCTTCTACATGTTGTAGCTAAACTATGTTGGATCCAATAAGCCCGACCAATTGGAATAGTTTGATCAAACAAAGTGCCTCTCAAGATTATCCTCCAAGATCCCATTTATCCTTTCAGTCTTCACATCCATCTCTAGGTGATGGCTTGTAGACATTAGCAACTTTTTTTGGGCCATTAGCTTGAACAACTTTTCTCAAAATACACTTGTGAAGCAAACATCCTTGTCATTGATGATTTTGAGTGTAACACCCCAAAACTTCACAACATTCATGAAAAAGTTATTTGTTGCATGCTTTTCCTTACACGGTGCCTTACATGGTACAAATATGGCATACTCTGAGAATATGTCAATAATCACCATTATACTGCTAAACCCATCCTCCTTAGGCAATCCTACAGTGAAATCCATGCTCACACTTGTCGATGGTCTAATTGGAATGGGTAGGGGTTGAAGTAGAACTCTTGGAGGCCTATCACAACCTTATCCTGCTAGCATGTTAGACAAATCCTAACATATTCATGATCTCACCTCATCTTTGGCTAGTATAAGCCCCTTTCAAGTAGTGTGAGGGTTCTCTTTTGCCCTTGGTGCCCAACCCACATGCTGTCATGACACTCATTGAGAAAATCCCTCCTCAAGTTATTCTATTTTGGAACGTAGACTCTATCTTGGGTGAATACCAACAATCCATCCTAAACATTGAACTTCCAATTCCTCCCCTCTCTTATCTATTTGAAGAGCTTTGTTACTTGAAGGTTCATCTCTAGTCCTTCCTTGATGGACTCCAATACCTCATTGGACAATACCACATGACTCTCTCATGGATCTTCCTCTGGCACCACTTTTTCCACTATAGCTAGTTGAGCCTTGCTTCTTAGATCATATACTACCGCATTCTTCTTGTCTGGATTATAGAGGATCTCAAAATCAAAATTTGCTAATAACTCTTGCCACTTGGACTACTTTGGAGTCAATTTTTCCTAAGTCTTAAAACAAGTCTTCACTATGAACTAAGTCCCTCAAAATAGTGTCTCTAAGTCTTGAGACAATGGATGATCCTAGTCATCTCCATCTCATTGGTAAGGTAGTTCTTCTCCCTATCCTTCAACTTACTTGACTTGTAGGCTATTAGATGCCCATCCTCCATCAACACCCCTCCAACAACATAGTCTGAAGTATCACTTTGCACCTCAAATTCTCTTGTGAAATTAGGAAATTCTAGCATAGGTGATGTAACATGAGTCTCTCCTTGAGTGTCTCCAAGGATACCTGGAACTTGTTTGTCCACTTCCATTTTTTATCCTTCTTGAGAGGATCTGTTAGGAGTGCAACACACTTAGAGTACCCCTAAAAAAAATTTGATAGTAGTTTTCCAAACCCAAAAACTGTCTCACCTCATGAACATTTTGCAAAGGCTCTCAATCTCTTATTGCCCTTAGTTTCTCTAGATCTAGACGAATCTTCCCTTTTCCATCTATGTGCCCTAAGAAGTATACCTCTTCCTAAGAAAATGTGCATTTCTCTTTCTTGAAATACAACTGGTGCTCCTTGAGAAACTCAAATTTTTTTGCCAAGTGTTGCTTGTGCTCTTGCATACTCTTGGTGAAGACCAATATGTCATACAAGTACACTAAACTTATCCAACAGTGGTCTGAACACATCATTCATGAGTGTGCAAAATGTAGATGGTGCATTGCAAAGTCCAAAGGGAATCACCATGAACTTGTATGACCCATACTTGGTCACACATGCAACTTTATCTTCATCTCCAAGCACTATCCTCACTTGATAGTACCCTTTCTTCAAATCAAGTTTACTGAAAACCCTTGCCCCTAACAAGCAATCAAAGAAATTTGCAATGAGAGGTAAGGGATATTTTTTCTTTATGGTCAACTTGTTGAGGGCTTTGAAATTCACACATAACCTCAATGTTCCATCCTTCTTCTGGAACAAGAAAGCTACCCCATATGGATAATGGGATGTTCTAATGTACCTCACCTTAAGAAATTCCTCCAACTACTTCTTAAGTTCAACCATTTGTGGACCAAACAACCTATATGGTGTCTGGGTTAGAGGCCTTTCCCCAATTCTAGCTCAATATTATGATCAACAACCCTTCTACGTGGAAGTTGTGCAGGAAATTTCACTAGCATCACACCCTCAAATTCCATGATGTTCTCCTCTACTTCTATTTCTATGGGTGCCTCTTGCACCTCATCCAATTCATCACCACCCCCAAGTAGTGCAACTAGGAATATTAGTTCCTCATTCTTCTTTTTTGTTTCCCTCTTCATGCTCAAAGATGAGACCAATTGGTGATGCCATCAAGTATAATCACTTACATTTCTATGATGTGAATTATACATGTCTTAATTACAAAAGTGTGGAAATAGATTAGAGGATGTTGTTCCTTTTACTTATTTGAATCATTATGTTTTATAGAGTAGCATTTAAGTTGTCTTTACATTCTATTTGATAGTGCTATTTCTTTTCTTTTCTTCATCGATTTCTTTTTATCATTGCATATCGAGTTGTTCATGGAGGTGGGAACATCAAAATGGGGGTCTGACTGAGGTAGACCTCGAAACACAACCCAACATTTTTCCTATTTCTATGTGCAAGTGTTGGTCTGTCCATTTGGAGTTAAAACTAAAGAGTTGGGTTTTGTGAGTGGAATGGTATCTTTTCCTACTCTTTCTTTGTCATTTTTGTACTAGACTAGATTTTAATTATTCTTCTTATTGTACTTTTTCTTTTTGTATTTTCTTAATCAAACTCTGAAACCTCAATAGTCAGGTCGTAAGTAGGCCCTTTGTGTTGTTTGGTTGTTTATTAGACCTTTGTTCATACAAGATGTGAGCACGTCCTTGAGATGTCAACGTGTCATGCTAGAATATGTTTCCTGCACTTTTGTCCTCATACACTGAGCTATTTGGTTCACAGTTTGAAACCTTTGTGGCCGACTCACCTAATTTTTGAAACACTTGTTAAACAACCTCATGTAGTTTAGGGTAGTTCGGTCCTTGGGGCTCTCTTGTGACTTGGAGCCTTGGGGGTGACGAATTACCCTACTCTATATAGTTTATATTATGGACATATATTTTATTTCACAACAGATATGTAGTAGTATCACTAGAAAAATACAATAAAATGACATTAGATTAGCTCCATATCCTTTTTTATCTACTTTTATCCATTCTTTGTTTGATATACTATCTAGTTTCATCTCAATTTATGTGCAATCTATTTATCCCTTTCTTCCAAGGGATCCTCCATCTTTAGCTTTCAAATCTCATAACCTATAACATTGAAATTTCCAATCTCTAACCTAAATGAGATAGCCATGATCTTTATAATCGAAAACTTGAAACTACAACAAAACATATACATTATCATAGAAAGAAACCTAATCACATGCTTTAATAAAGGTGTCGCCATCATTAATTGAGCCAATTGTGGCTTTGATACCAAATGTAGAAATAGGATATAAGAAAATAGTGAAAGTATGCTAAGAACCTAAAGCATATAGATTCATTAACTATGATAAATCATAAACAAAAATAGAAATAACCATACAAGAGGTGCAAATCATAACACTAGACATATGTGTAGAAATATTTGTAGGAAAAAATACACACCCAAAGAGGTATAATACTTGTATTAACCCTTTAAAAGAGACACTCCAATACAAATTATCTCTTTGAATTTGTGTATTATTTCATTACAAGTACAACTAAAAAACAACTTGCCCAACCTTCAAGATCAAGCTCCAATTTATAGCAAAATTACAAGGTGAAACCATGGAATGGTTTTGGAAACCATTTACAAGCTCAAGAGAGGTATGAAACCCAATTTTTTGTGACTCAAAACTCAATATATCCATTGATCTAAGATGCACTTGGCTATTAATTTAGCACATTCCTTACATGTCATAGTGTCATAACACATAATATTTGACTAGCCATGCTTTGGCATCCAAATTTTCTCTATTCTTCCATGCACTAGGTTCTTCATGACAAGTTTCCAACACTATCATACTTGGCTACTCAAGATTCCAATCTAAATTTACTCTTACATGCCATAATAATCTATCATATGTAACCTACATGAAGACTAGTCAAGATGCTCTTAAACACCTCCTAATATACAAACACATGTCCAAACAAGTCAAGATAAAAGTGGGACACCTACATCCTCATGTGAGAAAAATACACCAAAATATTAAATTCAAGCCTCTTCAAAATGGGATTCCATAATTTCCAAGTGTAGACACAAGCCATGGAAGATGAAATAGCAATACATATAAAAGATTAAGACATGAACAATAGGGTTTTATGGTTGATATGCAATATCCTAATAAATATAATGGAGAGGCAACAAATGTGAGATATTTATCTTTCCCTCTCCCAATTTTTGATGAGAGGAAATCACTAGATAACATGGGAATATTAATCTTGACCTTTTTCAAAATTAAAAATAATTTCAAAGTGCTTATCATATGTGTTGAAAAGGAAAAGTAAATTGGATATTATAGCTTGGGTGCTCTTAGTATGTGGTGGCTCATGGGAGAAGTAATGCGAAGCATAGGATAATAATGTTTGGTGGTGGTGTTCTTTTATTTGTTAGTTTTGAAGGAATTGGTCTAAAAGAGGTAGGTGGCTCTTTGGGAGTAGTGGGGTTGATAGGTTCTAGAGTTATTTTAGGGGTATCATGGTGTCTCTACTTATATAATAGGTGGGAAACCTCTTGGGATGCATTGTGTTAGGGCTTGTCTAAAACTACAATCTAAAGAGAATTTTTAATTATGAAAAATTTGAACATACATAGCCAATCAAGGCCATTAAAGTTCAAGGCCATTAAAGCTCCATTTGGATTGGTAGATATAGGGTTGTCTCAGTTGTGCATAGTGATTATAGAGGAATTTAAAGATATTTTTTTGAAGGTTGTAGTGAATGTGGATGTAACATATGATTGTTGGTGCTCCTTGTTAATCATAATAAAGAGGAAGGAAGTAAGGCTGTTGATATTTTTAAGTGTGAGTCAAGGTATATCTCTAATAGTATGAGAAGGGACCCTCTAGGCTTGTATTTAGAAGCTTCCAATTCTTAGTTATAGGAAGAAGTACAAAAGCTAAGGGTGGATCATTCAATATTGGAGGAGTTATATTAGGGCCTTATAATGGTAATGTGTCATATGTAATGAAATTTTCACAATGACACTCTTGAATTCTCAATTGGGTACAGGATTCTAATTTTGGAGAAGGTTTTATTAGCAAGGTTGTGTACTATACAAGTATTATCAATGGCCTTAACGTGCATAGGGTTATGTCATTCTAGATCTTTCATAACACTATTAGTTGATCCCACAATACTGGTTTACAATTTTTGGCCAAGCTGGACACTGAACTATTTTTTTCTAACTAAATCTTCACTTTCGAGCACCTGTAGCAGCTAAATCGTGAGGAATTTGAAGATGATGCAAACTAGTGATTTGTGAAATTTTGTGTGTAGATTCTAAATATGGTTTTTTCAAAAAATTTGGAATCGGATTGCACTTCTTTTTCCATCTCCTTCAAAAACTAGTTTTTTTTCATTAAACACCATTTTAAAGAGTGATGCTCACCGTATACAATATATTTTTTTTTCCATGAAGGATAAAATTCTATTTTTTTTTAATTTAGATTTGTAACTATGACATATAGCACTTTCATTTGGTTTCATAGTGTTTTATTGAATATTTTTTCCTTAATCAAGTTTCGAAGTCAAACCAATTACAATTCAGACATAGGCGGACTGTATACAACAAAACATTTTTTTGTATGTATCAAAATTCAATTTTTTTTGTTGGATCAAGGATTTCAATATCTAGTGCACTAATATTTTTCAATTTTTTTTGATAATCTGCTATTTTTCCCTATGTGTAGAACATAGAGTTTGATTTTCGGTGAAAAACCTATGTTTAATCAAACTAAAAAAACAAATACATAATAAAACCAAAACATATTAAAATTATATTTTTTGCATAGCTCATTATGAAGATTACCATCATCCACTTGGGTCTGTGAAGTATTCTCCATTTTTATCCACAACTCGAGCTTCAAAGGGAAAAATTCTGGAGAAATTTGGTGCCAAAGGGGGAGAAGGAGGGAAAAGGGGGGTTTGAATGAACCTATGTTCAAGTGAACCCCCGTTTCCACTAAGTTTTACTTTTTTCTTCATTCCAAGAAATGTGGAATATGGTGGGACCTAGCATTAAATAGGTTCGCTTGAAGGGGGGTTCGAGTGAACCCCCTTTGGGTTCACTCGAACCAAAAGCTCGTTCGAACCCCCAAAAACCAATTTTTTTTGCAATTTTCCTTCCTCACTAGAATTGTAAACCAGTTTTGTGGATTTACACAGTAGTTGTTCTTATCTCTATGGATGGTTGTTATGGTGAATGTGTTTGAGCACTAGAAAATAACTCTACCAAGTAGTTGAAGATTATGTGTTTTATATGCTTTTTAATGTTTGTTGTAATAGTTTTGTTGTTGGTGTCTATGGTTTTTTCAAGATCTATTTTAGGTTGGTTCTAGGTTATAATGATTTATTTATATGAATAAATTGTTTAATGGTTATTTAGGGATAGTTGGAAACAATTTTTCTTTTTGATATTTGTGTTAGTTTGTGTTGCAATTAGATGGTTTCAACTATGGTTTAATAATAAATATTTGATAAATGATAGGCAATGATACTTTTTTGTTCTAGTACTTGGCTATAGTAGGGAGGCCCCCCATAAATATATTCATACTATACCTAATTAATTTTTTTTCTTTTTACTAAAAATAAAATCTTTCCATGATTTCTTAGATCCTTAACTCTAATATCTAGTTCATAGATAGTTTTTCATAAATTTTATTGAATATTTTTCTTTATTATTATTTTTAATTGGTATAGTGTCTGAAAATGCACTCCTTTAAATTTTCACATTATGTCTGCATCCCCCTAATTAATTAGACTTAATTAAACCTCTAATTGACCTAGTTATGCATTTAAAATCCTAATTAATTTTATTTTCTAAAAGGGGAACCTACATAAACAATTGCAAACATCAAATTGCACATCTTAGAAAATGTGTGTCCTAGGTTTAAGGCCTAGGACCCATTCGCCCAGGGTGAATGGGTCCTCCTTAAGTTTAGGACCCCATTTTTATATGATTTTGGTGGTATTTTCATGATTCAAATTCAAATTCAATTGTCAGCCTTTGATGTTTAATTGTCAAGAAATTATTAAATCACCAATAAATACCTAGTCTTTTTTATCAATTCAAAACATCTAGCATTAAGGTAAATTTCATAAGAGAAAAGATTATTGTCAAGAGCATTCAAGAGCAGATTTTTCAGTCAATTATTGTAGCAATCAAGATCAAGATCATCATGTCAAATTTATTTGCATTCATGCATATTTTTGGAGCTAACATTGTGATGTAGGTTTCAAGTTTTCAAGCATCAAATCAAATATCAAATCACGCATCCAATCAAGCCATTTCATGCAAGATCTTATAATATTTGGAGTGATGTATTAGACTTCGATCCTCCAAGGGTAGCCATTAATGAGTTTGGTGAGTTGCAACAAGCTAGTGTTCATTCATTATTCCTCCCATTTATGATTTCATTTCATTATCAAGGTTTAATTACCAAACTAGGGTTTGACCAAGGAAAACCCTTATACACCAATTTTATTTTATTTTTATCCTCTTTATGTGTTTGCAGATTTATAGGTGAAGTGAAATTGGATCAAAAGTGCAAAGTTGTCAAAGTTGTCACCAAATTTGTCAAGAAATGAAAACTCCACATAATTTATTTTCGACATTCCGACAATAAAGCCTTAGATCCAACATTAAAGAACTGCAAAAAGAATTTCTAGAAAAAGTTACAAGGACACATTAGCTAGAATAGGATGCCTATGTGACACTTTTGGATATGAGTACAAACCATTCAACCTTCTCAAATCTGCTAATTAATGATCGTTTCTAATAGCATTATCATAATAATTTGCATTCCAAGTGGTAGATCTTGATTATTTGATCATTAATGCACTTTTATTCATCTCCCAAAAGTGTTTTTTAGTCATATAAGGGGGTGTTCAAATTTGGCTAATGCGTCTTGCTACAATTTTCTCATAATAAGATTTTTTGGGTTGTTAGATATCATCTTATAACCCTTAGATCTACCTACAGATTGTATTTTATATTAGTATTATGCTTTAAATTTACATTTCAAGTCTTGCATTGCATAATTGAGCTCATTTATTATTTTTAGTTTCTCCCCAAAATTCATATTAATCATATTTTACACTTTTCTATCATAAGGAAGGAGAGATCACATAGTGCCCTAAAATTTGGATTTGACTCACCTAAGGTTTGTAAGTCAATTCTAATCTCTTGTGGCACTATCCTTCTTCCTAATGAAATAGGAAAAGGTGGGTTCATGATTAGGAGGACACCCTGTTTTCACTCCATATCATTTTGTCAACCTCACTTTTTCATATGTTTCAATTGGTAATAATAAAAATATAGACTTACATTTGATTGGAACATTTTTCTTTTTACTTATTTATCAATATTATTTTTTCGATTAAAACATAGAGCATAGTATTTTTTATTTGACATAGTTTGTTACTTCTCCTAATGTCTCAAATATAGATCTTTATTTTTTATAATGGACATGTGTTGCTTATAAATTAAAAATACATAATATTATAACATATTATATACTATACTTTTCAAAAAGCTAAATTTGAGGGCTACACACTCATAAAATCTCATTTTTGAATGTCTTCATTTGACCCTCACATGCATTAAACAAAGTGGCTTATTTTGTCTATTAAAATTGTAACAGGGGGATAGGATAGCAAACTAATACCACGAGGGTGCCATATAAGCAAGTTTGGTCTAAAAGGTTGTGATTTAATCTTGTCATGTCAAAGAACCCCTCACCATAGGTGCCATGCAACAGTATGCAACTACTAATTATGTTCCATCTAAAGAGCTTAGACTCAATCCCCTTTAGATTGAAACTAAACATATTTGTAGTTATCTATTTATGATTTTACTAGGGTAGAGGGGCCCATAGTAGGGCACCATAACTTTGGGTTTTTGAATTTCATACTAAATAATTTCAAATCAGTCCCAATTTTGTACAACAGTTTATTTGACTACTAACTTGCTTAAAAAAAATATTTTTAGGGCCACATCAACAAATATGATGCCATATCAGCATGTTTTTTGTTGAGGTATTGAAAAAATCTCAAAAACCACATACAATCCAATAGTAGGGCACTAAGTCATGTGAATATGTTTTGCTGATGTGGCATCAAATTATTTGTCAGATTATATACTTTATGGAAAAAGGTGTTTTGCAAGTGGATATTAAGGTGATCCACTGTGTGACCCATTGAAGACTACTTATATCCCTACTATGGACCCCCCTACCCTATTTGATCCAAAATAAGACACGCTATTATATTTCCATCCATATAGAAAAAATCACATTGTATATACATTTTTATATATAAGACTATATAATAGAGTTATTATTAATCATATTTTTTTATAATAATACAGAGAAGTATTAATTGTCCAAAAGTTTTTTGGTAGGAGAATGGGCAATGCATACAATTACCTAAGAATGTGTTTTTTTTGTTTGAGTTGAATAGCTGAGAGCTAATCCTCCATTGGCATTGGAGTGAGAAAGAGCTGTTCAAACTTGAGCATTTGATGCGGTGGCAGAGCGAGGAAGAGATGGACACCATTGCTGTCAACATTATTAGGAAGCAACAGAACAAGATTCACCCTTTCATTGAGGAGAGGGCCATAATACAGAGGTTTCCCCCACGGGTATTCCACATCCTCAAATCCAAGCTTCATCCATGATGACAGAAAAATGACTCCCTCAGTGCGAGGAAGGCCCTTGTTTACTTCCAGCCAATCTATGGCCGATCGAACATATTCATTGCTTACTCTGGCAATGGCCTCCTTCACCCTCTCCACGCACAGTGATAGCGATTCCTTCTTCAGCTCCGCCCCATTTGCCCTGGCACACGCAGGATATACAGCGTTGCCTGCGTATTCACTTGGCAGCGCAGGAATCATTCGTCCCCGCACGTCCACTGCAAAAAAAATTACGGTTTCCTCATTTTCCGGCAATTCCATCGCCTCTGTTCGACATTTCCACATATGTGCAGTCACCGCTTCGAAACTGCTGCACTTTGCCACTCGCCCGTCTGCCATTGCCTTTCTCTTCAAACTCTTCACGAAGCTGGCGGAGAGTCGGAAGAGCTTGAAAATGTGGCTGGGACATTCGTCTTTCGACTTGGTATTATCGGCTGGTAGAATATCGGAGAACACTGCTGAGCTCTCGACGCTCCCATCATCTTGGATCTTTACATATTCTAGATGTGGGTATTGAATCAATGGAGGAGAACGAGCTTGTAATAAGGTTCTGTCGCTATAAGGGATGATGGTCAAGGTGTTTGTTGAAGCCAAGGAAGCAAGGTTTTTCATGAAGGTCGCTGCACCGATCCCATCCATCACTGTGTGATTTGTTCCCAATCCAATTGTGAAGCCTCCACAGTTAAACCCAGTCACCTGTAAAAATATTCTACTTACAAATTAAAATTTTAATCTTTTTTTAATAGATCATGGAGTGTGATCTCAAATGTTAACATAAAATAAATTCCACACAATAGAATTTAGAAATGAATTGTACTCAATATTATAAATTGTGAAAATCTGATATTTTCAAAATAAATAAAAAATCTCCTTAACTTTCTGTCATTCTCATAATAGATTAAGAGTATGATCTAAAATGTTGATGCAAAAAAAAAGCATGCAATAGAATTCAGAAACTAATTACACTCAATATTATGAATTGTGGTAATCTCATGCCATTAAAAACACAATGATTCTTCACTTCCTTAACTCTTTTTCATCCTCAGAATGGATCACAGGCAAAATAAATTTCATGCAATTGAATCTGAAAATTAATTGTACTCAATATTATGAATTGTGGAAATCTGATATCTTTAAAATAAAATGGTTTTTCATCTCTTTAGCTCTCTGTCATTCAAAATGTTGATGCAAAAAAAATTCATGCAACTGAATTCTGAAACTAATTATACTCACTATTATGAATTGTGGAAATCTCATGTCTTTAAAAACACAATGATTTTTTACTTCCTTATTTTTTTCATCCTCACGATGGATCACAGAACACGATTCAAAACGTTGATGCAAAATAAATCTCATTCTATCTAATTTATAAACTTTTGATACTTAATATTATAAATTGTAGAAATTTGATGTCTGAAAAAATAAATCATAAAACCTGTAAGAAGCAAAGTGGCAAGTCCTGGAGATTACGGATCTCATGCCATTGTTGTAGAACCAGCTTCTTGCAAAAGGGGTTGGGATAGGCGATATCATGGAGCTGAGACAGCGATAAGTTGGTGGAGGCAGAGGCGAACAGAACCCCTGCTCCGCAACAGTCGATTTGAAGGCGTTTGTCATGGGCATCGAACTGAAGTCTTCCTGCAACGAAATCATAGGTCACCAAAAGCTTACTCAGAGCGTCTCGTATCATCTCAATAGCTTCAGATGAAGTTATTGCAGAATTTGGTGCAAAGAAATGAACGGTCTCCATAGTGAACGCTACTTGCTGATCGAGATTGGACAGAAACATTGTCCGCCTTTCGGTTGGGTGTGCAGGATAAACAATCATTGTTTCCTCCACTCTTACTTGGGCATCACATGGTGTGTTAGGAGAGCTCAAGACTGTAGCCATTTCAGCTGCTGGTCTATACTCAGCGAAGTGGGCAAACTTCAAATATTGTGTGTGCTCATACTTTCTCATCCCATCCTTTTTAAAGGATAAAACCCATACTTTTCAAAGGAGTGATCAACTCTTCCCTGTAAATCCTCAAAGGTTATTTTTGCACATGGAATGTGTGAAGTCACCTACTTCTTAATTATGTTGAAGCTACCACCATTAAATTCCATAATAAAAGTGATAGCTTTTCTTCAACTGCTCCAGAATAAATGTGGTGTACTGTTAGTAGTATATCACTGTGTTTTAAGAGCATTCGCCTTATTTAGATATCATCCAGTTTAATAATTAAATAATTATTAGTAATTTTATATTTCATTCATATTAAAAAGTGATAAAAATATTTATCATATTTTTATTGGTCAAAATTAAATTAGCTATTACTTTTTCATATTTTTCTTATCTTGTACATAATTTTATATGTGAACGATATGATAGTAGAGCTCACCCTATCTTATCCCTATGACTTTTACTTATTTGTTAGTTTTCTGTCACATAATTCATTTATATTTTTAATGAGGGGAATTGGGATGGGTTTTAAGAGCTTGCTTATAATTTTCATTTGTTGATGCACTTATTAATTAAGTGATTGGATAAATTATATTTACCATGTTCATAAGATCATAGATTAACTGAGCTTAAATTTTAGTAAGAATTCAATAATTAAGCTTATATATTACATAAACTTACAAGTAATGATGGTGTGAACATTAAATGAGTCTATCATAAGTTAACACCTACAAATTAATTGAGTTAGAAGTCA
The DNA here is from genome assembly GCA_007115665.2 of Sequoiadendron giganteum. NCBI lineage: Eukaryota > Viridiplantae > Streptophyta > Pinopsida > Cupressales > Cupressaceae > Sequoiadendron > Sequoiadendron giganteum. The sequence continues at coordinate 423,128,680 of CM021105.1, forward strand.
ATTTTTTAAATAATATTATGGGGTTCAAGCACTATAAGAGAAATTTAAAATTGAGTTTATAGCTAATATTTAATTATGTATATTAATTTGTTAAGTGGCATAGTAACTACAATAATATAAAATATATTCAATTACATATGTTAATTGATTTGGTAGATGCACTATCACTTTATTATTTGACCTACAATTTCATTATTTTGGTGCTCATTTTCCTTTCTCTTTTTGGACAAGATAAAGTATTTTTAAGCTCAAAAAAATATTTTTGTTATGATATTTGTGTTAGGATTCAACTATATAGTTTTTGAGTCAATTTTTTATCTATATTTCATGAGTAGCGGTTCACATAAACCCATCTCTCATGAGAATGAATGGTTCGCTTAACACTCATTACATCTAAGTGATGCTCATAGGGGTGAAGCATTAGATCTTTGTAGGAGATCATGCATCTTGTGAGCATTGAGTAGACAACATTATAAGTACCATTCATTCTCATGAAAGATGTATCATGTGAGCTAGTGCTCATGAAATATGGGTCAATAAGTTTGACTCAAAGACTACATAGTTTAATCTTGATATAAATATAATAATTTGATACACTACAAGAAAAAATATTCTACTTACTAATTTTTTATATTGGTATTCTTGTTGGAAGTATCTTATATACTTTTCATGTCATATATATAGTGAATTGAAGCTACAAAGAGTAGTGATAAAAAAAAATGTAAAACAATTTATAGTTACTGATGAATTTTTTTGTCAAATTGTTTTTTTTTTATGTTTCATTAGAATTCCTATTTTTTCTATAGAGAACATTATTGTGTTGATTTTTTATTTGAAAAAGTATTCTTAGAGAAAATACTTCTTACTGTATGTTTTTAATTATTTTAATTATACTTTCTATAAACTATTGCATCATACAAATTTATTAAGTTTATTTTCCTACAAGTAGTTCAACAACTTGTCACATCCCTATAGATGTTACACTTAATTTTGCATTAGTCACCTCTCATCCTAATGCAATTTGGACGAAAGTGGAACCCTAATCTTAAGACTATGTACAAATTTATTACTTTGGATATTTGAATAGACTTGATCATTAATGTTGTATACTTAATACTTTAAACTTTCATTTGAAACAGTTATTAAGTAATTAGAATTTATGAATTTAATTGTGTCATTTTATCTTTGACATGGTTATATCTATATATTTATCAGACCAATCCAGTACTAACAATTGTGTGTGAGAATTGATGAGTATTGCAAGTGTTTAGGGGGTAACAAGGTGGACCTAGCTACTTATTTCGGAAATGAACCTTCAATCTTGTAATCTAGTCTAGTTTTAGAAGGTTGAGTCATCTTGTATACACAACCAACTAAGATTTTCTCTATCAATATTAGTAATGTCTGACCTTTGACAAACCACCACATTCTAATCGGATAGTTAATTTCACTTTTTTCCCCCTTCTTGTGATTTCTCAAACTTGAAACCACTTTATACACAATAAAATGGATAGATAAATTAAGTAATTAAAATACTATGTAAAATAAAATAAAATAAAAATAAAATTAAACATAAAAAAAGATATATATATATATATATATATATATATATATGAAGAGGAGAGGTCGTGGCTTTTCTATCAACCTGTAGGAGGGCACTAATGGAGAGCAACTTCTCCTTGCCTCCGATAAGACAAGAAGCATTGATGAGGCAAGGTGTTTTCCCGTCTAAGAAGGCAGCGCCACAAATGGGATTGGCACTCCTGTCACCACTGTCACCACGCCAAGGAAAATCACCATGCCGCATGGAAAATCATGGTGCCCGAGCTTCCATAAACCCCCCTCTCCCACGAACCCCCACCAACTCCTTGATGGGGAGACGCGATTTTGCAGAAAGGAGAAAGAGAGGGTGCATGGAAAAGGAGGGAGAAAACTAGGTATGGTATTTGGAAGGCAAAGTATTTTGCCCCATAGAAAGTGTAAACGACTTTGTCAAGTCACCCTTTCTTATCCAAAGAGTAAACTATGCATTTCATGTTTATTTTGCCTTTATATCTGCCTGCAAATACTTAGGGTTCGGAATTTTAATTGCCTGGTCAATGATGCAGAATTTTCCCTTTCTTCCTTATACTTATACACCAATCATGCTCTTGGCTTAGCAAAAGTACTAGGTAGATAGTCAAACACTGAATGGGTTTGTTGTACAAATAATAGGATCATACTATAACTGCTTGCATATATATATACTTTCAATTGAGAAGTTAAATGGTATATAATTATATAGGAATAAGTTTTATATTTATTTGTTAAGTTTGAATGGGTATTTACATCTGCGTCTTTAGGTCAGTTCAAAAAAATTATAACATTGAACATATTTTTATCATTAGTAAATATGAATGAAATTGGTATATACGACCTATGAGCAACTATTATATCTACATTGTGTCTTAAGTAAACTTGGGATTTCTACATATAGTTTACAATCCCAATTGCATATGTTGAATATTAGTACTAAATATTCTTCTCGAGTATATTGGTTCATAATGTTCACAAATCAGCTATACATCATAGAAAAGAATTAAAATCATTGAATTTAGCAACTCACTCTTATTTAGGGTTTGTGCAAAAAGATGGTAGACTCAAAAGTGGCCACCCCACTTTTTGGCCCCCTAGTGACCATAACGTGCTTGTGTTATGGTGAGTTATCATAAAAACAAAAAACATCAAAAACTTTCTTTATTTTCATGTCAACTTAATGCTCAAACATGTCGTAGACTATAAGTGATTTCGAGTGCACTCGCGTTTTTTGGAGAGCCTGTTCATTATTGTTTATCCGCCAAAATGACACCACGACATCGTCGAGGTTGAAGAAGTATTTTTAGTTTTTTAATGTAATTTTTTGATTAAATAACTAGATTTAATTAATTTTTTGAGTGGATTTTGTTTAATTTACAAGAGTTGATAATGCACCACCAATTGATCAAAACCCTAATTCACCTCCTCTTCAAAACCTTGTTGAAGAAAAAACACAACAAACCCCTCCTTGAATGCCTCAACATTCTTTAGGAACACAAGAAAATATATTAGGTCAAACACAAAACAATAAGAAAGAACTTGAGGCATTAATTGGAAGGTTGAGAGATCCAGCAACAATGAACTCCCATAGGTCCACCCTTGCTAGTTCACTAGAATCCATCGTCTCTCACATAGTATCTGTGAGTGGCTAATTCAACAATTGGTAAAACAAGAGGAAATAACTACAACAATTTTATGCAGACTGTATTATCTTATGACTAGATTAAACAAAAAACAGATTAAATTTTGACTTTTCTTCATTGTTCACCAATCCATGAACTAATGAACCCATACATGGCAAGCTTGCAGCAGGTTTCCTATCCATTGGTGCCACCACCAAGGGATACATAATAATTTTGGGGATAGGTGGTAGATGGATTTTTACCATCCTCCATGCAATAACAATAAGGTCCCATAATACTTTTTAAGAAAACTCTATTGCGAGTTTTTCCTCAATGATATCCCTAATTACTTCGACATGCGAAAGTTCCAAGGTAGAGGTAAGGGCTTCACAAAGGACATAGTGGGGGCACAATGCACCCAAAACCAAGCATCGAGACCCCTAGCTAGACCATAGTTTGAGCATGTCACTATCCCTTTCGTTGTGAAAGAGGGTGTTGAGGTGGAGACACTAGATTCTAATAGCTCATTGAATTAAACCCTTATACAACACACTAGGCCTCTAGCACAAGGTGATGTGGGTGAGTGTGTCGATGTCCACCTCACTTATGTTGAAACTGTGAGCCTCTTTGTGTTTATGGCTATAAGGATGACTAAGATGCGTGTGGTTGGGACACATCTATAGCGGATCAAATGGTCATAATAGATAATGTGTTAAATGAAACATATGACATCGATAGGAAATGTAAGATTAACTAGGTTAGAGTGTTCACCATGTGTTTGATGGCCCTCCACCTCCCTATGATGACGCTTAAACTATTCTTAGAATGAATAATGTTGTTGCATTTATTTTTCTTCATGGTTGATTTTTTTATACATCTACACTAGTTTGTATCCCTAGTTCTATGTTTAATGATCAAGTAACATTTGTTTGATGGAACTACCTTCATTTACATGTCCTTTTATAATGGTTATAAAACTTATAGCTCGGTCTTCTTTCTAGAAATATATTGGTGTCTTCTTAATTAAATCATAAGTGACCATTATTAGATTGACAATAGTATTATGAGAATTCTCTAGTTTCTGTGTGAGAAAAATTGAGAACTTGGTTGTTAAGGCTCCTCTACTTTGAAACATTACATAGTATTAGTGTCGGGAAATCATTGATTTAAATGTTAGAAAATATTTTGTGTTTTGAGGTTGTAAAATTTATAGATTATAAATATTTTTAAGGTTTGAGGGTTTCATATATTTGATCATTGTGGGTCTTGGCTTTTCTTAAAGATAAATTAAAGCATTGGGCTTAATTTTTTAAATATTGATGCCCTCCATTCTTAAATGTGTTGATGAATTTGTGCTCCACGTTGTTTAGGATATGGAAATTTTAATTATAATAAAAAAAGTGTGATAAATGTGTTGATGAATTTTTGATCTAAGCTATTCAGGATATATAAATTTTAAATTTTGATAAAAAAAATACGAATATTGGTGAATCTATGGAAAATTTTTATCATCAAGGTATATATGATTCTATAATGTTTGGTTGCTTGATTTCATTCTCAAGTCCTGTTTTTAGAGCTTGGAGACCTTCAAGAGATTATTGTTGAGAATGTTTTTAAAAATCTCTTTGAGATTTAGTTCCTTTTCAAGTTTAAACCTAAACAAATTATCTATGTAATATTTATTAAGAGAAAAATCCTCATTCTAATGCTAGGTATTTCTTGATTTGATGATCAAATGAGAATATCAAAATATGACATTAGGGGTGTAGTATTAGTGATTAGATCTACCTTTTCTTATCATTTTTGTTATTCTACAACAAGAAAGAAGCATTTTGCATCATTTGAATTAAATGGTTGGTTTTAGAATAATCTTTGCATGCACTGGATATATCAATACTATTAAGTATTTTAGAACTAATAAATTATTTAGTGATAGGGGAACAAAGTTTAACACTGTATCGAATGGGAAGGAATGGGTGGGGGATTTATTAACCAATAATGCCAAAAAATTTCCAAGTAGAATCCCTGAAATTGTTTCTAGTGTAGATTCAAATGAACCATATCTTAAAGTCTATGCCAATAATCACATTATTCACCATTGTGATTAATTATGAATTTAATGTTAAAACTTCTATATTGATGTTGACTTTATTTCATGAATAAATAATCAAGAAAATTGTTGAACACGTGGAATATTGAGAGGGGGTAAGTCAATATTCTATTAAACCATCCAATTACCAAAGCATAGTTAATAGTTATAAGAAATGAAAGAATGAACAACCCATAACACACACAACACAAGAACACCAAAAAAAATACATGGAAAACCCAAGAAGGGAAAAACCACAGTGAGGATTAACTCACAGTATGTTATAACTAGTTATAAGATATTACAAAAAAGCTCACTGGGTAAGTGCAAAAAGATGGGGGGCCAAAAAGGGGGCTTAAGTGGCCACTTTTTTTTTCTGAAATAAAAAAATATTGACCTTGGACATGAAATTGAGGATAGTTGCACTCAAAATTTTGAGATGCAACAAAAATAAGGATCGTAGTGCTCCAAGTCTACTTTCTAAAATACTAGTTTATTTTGAAAATGGTTGAGATTAAGGGGTTCAAAAGAGGGATGCACAAAAATTGTTGTTGTTTTTGTCAGAAAAATAAAACAGAGCAACTTTTGTGCATACCTAGCATAGTGAGATTTTTAAAAATATTTTTAAAATCACTTTGGTGATAAATTAGCTAACAGTATGTAGTTGATGCACAATTTTTCTGAATTTTTTTAGTGAATATTTGATTTTTTACTAATTTTCAAAGTGGACACTTCCTAAAAGACAAAAAATTGGCCATGCTACCCCTACAAATCTTGGAAACTAATTGAAATTTTCTTTTTTTTATAAAAAAAATTGTATGGAGTCTAGTTTCTAAAAATGTAATTTATTTGAAAATTTGATGAATGTTTAATTTATAATGAGAAAAACACCAAACACTACTTTTTTTAGAAAAAAGAGACACACAAAAAAAAAATTATAGATGAAAGGCTTAACATTGTCAAAAATTTAAAAAAATTACATCATTGGATAGGTAAGAGAGAGCCTAACATTACCCAGGTGTTCGATTTGTTCGATATTGAAACATGTGTAGTCCTGACGGTGAGCACAAACTCGATTATGTGAAATATTGAAGAGTTTACAAAAAAATGTCTCTAGTCATTGGGAAGGCCCTCCAAGTCTTTGGGTTGGTATTGTAATGCAAATACCAAGCCTAAGGCTTGGGAATTCCCAAAGCAAGATATAAGACGAGCACGTTATAACATGCTCGTGTTATATCTTAGTTTTGACATGGTTTTTTTCGTTTGTGCGGGGCATGTAGATAGCAAGACATAACGCGAGTGCAGTATAACACGCTCGTGTTATGTCTTGATTTATGTTAAATTCTACTCTATTGAATGTATGTTTATATATTTGTATGTTTTTATGTACATGTATGCTTGTATGTCATGTATGTATGCAAGTATGCATGCTTGTATGTATGTATGCATGCCTACATGTATATATGTATGTATCAATGCATGCATGTATGTAAGATTATATCTACATATGTACATGTATGCTTGTATGTATGTAAGATTATATGTACATATATGTATTATTCTTGTATGTATTTCTTTAGATGGAGAGAGAATTCTAAGAGAGAGAGAGAGAGAGTTGTCTAGGTAGGGTGGGAGGGAGAGAGGGAGGGAGAGACCTAAGAGAGAGAGAGAGGTAGTGAGAGAGAGTCTTACGAGAGGGAGAGGGGGTGGAAGGGAGAGTATATGAGAGAGGGAGGGAGAGAATGGGTTGGAGGAGGACTTAGCTAGGTAGGGTGGGAGGGAGAGAGAGAGAGTTTGAGAGAGAGGGAGAGAGAGGGGGGAGAGAGAGAGAGAGAGAGGGAGAGAAAGAGAGAGTTATGTAGGTAGGGTGCTAGAGGGAGAGACTTGAGAGTGTGAGGGGGGTGAGAGGGAGAAACTTGAGAGATAGGTAGTGAGAGGGAGTGAGAGAGAGAGAGATTGGGAGAGAGAGGGAGTGTGAGAGTGAGAGACCTAAGAGAGGGAGAGATAGAGGGGGTGGATTGAGATGGAGTTATCTAGGTAGGGTGGGAGGCATAGATAGAGAGAGGGGGGAGAGAGAGAGTTACCTAAGTAGGGTGCCAAAGGGAGAGACCTAAGGGAGAGAGGGGTGGGAGGGAGAGACCTGAGAGAGAGGGAGACAGAGGGAGTGGGAGACAGAGGGAGTGATGGAGAGGT
>CM021105.1:423136258-423405400 GCA_007115665.2 Sequoiadendron giganteum
TAAGGGTAGAGAGTAGAGGTTAGAGGGTTGAGGGTTTAAGGGTAGAGGGATTAAGGGTTGAGGGTTGAGGGTTTAGGGTAGGGAGTTTACTTGGGTTTGAGGGTTTAAGCATTGAGGGTATATGGTTTAGGTATTAGGATAGAGAGGGATGGATGGATGGATGGAGGGAGAGATGGAGGGATAAGTGAGATAGAGAGAAGGAGAGAAGAGGAGGGAGGTACAAAGATATATGAGGGTTGAGGATCCAATGTATAGGGTAGAGGGTTGAGAATTGAGGGTATAGTGTTGAGGACCTATTGGGTTGAGGTATAGGGTTGAGGGATGAGGGTTGAGGGTAGAGGGTAGAAGGTTTAAGGGTTTAGGTTTGAGGGTTTATGGTTGAGGGTAGAGGGTTTAGGGTTTAGGGTATAGGTTTGAGGGTACACTATTGAAGGATTAGGGTTAAGGGTCCAATGTATAGGGTAGAGGGTATAGGGGTTGAGGGTTCAAGGATTAAGGGTTGATGGTTGATGGTTGAGAATTGAGTGTCGAGGGTTTAATGTATAGGGTAGAGGGTAGAGGGTAGAGGGTAGAGGGTAGAGGGTTTAAGGGTTTAGGGTTCCAAGGTTGAGGATTGAGGGTTTAGGGCTTAGGGTAGAGGGTTGAGGGTATAGGGTTGAGGGTCTATTGTATAGGGTAGAGGGTATAGGGGTTGAGGGATTAGGGTTAAAGTGTTGAGGGTTGAGGGTTGAGGGTTGAGGGTTTAAGGGTAGAGGGATTAAGGGTTGAGGGTTGAGGGATTAGGGTATAGATTTTACTTGGGTTTAAGGGTTTAAGGGTTGAGGGATTAGGGAAGAAGGTAGAGGGTATTGGGTTGAGGGTAGAGCGTAGAGGGTTTAAGGGTTGAGGGTTGAAGGTTTAGGGTTTAGGGTTGAGTGTTTAAGGGTTTAAGGGTTGAGGGTATACAATTTAGGGATTAGGGTAGAGAGGGAGGGATGGAGGGAGGGAGAGATGGATGGATAAGTGAGATATAGAGAAGGAGAGAAGAGGAGTGAGGGACAAAGATATATGAGGGTTGAGGATCTAATGTATAGGGTAGAGGGTTGAGAATTGAGGGTATAGGGTTGAGGAACTATAGGGTTGATGGTTTAGGGTATTGGGTTGAGGGTATAGGGTTGAGGGATGAGGGTTGAGGGTAGAGGGTAGAAGGTTTAAGGTTTAAGGTTTAAGGGTTTAGGGTTGAGATTTTAGGGTTGAAGGTAGAGGGTTTAGGGTTTAGGGTATATGTTTGAGGGTACATGGTTGAAGGATTAGGTTTGAGGGTCCAATGTATAGGGTAGAGGATATAGGGGTTGAGGGTTGAGGGATTAAAGGTTGAGGGTTGAGAATTGAGGGTTGAGGGTTTAATGTATAGGGTAGACGGTTTAAGGGTTTAGGGTTTAAGGGTTGAGGGTTGAGGGTTTGGGGTTTAGGGTAGAGGGTTTATGGTTGAGGGATTATGGTTGAGGGTATATTATATAGGGTATAGGGTATAGGGGTTGAGGGATTAGTGTTTAGGGTTTAGGGTTTAAAGGTTGAGTGTTGAGGGTTTAGAATTTATGGTAGAGGGTTGAGGGTATATTTTATAGGGTAGAGGGTATAGGGATTGATGGATTATGGTTTAAGGGTTTAGGGTTTAGGGTAGAGGGTAGAGGGTAGAGGGTAGAGGGTTGAGGGTTGAGGGTTGAGGATAGAGGGTAGACATTTTAAGGGTTTAGGGTTTAAGGGTAGAGGGTAGAGGGTTTTAGGGTTTAGGGTTTAAGGGTTGAGGGTTGAGGGTTTAGGGTTGAGTGTTTAAGGGTTTACGAGTTGAGGGTATACGGTTTAGGGTTTAGGGTAGAGAGGGAGGGATGGATGGAGGGAGAGATGGAGATATAAGTGAGATAGAGAGGAGAGAAGAAGAGGGAGGGACAAAGATATATGAGGTTGAGGATCTAATGTATAGGTTAGAGGGTTGAGAATTGAGGGTATAGGTTTGAGGACCTATAAGGTTGATGGTTTAGGGTATTGGGTTGAGGGTATAGGGTCGAGGGATGAGGTTTAAGGGTAGAGGGTAGAATGTTTAAGGGTTTAGGGTTTAAAGGTTTAGGGTTGAGGCTTTAGGGTTGAGGGTTGAGGCTTTAGGGTCTAGGGTATAGGTTTGAGGGTCCAATGTATAGGGTAAAGGGTATAGGGGTTGAGGGTTGAGGGATTAAGGGTTTAGGGTTGAGAATCGAGGGTTGAGGGTTTAATGTATAGGGTAGAGGGTTTAAGGGTTTAGGGTTTAAGGAATGAGGGTTGAGGGTTTAGGGTTTATGGTAGAGGGTTGAGGGATTATCATTGAGGGTCTATTGTATAGGATAGAGGGTATAGGGGTTGAGGGATTAGGGTTTAATGGTTTAGTGTTTAAGGGTAGAGGGTAGAGGGTAGAGGGTTTTAGGGTTTAAGGGTTGAGGGTTGAGGGTATTGGGTTGAGTGGGATAAAGGGTAGAGAGAGAGAGAGAGGGAGTGAGTTGGATAGAAGGTAGAGGGGAGAGATAGAGGGAGTGAGTGAGAGAGAGAGAGGGAGGGAGTGGGAGAGAGATAGAGTGTTTAAGGATTAAGGGTTGAGGGTAGAGTGTTAAGGGTAGAGGGGATAAAGATAGGAGTGAGTGAGTGAGAGAGATAGACTTGAGAGAGGGAGAGGGGGTAGGAGGGAGAGATTTGAGAGAGAGAGGGTATAGGGGTTGAGGGATTAGGGTTTAAGGGTTGAGGGTTTAGGGTTTAAGGGTTAAGGGTTGAGGGTTAAGGGTTGAGGGTAGAGGGTTGAGGGATTAGGGTTAAGGGTAGAGGGGAGAGAGATAAAAGGAGTGAGTGAGTGAGAGAGAGAGAGAGAGACTTGAGAGAGGAAGGTAGGAGGGAATTATTGAGAGAATTGTGAGAGTGGGAGAGATAGAGGGTAGAGGGTTTAAGGGTTAAGGGTAGAGGATAGAAGGTTAAAGGTAGAGGGGAGAGAGATATAAGGAGTGAGTGAGTGAGAGAGATATACTTGAGTGAGGGAGAGGGGGTAGGAGGGAGAGACTTGAGAGAGAGAGAGAGGGAGGGAGTGGGAGAGAGATAGAGGGTGGAGGATAGAGGGTTTAAAGGTTTAAGGGTAAAGGGTAGAGGATAGAGAGAATGAGAGAGAAAATAAACCTATAAAAATTGAATTTTGTCATAATGTGAGCACGTTTTGAAGTAGTAGAGATATGGTCGTTATTTTAGCAAGACATAATGTGCTTGTGTTATAATGTGAATGTGTTTTGTATTTCTCTAAAAATGGTAAAAAAACTCAAAATACTTGTGATTTCAAGGCCCACATTCTTCATATTCTCCTTGTTTTGCTTGTGTTCCGACAAAAAAAAAACTTTTTGATGATTTTGTGAGATGTGCATGCATTTTTTTCACATTCCACCACCTTTTTCATGATCTTTCCACCACCTTTGTATGAAATAGCATTATTTTCACGTTGAAAGGCTTATAATATCAATTCAATTCTGAATTTCATTCAAGAGTGATATACAATTGAAGTTTGGAGGGGAACAAGCTTTTGAAAAAGTCAAATTGTTGAGGAGTTTGAAAAAAGAAGCAAATGCTACATAATTGGATAAAACTCCTCCATTTGAAACTCTGAGTTTTTAGGTATGTGAAGTCTTTACACATTTTCTTTCATTTTATTTTGTCTTGCTTTGATTTTTGTTATTTTTCATATTCCATGTTGATCATTGTTTGTTTGTCATTATAACCTTAGCTTGTCAATGCACATTTTAAAGTACATAATTCTTTACAATTTCTAATTAAACTTTTAAACCACATCTCTTTGAGGCAATTTTTTAAACAATTGGCTTACCTTGTGTATGCTTCCACATTTTGTATACACATATATATGACAAAATTTATATGGAAGTAAAATAATACATCATTTCTCAATCCTTTACTATGGATGTGCATACCACTCTCCAAAGCTTTCATTTTGGTATAGGCATGGGGAATGTTGGAAAATGTAGTTGAATTTGGTTTTACACCTATAATTTGCATATGCTTGAAAATTTCTAAAGCCTTTTCAATAAATCTATTTTTTGCATATCCTGCAATCATTCTAGTCCGCACGGACATATCTCATTAAGGTATTTTTTCAAACAATTATACCAAGCAATTGATTGCCTTGTCTATGCTACCAAATTTTCAATACATGTCTACCAAATAATTTTATCAAACAGCATAGACAAGGCAATCAGTTGTTTGAAGAAATTCCTCAAAGAAATGGGGTCTCATGGTGATGTGAATTTTATCAACCAGCTGATGCATTGTCTATGCTACCAAATTTTCCATACATGTATCTACAAAATTGGAATATTCTCCTCCCACATTGATAGATATTTGAATCTATTTTGGTTTTCATATCTATTTCTAAATTTACCTCATCACTTATGTTGTGATATATTTTAAATGTTTCCTTGATTAGTCTACCTATAAGGGATTCTAACCCTTCTCTCCACTTTTTCAAGACTCTTTATTCAAGGCTAAGTTAGCAACATGGGGAAAGGTGCAGCCTATCTTGCAATCATGGCATGACACAAGACAATTTGGTAGGGTTGACAAGGTAGGTGCAGCATGAGAATATGCCTCATAGAAATGGGGTGGGGCAGCATGAGAATATTCCTCATAAAAATGGGTGAGACCCCATTTCTATGAGGCATATTCTCATGCTGCCCCTACCTTGTCAACCCTACCGATTTGGCAAGCTAGTGAGGTCACTAGCATGCCAATGTGGTAGGGTTGACAAGGCAGGGGAAACATATACCTCATAGAAATGTGGTAATGTGGCATGCCATGATTGCAAGATAGGCTCAAATGGAAGCATGGACCCTAAGGCATTTGAATTTTTTGAAAATAATGTTTTCATAGAAATCTATGCAAAATGTGGTAGCATTGACAAGCTAGTGAGCTCACTAGTTTTCCAATTTGGTAGGGTTGACAAGGTAGGGGGAGTGTATGTATCAATTTATGTATATGTTTTGTGACAATATAGTGTATGAGTATGCAAGGCATACCCATTGAGCCCGATGTTTGGACACACAATTCAAGTTATGCAAGGACACCTTTCCAATTGGCAACATAGTTTTAGTGGTCGACTTTACAGACAACTACACTCTACAGCCACAACATGAGGTACAATAATAATATTACAACTCCACAAATGTTTTGATATTTGTTCACATAGCATTCATTCATGCAGTCGATAGTACAAAGGACTAGAGGAAGGTATTGAGGGAGTATCACTTTATTAGTGATGATCTCACACATTCTCTAGAGTTTGTGCAAGGTTGCTTCTATATATTCTATAGTGATTTGGCACAGATGAGCATAGCATATGGTTGGCATATAATATGGTCGGATAACTATGTAGCACAGTTGAAGAACTCACACATTTTCTACTGGTTGAGTAGGATGCTTGTCATTACAAGTGTTGAGCATATGTGGAACTTTTGTCAAGTCGGGCATGGAAATGGGGAGCATGATGGTGTAGGAGCATGTGTGAAAAGAGCATTAGCACGAGAAGAGTTAAAGTATAAAGACAATGCAAAGTTGATAGATGCAAAATAAATCATCGAGTGGTGTAATGCTTCGATGGGTCCAGGTAATGAAGGTACATATTCATTTCGTATATTTTTTTGGTTGATGGATGATACTAACATTGCACCATATGAGGATTTTTATACACTGACAGGATCTAGTGAGCTACACTCTTTCCTTAGCTCAAATGCAGGTTCATGGAGTATGAATACACAAAAGATGGCATGCTTTTGTTCTTCATGTACAATGCAAGTCTGGGATGATTATGAGTCAAAGGAGTGGGTTGAGAAATGGTCATTAAGTTATCTTAGCCCACTTCACATGTATCACCCTCCAACGACATTGGAACTAACACAGATGGATTCATTTGTTGACTTTGACCACATATCAGATCTAGTTCAACTAGGTAGTATATATCTACTTGCATAGTTTTTAAAATTCCTATTGTTATCTTACTTTGTAGTGTATTTATAATGTTAACTAACTTCAAGAGATTTTTTGCACATATCAATGCAGGGCATGCTTATGCAGTTATTGCAGATGAAGACAACAAAGAGGGAGAAAACTATTACTTGTGTCATTGTGCTAAGGCCAAAAATAAATTGGAGGCCTCAGTTTTAGATGGAGAAAAAATTGAATACCCTACAGGCTCAGTTGTTGTTACTAGAATGTGGCTTAGAAGGTACCCACATAAGAGTGTTAAATATTGGCTATTTAAGGACTTTGACACACATCAGAAGATTCTTCATCACTCAAACTTTGTCATGACATCTAATGTTCATTTGACCAAATATGAGGGTAGACCTTTGAACAAGACCTTGTGGAAGGTTTGTGAGTCTAACCATGAGGCAATACTTGACACAATAAAGAGTAGAGAAGACTAGGATGGTTCATTGGATTAATTTTTAAGTATGCACATTGGTTCTTATTAATTTATACTTGTATGCACATTAATTTTTATGATGCCAATGCTATGATGAAAATGATATCATATAATGTTTATATCATGTATGTAGCTGATTGATGAGGTTATCAGACTTGCAAATGTAGCACAATTTATGTTTAGAACTCTGGAAAAGGATACAAAGTTCAATGGTATTTTATTTTTTCTCAAAAATATGCAAAAAAGGTTATGTAGGATATTATCCATAGATTATTAAACTAAGTGGAAGATTAAATTGTGTTGTTTTTATAATAGGTTACAAGTTTCCAAAAGGTTGGAAAGTAATATTTTGGTTACACTCTATTCATGTTCTATTCATGAGATGTTGTTGTGTGAAATAGGTATCTTGGAACTCCCAATGAAGATGTATGGTCAGGAGTGACTAAGTTGAGATACTGACATGCCTATCCTCAATGGAAGCATCAAGATTTAAGCCTAGTCGTTCTCAAGTTGGAACCAAATGGTGTAGATTTTTTGTCTATAAGTGCCTTCCGTCTATTTTCATTTTATTTCCATTTTGGATTCTCTTTCTATTTCTTCTTTTACTTTCCCTATTTGTAAGTAAACTACTAAAAATTGATTGGTGTCTCCTTGTAGAAAATGCTGATTTATGAGCCATCCAAGAGAATCTCAGCTGAAAAAGCAATGCAACATCCTTATTTTGATGATCTTGACAAATCTCAATTCTAATTAAAATGAATCAACCTAATGATTATATATCAATATCAATATAGCATACCATCTATTCACATAAACATTTGTAATGATATTTACTCAAATTTTGAAATTTATTGTTGCCCTCAAACATTTGTAATTCATGCAACATAATCCCTTAATAGTCCAAATTACAAAAGGATAGTAATTTTGACGGTCTTTTATTTGGATATCATGTAAGTTACAGGCATTTTGTTTGAGGCATCAGGATTATGTAGGGAACCTCTACAATAACCTATCTTTGTTTTTGTTATCTTGGAGTTGTTTTTATGTAGTGTCCAATTTTAACTTGATGGAAAAAGTGTCAATTGCAAGTAGTGTAAAGTTGTAAAGTGGTGCAACTTTCGTTCTGCAACTCATGTGACGAAATAGACTATTCCAATGTGTCTGGATGGGTATGTTTACACTAGGCATGGTCCTCTCTTGCACCAAAAAATGTTAAATTGCTCTGAGCTATGTTCAACCGGCTGGATCCCTTAAGGGTCCAAACTGCAAAAGCGTATAAATATTTGACAAGCTATTACTCAGAAAATGTGATGCTTATGAACTCTTCGTCTGATCCGATGGGATCACATTGGCTCCCTCTACAATAAACTCTCTTAGTTTTTGTTATCTCAAAATCATTTTCTCATGGTGTTTAGTTTTCCCTTGGTGGAAAAAGTGTCAAATGCAAGTAGTGTAAAGTTGCAAAGTGGTGCAACTTTTGATCTGCAACTTGTGTGACCAAATGTACTATTCCAACACATTTGGATGGGTAATTTTACGCTTGGAAAGTTCCTCTTTTGCACCCAAACATGTTGAATCGCTCCAAGCTACATTCAACTGACTGGATATTTAAAGGGTCCAAAGTGCAAAAGGGCAACAATATTTGATAGGCTATTACTTATAAACTGTGATGCTTAAAAACTCTCCATCAAAGTCTACAAGATTATGTTAGTCCCCTCTACAATAAACTCTTTTTTTTTGTTATCTGAGAGCCATTTTCTCATGGTGTCCAGTTTTCACTTGATGAAAAAAGTGTCAAATACAAGTAGTGTAAAGTTGCGAAGTGGTGCAACTTTCGTTCTACAACTCATGTGACCAAATAGATTGTTCCAACACATCCATATGGGTATTTTTATTCTAGGAATAGTCCTCTTTTGCACCCAACATGTTGAATCGCTCTGAGCTATGTTCAACCAACTCGATCCCTTAAGGGTCCAAAGTGCAAAAGGAAAGCAATCTTTGATGGGCTATTACTCAAAAACCATGACACCTACAAACTCTTTGTTTGAGTTAATAGGATTGTGTTGGGATAATCTATAATAAACTCTCTCAATTTTTGTTATCTCAAAGTCATTTTCCCATGGTGTCCAGTTTTCACTTGATGGAACAAGTGTCAAATGCAAGCAGTGTGAAGTTGCAAAGTGGTGCAATTTTCATTCTGCAACTTGTGTGACCAAACAAACTATTCCAACACATTTGTATGGGTATTTTTACACTAGGCATGGTCCTCTTTCACACCCAAACACATCGAATCGCTCTGAGCTACGTTCAACCAGTTGGATCCCTTAAGGGTCCAAAGTGAAAAATGATAGCAATATTTGACGAGCTATTACTCAGAAACCATGACTCTTACAAACTCTTCGTCTGAGCCTATAGGATTGCATTGGGCCCCTCTACAATAACCTCTCTCATTTTTTGTTATCTTGGTTTTGTTTTCTCGCGGTATCCAATTTTAACTTGATGGAAAAAGTGTCAAATGCAAGTAGTGTAAAGTTGCAAAATGGTGCAAGTTTCATTTTGCAACTCATGTGACCAAATAGACTATTCCAATGTGTCCATATGGGTATGTTTACTCTAGGCATGGTCCCCTTTCACACCCAAAAAGGCTAAATTGCTCTGAGCTATGTTCAATCGGCTCGATCCCTCAAGGGTCCAAAGTGCAAAAGGGCAACAATCTTTGAAAAACCATTACTCAAAAACCGTGATTCTTACAAACTCTCCATATGAGCCTACAAGATCACGTTTTTCCCCTCTACAACAACCTCTTAGTTTTTCTTATCTTGAAGTAATTTTCTCTTGGTGTCCAATTTTTACTTGATGGAAAAAGTGTCAAATGCAAGCAGTGTAAAGTTGCAAAGTGGTGCAACTTTTGTTTTTCAACTCATGTGACCAAACCGATTGTTCCAATGTGTATGGATGGGTATATTTATGCTACACATGGTTCTCTTTCACACCCAAACACGTTGAATCTCTCTGAGATACGTTCAAGCGAATCAATATTATATAGATCATAATTATTCTTTATCTTTAAGATCTTTTAAGTTTGGCAATGGTTTCACCAAGTTGTGAAGGATGAACTGCTCTTTATTCAGTTATGCCTATGTGGGCTCATTTTCCTTATCTCCCATTACAATTTTGGGTGGATTATTTCTTTCAAAGTATTGGGAATGCCTTGCCTATTTTCTAGTTGGCAATTTCCATTCTAGAAGGCTCATCTCTTGATATATATATTATACTCATTCTCAATCAATTATTAGGCTAATAATCAGTGCATTTATTTACAGTTAATCTTTTCTTTTCAATTCATTCAATTTTTTAGTTTGTAACTCTACTAGTATTCCTAAAAATATTGAAGTTGTTTAGCATCAATCAATAAATATTCAAGACAAACCATGAAGGACAATAATGATCAATGCTAGGGATAACCAATTAATAAGTATACACATGAATAAGTCAAACATACATGTGAATAAGGGAAGCACAAGTACTCAAATACATAGTAAACACAAATTAATACAAAGTATATGCATGAATACAAGGCATAGCATGAAAACACGTAAGTCACAAAGTATACACGTTTAAAGTATACACTTGAATACACGTAACTCATATCTATTGAATCATGGATTTATAATACAAATATGGATGCCATTGATAAAAAAATATTTGTATTAACCAAATAGCCATGTAGGCATATATCAATATATTTTGATATAAGTATAAAATATATACAAAATAGCCATATATGCTTATGAGAATGCCATATAGGAACACAACAAAGGGCTTTGGAATCAAAATTCATTTCTCTCAATGCCTTGGAAACAAATTATTTCCCTTTGCTTGTCGAACCGATGGTGATAAATATTTCACTCATTTGTTTTGAGGTCGAGGAGTGCTCCTTCTCCTCCTCCTAGGGTTTAGTTCCTAGTCAAGCTGTATCTATTACAATAACAAGTAAATACATTAACATATAGAAATTACATTATAAGAAATGATATATTTAACAAAATAATCACTTACCACCAATAGAAAATCACTCTCCTCAAGGGAAAGGTTTGTGTGCCCATGTTGAGGTGTTCTAAATCCCTATAGAAATCATCCGAAGAGAAATTAAACTATGAATCAATAATGGTTTAATTTTTCACTAACTAATAGCTATAACAATGAATGTAAATTGAAATTTAGTAATTTTCCTCATACCTCCATGAGGGGTGTCGAGGAGTCTATAGCAGATGAAACACTAAGCTTCATTTCCCTATGAACATTTGGAGGTGTATCCGCTTCCAACATCTGAAAATAAAACAACAAATTTTTCAATCACGAAAACTACAATAGTGATGCATGTCATGACTTATAATGTATGTGACAATAACAAAAAATTTGAGTACTTATTAAACAATATATTTTTGACTATCATGCTTACTATTTTCCCTATCCATTGCTTGTTTGAAAGAACCTATTTTTTAGGTTTTTATCCATAGTAGCAAGGTGGTGAACCGTTTGATAAAATGCTCTGGTAGACATGTACGATAACTATCATAGCATAGAGAAGGTAGTGAACTATTTAAAAAAATGCCTCAAAGAAATGGGGTCTCATGGTGATGGAATTCCATTACAAAAAAATGTGTCATGGCATTCCATCACCATGAGACTGCATTTGTTCAAGGCATTTTTTCAAACTACTCACTACCTTGACTATGATATTTCTTACTATTATGCTTTGATAGATTTTTTCCAAGCATCCATAGTTTGTTGGAAAGCACCTATTTTATGATTTGGGCCATATCAACAAGGACATGAGTAGTTTGATAAAATTCTTTGGTAGACATGTATGAAAAATGTGGTAGCATAGAAAAGGCAGTGAGCTATTTGAAAAATGCCTCAAAGAAATGTGGTCTCATGGTGATGGAATGGCATTCCATCACCATGAGACCATATTTCTTCAAGGCATTTTTTCGAACTACTCACTATCTTGTCTATGCTATTGCTTACTATTATGCTTTGATAGATTTTTTCCAAGCATCCATAGTGTGTTGGAAAGCACCCTTTTTAGGATTTTAGCCATAGTACCAAAGAAGTTCAATTAGTTTGATAAAATGCTTTGGTAGACATGTATGGAAAATGTGGTAGTATAGAAAATGCGGTGAGCTATTTGAAAAAATACCTTAATGAAATGTGGTCTCATGGTGATGGAATGGAATTCCATCACCATGAGACCACATTTCTTCAAGGAATTTTTTGAAACTACTCACTACCTTGTCTATGTTATTGCTTACTATTATGCTTTGATAGATTTTTTCCAAGCATCTATATTTTGTTGGAAAGCACCTAATTTAGGATTTTAGCCATATCAGCAAGGAAGTGATTAGATTGATTAAATGCTTTGGTAGACATGTATGGAAAATGTGGTAGCATAGAAAAGGTGGTGAGTTGTTTGAAAAAATGCATCAAAGAAATGTGGTCTCATGGTGATGGAAGGGCATTCCATCACCATGAGACCACATTTCTATGAGGAATTTTTTTAAACTACTCACTACCTTGTCTATGATATTGCTTACTATTATGATTTGATAGATTTTTTCCAAGCATCCATAGTTTGTTGGAAAGCACCTTTTTTAGGCTTTTAGCCATAGCAACAAGGAAATGAACTGTTTGATAAAATGCTTTGGTAGACATGTATGGAAAATGTGGTAGCATAGAAAAGGTGATGAACTGTTTGAAAAAATGCCTCTAATAAATGTGGACTCATGGTGATGGAATGGAATTCCATCACCATGAGAAAACATTTCTTTGAGGAATTTTTTCAAACTACTCACTACCTTTTCTATGCTTACTATTATTCTTTGATAGATTTTTTTCCAAGAATCAATAGTTTTTTGCAAATCACCTTTTTTAGGCTTTTAGCCATAGCATCAAGGAAGTGAACTATTTGATAAAATGCTTTGGTAGACATGTATAGAAAATGTGGTAGCATAGAAAAGGCAGTGATTTATTTGAAAAAATTCCTCAAAGAAATTGACATCACCATGATACCACATTTCTTTGAAGCATTTTCTCAAACAACTCATTGTTTTGTCTATGATATTGATTACTATTATTCTTTCATATATTTCTTCCAAGCATCCATAGAATAGACAAGGTAGTGAGTTGTTTGAAAATATGCCTCGGTAAAAAGTGGTCTCATGGAATGCCATGACAAGAAAATGCAATTGGCAGCTACTCCTAGTTATTACTTATTCTATGTGAAGTAATTGCATCACTGCTTATGTTGACTTTCTGAACAACTATATTGTAGTTGAAATTTTGTCATCTAACAACATCTAGTTATTAGTTATGGAATGTGAAGTAATTATTTGAGTTTGAAAGATGTGCAATGCAATGTAATCAATGATATGAATATAAAATACACAAATCTATTAAGTACAATTCATTAGTTAAAATCTTTATTCTATTACCTCTGTGTAAGTTTTTGTCTAACTCCATTGGGACTATGAGGTGTTCCCACAAAACCTCCAATATTAGCCTATTCAACATCCAAAATTAGATATTAGAATACCATTCATATAACAATGCTATTAACATATAATAAATTTATAATTTTTTACTAGTTACATACCTCAACAGTAGATGCAGTGGAGTAATAAGCAGGTGTAGGGCCAGTGTATCCAGTATCAACACTGTGACCCTAAAATTTTATTAAAATCATAAAACTAAATTAGTTAATCTTGCATTTCAAAATTGAAATTTAAGAAATTAAATTCAATGAACATGCTAACATTTACCTAAGTATCAATGCCAAAAGCCTCATTCAAAATTTTAGCTTCCCTTGCCATCTCCATAGCTGTAGACATATCCTGCATAGTAACCTCCTGAGTGTCAATGGGGTCATATGAACAAGTCACCCCACAAGCCTGACACAAATGGGGTGGAATCCCATGAATCGAAGACTTCCTTGGATGGTGTTATAATTTAGGAATAGTATGTTGGATGACACTTTGGGTCAAAGAGGTGATAGCCTACAAAGTTTCTACCTTGGCACTTTCCTTCGTGATGGAAGGGATAACAATGTGCTCATGATTTGGCCTAGTGAGAGCTCATCTCACTTGCCACCAAGGATCTTGTCATGCACTAGGTCTACCTTGAGCCGACCCCCCACCTCTCCCCTGGAAGTCCCTCATATCAAAATAATTTTGGATTTTTTTCAGAATGAACTCACAGTATAGTTTCCTCGAGAAATATAACTTGGGACTTTGCAATTGTTGCATGGTGGGTAATCAAAAACCATGTACCACCTATCCCAAAAAAAAATCTCGATCCCTTAGTGGTGGTACTAATGGATAAGAAACCTCTTCGCATTGAGGTTAAGATTTTGATTTGTGCATGGGTCGGTGAATAATGAGCACAAATCTAATTTTGTAATTTTCTGATCTTTTACATCTTTATATGATAATTTATTCTGGCAAAACTTCCCAACCACCTGACTCCTATCTTGCCAACCACTTAATTGTTTGTTGATTGTATCTGCATGTTTTAACAATTCTTTAGGTGAATTTTCAAGTGTTCTTCTCTCCATGGTTGAACCTGTTGGATCGTTCAACCTCGTGATTAACTCATTTATTTATTTATTTTCAATTACCCCCATTAGATTTTGTTGAGTGCTAGGAGGATGTTGAGGGATTAGTGGAGGAGATTTTTGTTGTGGTTGTTGAACTTGAGGATTTTATTCATGTTGTTGTTGCTCTAGTTGTTGAGGATTTTCAGGAGGGTTTTGAAGAGGTTTTTCAGGATCATTAATATTTCCTACAAATTCAATAAATGAATATCAAAAACAACCTAAAACTAATAAATTCACAACAAAAAATAGACAATCCTTACCTATTCGACCTCCCCATTGATGTGGTGACATCCTGGCAATGAAATAGGAATAGATTGATGAAAAAATTGCAAGATTGTATCCTCCTAAAACCCGAGTGCGCAATAGAATGGTTTTTGGCCACAGGCAATAGATAAAATAGTCAGCATACAAATGAATTCGATTTGTTTTTTTATGTTGTTATAATAGCTCATAACGCGAGCGTGTTATTCTACACTCACATTATAACATGAGCGGGGAATAGGCTTGATGTGGTCGAGCCTTAGGCTTGGCACACCAAGCCATAACATGAGTGCGTTATAACACACTCATGTTATAGCCTATCCAATTTTTTTTAAAATTTTGGCCACAATTTGGCCCCCAATCTTTCTGCACCCACCCCACTGCTAGGTGGACTCACTATCCAAGTGAACTCACTATTCACAGAGAAAATACAGATAGAAAGAGGTGGCTTCACAACTAGGGTTTGAACTGATAGAAGTGTATCTAACATATTTTGGATTTAGTTCCTTTGAAGCTCATAACACACTCTAATCAATTTAGATTAAAAGTCTCTTCTCTACTCTATATTTGCACACCTTTCCCAACACTCACAACTTATTCACACAATACTCCAAAATTTTGCATCACATCTTACATTCAGATCATGTACACGTTAGATTCTCTTATCACAAACTCAAATCAACCTTGTATATATACAAAAATTCATCACAAACATCAATTAGGTCAGCCTAATTAGATGTAGCCTCAAATCATACAAAATGTGCTTAGTTAGAACCCAACTCAAATAAAAATATATTCATTCCTAAACATATGCAATATAGGTTGGCATGGACCTATAATAACTCCCTATTCCATTCACATCACATATTTAATCTTCACAACTCTACATACATTAAGTCAAATAGTCATAAAACCCAAAATAAAAACACTCCAATTGATCATCACCATAGAATACATGGACCAAAAAATGTCATGCCAATTGGAAAATAGAATATACTGACACCTACTAAGATTCTCTAAAAATCGCAAAGACTAACACAAATCTGTGGAGGAGTGAGGACTAGTTAGGTTATAACCAATGCACAAAAAACTATGTAAACCATACATGTTGATCTTCTGTTACTTGCAACTTTTGAACCACTTATCCAAATCAATTAAAATTATGAAATAGGATGCTAGTGATGTCCATGAACAACATATTAGAATTACATAAGTAGATTTGTATGGGAAAAAAAATGCAAACAAAATTACCAGAGGGAACTATGTGCTGAAACTTTCAGTGTCTAAACACTTAGAAAAAACCCGTTTGCAAATTAACTCTCCTATAAACATCCTTTATACTATTTTGACATCCATCATGTAGTTTTTACATCGATGAAAACTCATTAATGACAACCTTCTTCATTCTTGCAAAAATATCCTCCTTTGTCATTAATGGCAACATGTGCCAAAAAAAAATATCTCTCCACAAATATTTCTCCTCCTTTGACATCAAGGACAAAGGGTGCTTCCCTCAAACACATATATAGATTGAGTTGGCTCCCCCTTAGGAAGCTAACCAAAAACTCCTATACATCTACATATGTACAAAAGAATCTAAAAAAATGAAAAATTGAAAGATATATAAAAATATAAATAGTCAACCTGAATATGTTGACCCCTAAAGCTTCTAAAGAATTGCTTGCTAAGAAGATTTTCCTTCTTCCCAGCTCTTCTTCACTGCTACAAGCATTTTGTGTAGAGCATCAAGCTCTGTCAATGTTTCCTCTCCTTCTTCTACAATATTGGGGTAAGATTTATCTTTGAGATTTTATCAATACTGGCAAGGGAACTTGAGATAGGTATGTGCTTTTTTTTTACCAAGTCCCTTAGCTTCCAAAGCTGCTTGATAATATATTCCTTTCGGCTCTACAAAGTGAAGAATCTATCATGAAATTCCACTATAACAATCTAGGTCTTATCATCTAAATGTCTAGTGTCAGATCATAGACACGTGATGCATTATCTATTTGGGACTCAATTGATTCTAGTTTCATATTTTATCCCTTGTGTGGCATTTGACCACTTCATGCAATACAAACAAATGTTTTTGTACCTTCCTCATAGGTTAGAATTTCCTTCAAACATTCTTCCACTTTTGTATGTGCAAATGTACATTTTCGGTGATATCCATCAACTTCTTTTTGTAAGCCTTGTCACAACCTTTGTTTCTGCTTGTCCTTTCAATTCATAGGCATATTCCTTAAAGGAATCAAACAAAAATTAGAATTTTTTCACAATAGTTAAAGATGTATGAACATTAGTTCCTAGTATGATCTCTTGTAATGCCTTTATAGCCTCATCTATTAATTCACTAACTTTTTGGACATGTTTCAATGATTTCTTTTCATGTTGATACATTAAACAAATCACTTAGCTACAACTTGTGTATAAGAGATATCTTATCTAAATCAACACTGCCCTACTACATGGGAAACTGCAACAATTGAGAAGAAACAACCAGTTGAAACTTTTACTATTTAGACAACAAACCTTCTAAAGGGTTATCGAAGGAGGATTCACCAAAGGGCTTAGGTGAATCCTCGGATTTATCTACTTCTTCATTCTTTCCGGTATCAAAAAATTATTCTTCTTCTACCTTTTCTTCTTCTTCACCAAAGATCTTGTCTTTATCTTTGTCTTCATCTACTTTATCCTTGTCCTTATTTCCTTGATCATTATCTTTATTTTTCTTTCCTTTTCCTTCCTTCTCACCATCATTCTCTCTTTCTTGATTCACTTCATCCTCATTCCTTTGCACATTGAATGTATCATGCTTTTCACCTTCACATGTGTTATGTTTTTAGTATCTACCAGAGGATCAAATGTCTCTGAGTTGCCTTGATCTGCAGTCTCCTAAGTTACTAGAGGAATGGGAGTGTAATCCTTTGTGGTTTCCTCTCCGATCCCAACAACATTCTCATCTTCAACATTTTCTTGCATTGGTTCATCTGTATCCAAAGGAGCATTATATATATTTTCTTGTATATCAGTAGCTCCTATGTTTTCATTTTTCGAATCTTGTTCCTTACTAGTAGAGGCAATGGGAATCATGTCATACTTTTGTGCTATATTAGTAATATTTTCCTTTGTTTCCTTCTACATTTTATAAAACTGATCTTGATCTATTCCCATTAGAAGTGTGAACCTTCATTTTGTTATAAATTCTTTGCTAAGTACTTGGGCCAAAGTGGCCTTTTCAGCATTAGATAGGGAGAAACCAATTTTCTCCATAGTATTTGATCTGAGCTTCTCCTCCCTTTCATTGGCCTCTCTTCTTCTCTCCATTAAGATTTTCCATACATAATCAGGAACCTTTGTCCTAATGAACTCCATGTCTGCTTCCATAAACACAATGTATTTGATGATTGCCTCTAATATGGTGGATTTTTTCTCCTTATTTTCCTTTTTGTATAAGGAATCTATTTCTTCCAACATCTCATGATGCAACATACCTTTAAATAATGATTCCAACTTCATTTGACTGGGTGGTATTTCCGGAGATGTCTTCCTTTTCTTCTTTTTCTTCTTTGGTTCAACTATGTATGATTTCTTTTACTTCCTTTCGTTCATCTGCTTATGCATATATGTATCTGAAAGGCTTCCTTTTCCTCCTCAAACTCTTCTTCATCTGAATTATCATAAATATCTATTCCTTGTTTATTTGAAACGGTTCTACTTATTTTTAGGATCAGTGAGGAATCTTCATCCTCTTCTTCTTCTTCTTCAGATAGCACACTCAAATTATTTTCTCTTAGCTTTCTCTTTTCTTATTTTTTATATAGTGGTAGTAGAGGCAGTCAAAGTAGTTTTCTTTCTCTTTTTAGGTCTTGTGGCCTCCTCCACCCGAGGTTCTTCTATTATTGGAGCACTGGTCTTTGTTCTCTTGGTTCTATTGGAGGTAGAAACTGATCTAGAGGGTTGTTGAGTACTAGGGGGAATGGTCAATGCAGTTCTTCCAGATCTTCTAGGTCTATTGGTCCCACTTGTGCTCGTTTTTTCCTCTTCTTTTTCTCTTAACACTCATATTTTTTCTTCTATGAGTCCTTTGTCCTTGAGATGTTCATGTACCATTTTTGTCACCTTCCTTTTTATTTCAAGCTCTTTCAGTTCCATATGAACTTTCATGGATTTCTCCTCATATGTTCCATGTATTTCCTGTGTAGGGTCCTTAAGAATCTTCAATAATATACCAACATAACCATCTACTTCATTTTCACTGATCTCGTATCCAAGTGGTTGAATCTAGACATTTCTAGGTTCCACAACTTCAATAATGCATTCATCAATTTTTACCAAAAATGTGATATCATCTCGATAATTTTCTACCATAGACTTAGGAATCCTATCCCTTTCATGCATTCTCTTTTTAAATACTACAAAGAATGCAATAAGTGCCTCATCTTAATCTTTCATATCACCAATTCTACATAGATTTTTAAATATTCGATGGGATACGAGTATGGTTTTACTCCATATAACATTGCTTCTTTATGGAAGCTCCCTTATAAAATATAACATCAAACAAACTACCAAAGAACCAAATTTGAAGGGGTATTTTTTTATCTTTAGTTTGATTCGAATTGTCAAAAATTCGTTGTCAGAATAACTGACATAAATCATAGTCCTTTCCCTTTTCCACCATTTCATGGGCTACATGAATTGTTGAGGAAAACATAAAATTCTCTCTATTGGTGTAGTATATCTTATATCCTATGACCATAGTTGCATACCTTACTACAATATTCCATATAGTGTTTACAATGAGAGTCCTTTGATCCAATGTGGTTCTAGTTAATTCCATCACATCCTTGCTCTTTACAAATTTTAGCATAGGTACAGGTTTGGTGTCACAAAGTCCAATAATCTCCATTATGACTTCCTTAGATATCAAGCCAGACATTTCATTCCATAGGAATTTTTCATGCGCTCTGCTTAATGACATTCTCACATACTTAAGTTCATCGTCATGGATGAAGCTTGGAAACCATTGCCATAAATCCAGTTTCTACTTTACTAGGTTTTCATACTCAAGTTTGATGTTGAAATCATCTCCAATTAGTTGGCCTATCCATAGATCTATAAGTTTTGTATGGTTATACCCTTCCATTTTCTCGTGGATGTATTCCCTATTGTCCTTAGTTTGAAAAACCCTATATGGAATACTGAAAAGAGCTCTGAGCGGGTCATTCCAAACACTTTTATGGGATATTTCTTGAATTTTGGCTGGGTTTTCTCACTCAAATTTACTATTGTAAGTGTTACCATATCAACTAAATTCAAATTCTTCGAATTTTTTTTTCTATTTCAGCTTTGGACAATGGTAAATTAATACCTTTTTCTTGCTCAACAGGAATTAGGCTTTGGATGCTTTGCTTCAGAAATCATCTTTGAACTCTTGAATTCACTTCAATGTATACTACTTGATCCAAATGCATAAAAATGAATGAAATAAACAAAGGATATGTATATAATCCTTTGGATTCTACCCTAATTTTCAATTAATTAGCACCAAATAATAAATTTGGTAAAACCTTCTTTGTAAAATAGTAAACCCTAAATTGCTTCACAAATCTCCACAATTGCATATTTCCTTCTAGAGTTTTTTTCCAAAATATCCATACTATCCATCTCCATCTCATATCTTTGTGCCAAGACATTACACCACATATCAGTAGGGATCTATGTGATTTTATGTTATTGCTCCCCCTAAGCCAATGCCTAAGTTCAATTCCTAGAGGAATTATCTACATCGAAGGGTGGTACAGATTTATTTGTAGTATCTGATTCTTCCTTGTTCTCAAGATCCTCTTTCTTTCTCCAAATATTTTCCATTTCCTTCTTTACCTCAATCAGATCAATCTTTTTAACTAGTTCATTTCTCTTTACCAGATTATCCTTCCTTGAATTTTTGTTTCTATAGAATTTAGCAATATGTCCATGTTTATTGTAGTTGTTGCATATGATATTTCTCTAAGCATTGTACCTTTCATTCATCCTAGATCTAAATTGATTATCCTTGTGTTAAAATCCATAACATGTATAGTAGTAACCATTAAAGGATTGAATCACTCTACCACTATTATATGCATTCATGATTTGACTTTTGCATTCATTTGATCTATGCCCAAACCTCTTGCATGCAAAACATTGACCAGTAAAGGATGGAACATTCCGATTCATTTTGTTTCTATATTCCATTGCTCTATGTCCAAATTTATTATAAAAAATAACAAATACCATTGAAATATGGATACCTTTGAGCATTTGGTTGTTTGATGGGGGGCTTCTAACATTGTTTCTTTGACTCCAGGACTTGCCATTGTTCTTCTTGCCTAAGGTCTTCTCTAGTTCACTGATCTTCTTTGCATTAGGTGTTTGATCTGATTTTGATATTTCTCCTTCTTCAAGTCCAAAACCACCTTTGTCTTTAGATGCTTTCTAACTTGCAATCAACTCATCAAGCATTGTAGAATTTATCTTGAATTTGTCCTCATGAATTCTTTCTTTCTCTAGATCTAATCTCAGGTTTACCACTTCTTGTTCAAGCCTTGTGCATTCATTAGTCTTTCTTTTTACCATTGCATTTAGACATTTGTCAATTCTTTTATTTTCTTCCACTTTCACTTTCAGTGCGGTGATGTTCTCATTTTCTTGTTTCAATTATTCATTGACCTCCTTATGTCTTTCTCTGAACTTCTTGATTTTCTCTCTCACTTTTTGATGTAGTCATTTTCTTCTTTAATAGTTTCCTTGAGATCTTTGTTTTCAAATTCAATTTTTTCAAGGTCTTCAAGAGAAACTTTGATTTGTCCATCTTTTTCAAACATGCAATCTTCTTATATGTATCCAATAGCAGGAATCAATTTTAGAGAAATAGGAACCTTTCTGTCAGTCATGTGTTCAATTTCCAAGATCTTCCCAAAGCAGTTCTTCCAAGGAACCAAGCATTGATACCAATTTTTGAACACATGAAATATTGAGAGGTGGGTGGATGAATCATTATTCTATTAAACCATCCAATTATTAACCATCCAATTACCAAAGAACACTTAATAGTTATAATAAATGAAAGCATGAACAACCCATAAAACACACAACACATGAAAACTAAAAAAATTATATGGAAAACCAAAAAAGGAAAAAAACACAGTGAGGATTAACTTATAATATGTTTAACTAGTTATAAGATATTAAAAAAAGGCTCACTGCCAGGTAGACTCACTATCTAATTGAACTCATTGTTCATGGATAAAATAAGGATAGAAAGAGATGGCTTCACAACTAGGATTTAAATTGATATAAGTGCATCTAACATATGTTGGATTCAATTCCTTTGAAGCTCATAACACACACTCTAATCAACCCAGATTACAAGTCCCTGCTCTGCTCTGTATTTTCACACCTTTTCCCAACACTCACAACTTATTCACATAATACTACAAAATTTTGCATCACAACTTGCATTCATATAATGTACACATTAGATTCTCTTATCAAAAACTCAAACCAACCTTGTATATATACCAAACTTTATTGTAAACATCAATTAGGTCAGCCTAATTAGATGTAGCCTCAAATCACAAAAAATGTGCTTAGTCAGCACCCAACTCAAATCAAAATCTCTTCGTGCCTAAACATATGCAATATAGGTTGACATGGACCTACAATAACTCCCTATTCAATTCAAATCACATATTTAATCTCCACAAATCCTTACATATATTAAGTCAGCCAATCATAGAACCCAAAAGAAAAATACTCCAACGGATCATCAACATAGAATATGTGGACCAAAAAATGTCACGCCAACTGGAAAATAGAATGTACTAACACCTATTAACATTCTCCCAAAACTACAAAGACTAACTCAGATTCTCGGAGGAGTATAGACCAGTTAGGTTTGTAGACATGTAAAATTGACTTGACACCTATCACACAAACATTGAATGAAATCAAACAATATTGAACAAAATCAAACAATAATGAATGACATCAAACATCACTGAATAACATCAAAACAATACTAAACAACATTGAAAAACCTCAAGCAATGTCAAACGATATGGAACATCATCTCACATCATCTCAGAATGACTCAGAATCATCTCGTAACACTTCAAATTGACTAAAAATCATCTTGTAACACTTCAGAATGACTCAGAATCATCCTGTAACACTTCAGAATGACTTAGAATCATTTTGTAGCACTTTAGAATGACTCAAAGTCATCCCATAACACTTCAGAATGACTTGGAATCATCTCGTAACACTTTGAGATGACTCAGAATCATCCCTTAACTCTTCAGAATGACTCAGAATCATCCCGTAACAATTCAAAATGACTCAAAATTATCCTGTAACACTTCAGAATGACTCATAATCATCCTCTAACACTTCATAATAACTCAGAATCATCCCATAACACTTCAGAAATGACTCAAAATCATCCCGTAACACTTTGGAATGACTCAGAATCATCCCGTAACACTTCATAATAACTCAGAATCATGACGTAACATCGTGGATCATCTCATAATCTACCCAAAATAATTTAGAATCATCCCATAGCATCTTAGATCATCTCAGAATCATCCTAGAACGCTCAGAATCATACCGCAACGTTACCGCATCGTACCACATCACATCACATCAAAAACCCTAATTCCTCTATTAATTGAATAAAACAACTTATTCAATTAATTCACTTTTTCATCATTTCAGAAAAATTTAATAAATTTTATTTATTTAATAAAGTCTTAGAAACCCTAATTTCTTTGTTAATTGAATAATACAACATTATTTAATTAATTCACGTTTCATCATTTCGACAAATTAAATAACTCGCATTTATTTAATAAAGTGCTAATCCCACCTTATTTCATCCTGATTAATTAAATAATGCCAATTATTTAATTATGTCGCTAAATTGCCTTATTTCCCTAAGTGGGTTAAATTATTAAATAATAATTTAATTACAACACTTTCCCTCTAAAAATATTGAATTAAATCAAACTATTCAAATCAATTATCAAAAATCAAATCAAAATAATGCAACTTTGTTGGCAATAGTCAAACTTGATTTGCACATTCAAATCCCAAAAAGGAATTAATTAATTAAATCAATTAATCCATATTCCTCACCCACTTTCTGATTGAGCAAATTACGATTTTTGACTAAGCAATCTAATTTGTTAACTAATCAATCTATTTTGTTAACTAATCCATCTATTTAGTTAACTAAAACATCACATTCCTAACTAAGCCATCACAAAATTGACTGATCAATCTATTCAATTAATTGATCAATTAGAGTCTTGACTAGCTAAACTATTTCCCAATCACACAAATTGTGTAATCAACTTTGCACAATTATCTCATGTCTAAATATTCTCAACACACTCCAATTGTTGATTTGGATATTCTTCAAAACGATCTCGATCATCCATTTCAAATATCATTTTCTATATAACAAACCCCTTTCCTCACAAATAAGGATCAGAGAATCAACATACATTGAGATCCAAAGTGTTGTCAAGATCATACTTGAGAGAGAACTTCATCCATCGTCTTCGATCAACCAAACAAAAAAAATAATTCATCCGCACTTTGTACACAAACTTTGGAGGCTTTGTTGTGATAAGAATAATTCAACATCAAGTGAATACACTCTGCTACGGGATAGTAAAAGCTATTTTTTGTTCTCATTTTGGTAATTAGTAGATTCCTTATCATGTTTTCATTGGTATAGTTTCAAATTTGTATGTGTAGGAGTTTCTATATTTTAGATTTAAGCTTTTTGGTTGTAGATCAGTTTTCTTCATCATATTTCTCTAATGTCTCTCTTGGATTATTGATCTAATGTCCTCATTCCCCCTCACACATTCTAGCACATATCAAAATCAAAAAAATAGGACCATCCCATTAGCAAAATCCAAAATATATGTTTCAACCATAAGAAACAAACCATCCCAATCACCCTTTGACAAAACAAACAAAACAATAGAGAAAACATCAATATCTAGAGCTCTTATGCAAAAATGATCGCAAAAGAGTTGACTATAAATAGACCAAAGACAATGCCAAAGTATCAACTACCTATATTTTTAAATAAGTTCCAACAATATCCTGAGATATTCCTTAACGGATCCGATCCTACGATAGACATGATGAACAATGGATAATAGTCCCATCCTAAACAGATATGGAAAGTGATACTGCAACTTTTTTTTTTATCTTTTTGTGGTCTTAATTATGTGATTTATTTTATTGACTCATTTCTAGGATCTCTCAAGGATATCCATAAGGATTTAGAGAAGGAATGGGGAAAATTGAGTGTCATTTTGATTTGCTATTTGTAAATCTTTGTAATAAAACCATGGCGAATAATTGCTTTATTGAGTATGGAAGTTGTATTAAAAAATTTCGTGAAGTAGTTACATGTTATGTGTTCTATACCTTTCTATGTGATTGGTCCAAAACATTTTTTTTCATGCAATCCCCCTATACTTTAAACAAAGTTTTTGTATTTCTAGTATGAACAAAAATACTCTTTTTTTGTTGAGTCAAAGTCCATGCAATAGATAAAAAGTAACCTTAGTAATTCATACCTTGGTGCATCACATCTATTTGATACATCAAAAAGGATTGTTCAAAAATTGAAGTATCTAAAGCAAAGAAAAGTCACATCATCAAATCAAACCATCACCGTACTTATTCTAATTAACATCATTTTTTCTATCTATCACCATACTTATTCTAATTAGCATCTGTTTTTCTATCTATCATCATAATTATTCTAAATTAACATTCATCCTCAACAAAATATCATCAGTACCATATTCATTCTACATCCACAAAATTTTATCAATACATATCATGATAATAATAAACCAACTAAAAACATCATGTATCATGTATGGGGCATTCATATATAAAACACCCATCATCATGAAACAAGACAAAGTATGATTCCTTCATCCACATTATATACATGCACTAGAAAAGCATAAAAAACACAAATAAACATACATCATCATACAAATGAGGCTGAAATGAAGACGAAACATCTCATATATATATCATCATAAAAAAAAGGAATATGTCATAAGTACATCCACAATTCCACAAGTGTGATAGGAAAGTACATAAATCATAAGATATATACGAGGTATCGACTAGACCAAGGAATATATATAACACATGTCTACAAAATGCCTCTGCACCGTAAAAAAACATGAAGATCAGGTATCAAAAATGGTAAAGCCCCAACAAGACAGATAGAACAATAGCAAAATCCAAAATGATCGAGTTGTCTAATAGAATGATCACCTACACCGACACCACCACCACCACCACCATTGCTCATAGCACTAGGCTCCCCAAACTGCAGACCCTGAGAGGCCCTAGTAACGATAACATCATATAAAGTCTTATAATAGGTAGATTCCTGTAGAAAGATATATCACTCTACATGCATACAATCATGCTCTATCTAGAGAGTATCTCTCTCTGCTATCAATAACAGTACGCGAGCCTCTGCAAGATGTTGTCTACCAGTATCACTCTCTCGATCTACTCGAAGAGAATCCCTCTCTGCTATCAGTAATACTGCCTGAGCCTCATCCATATGCAGTCTACCAAATGCACTATCTCGCTCAACCCTCATAGTATCTCATTCCACCCTCAAAGTATCTACCAAAGCCTTTGCGGCCTATAACCGTGAAACCTTTGCATCTCTATCCAAATTCATCTGAGCTAGCAACAAATCAACATCCCTAGTTAGTGGAGGAGGATCTGCAACCTATCTCTAACCCTGTACATGAGGCACTCGCTCATCTTGAATATCCTTTGCCTCATCATGTCAAACTCGATCCAACTGCTCTACAAGAACCTTAGCACAGTGTCGCTCACCATGATGACCTGTGATGCTAGATTTGCCAGCAATATGACCACCCCTAGAATCCGTAAGCCTCATAGGCCTATGTCGTGACCACCACTCCTCATAATCATGAATAGTACCTAGATCTACCACTCCAATTGACCATCCCCAACCAACTGGAGCAAGTTTTGCAAACTCGGTAGTAACAATATCTGCATCAACCTAGATACCCCATATACGGACCTCCTGACAAGTCTAACCAAACCAAGCCTCATAGGAATCAGGAATCGTCCCTTGCCTCTCACCAAACTGACAAAAAAACTCGATCAGTTAGATAATGCTTTATCACAGATGATGAATGACCAAGCAACCAACGAGTCTGTCGATAGTACATAAGTTGATCTGCATCCTCTGGCCAACCCTCAAAGCTCATGTAAGGTCTCCATATAAAACTAGGCATCTCATCGAACACACGACACCAATAAGGTAGATCTCAAGGAAAAGTGTAGTGCATAAAATCCCCATAACGATAACAGTATGGATCATCCAGAGAATGATCTTGAATCCCGTCAGGATGAGTAACTGCAATATGCTCCCATGCCCAAACATGCAAAAGGGATACACTTGCAGACAATGACCTCCCATCCTCATACACTACCTCATGCATATCTCGGTAAAGATGGGAAAGAAAACAGGCACCCCAGGCATATCTGCTACCATGCTCAAGCATACTCTCAATATATACACCCCAGTCAACTACAAACTATCGACCTCGTCTATCGGGAACAACTAATCCCGATACCAAGCTGCAAAGGATAAGAATGATAGGGTTCACGTTATCTGCAAAGTCAAATAAATCAATCTCCACATTATGAACATCCACACCTAACAATCGTTGCATAGCATAGGAACCTTGACGAATCTGGTATGTAACAAGCTTGCCATGAATAGGAAGGCAAAGAATCCTCCACACATCCTCTAAAGTAATGGTTGCATCCCCTGTAGGCAAATGAAAAGATGTTGTCTCAGAGTGACACATATCAACGAGAGTGGTCAACATTGTAGTATGGATCCTGATAGGAGGCATGTAATAGATGGGTATGTGTAGGATCATGATGGACCAAAAAGTGGTGATATGTAAGTGATATGATGGCCCATATGGCTGATGACCTTTTTTTTACCCAAAATTGATGAAATGAAAAGGGTTTTTAAAGGCAATTCCTAGCTTTCTACCAATATAAATTATTCTTTAATTTTAATTTAATAAATAATTATTATTTATTTTCTATTTGAATTATGACTAAAGTCCTGATTGATAGGTTGATTGAAAAATATCTATAGCTTTCAAATGGTATCACATTTTTTGAATCCAAAACATGCATCACATTCTATGCTTTGCATACTATAGGATTAAAAAAATGAATTTCATGAACTTTTGACCAAGTTAAGGTGGTTAGACATACGATTTTTTATATTTTTTAATAGTTGTAATAAAAAAATCATAATTAATTATTTACTTGGAAAAAAATACAAAAAAATATGCATCACATTTTTACATGAGTCCTCTACTTGTATCTAAAATATTATCATTTTATTGTGGTAAGGGTGGTCAAATAGACACCTACTTCTTATTGTTTCCTTGAAATTTAAGTACTACTGCATTGAAATTTCAAATTTTCACCAAATAGATTTTTTTTAAAAATAAACCTAGTAGTTTAGAAACTAAATTCGATTCTTACATATTTTTGAAAAAATATAGATAACTTATTCAAATTTTTATGTTAAGTTGCCTAACTTTGATTTTTCTGAATTGTATCACCACTTAAGGGCTTGTTTTTTCCATGATGATCCTACACATACCCAAATATGATACAACAAACACATTGCCTCAAGAAATTTCTGCTCCAATGCACCAAACTGGGCAATAGGATCAAAAAGGTGACGAGGACATCTCTCTCTCATCATGGATGGACGAAGATTCACCTGCAAGCGACATAAACCAAGACGTTAGGGTTTCACTCTAAAAATAGTGAAGAAACATAAAATGACACTTTCTAGATGACAAATGACATGTATGACACTAAACGAACACAAGCTAGGGTTTTGAACACAAGCAGGATGATAAAATGATGCTTAAACAAAAATGAACACAAGTTAGGGTTTCACTCTAAAACAAGCAAAGCAACATAAAATGACACTTGTTAGGTAGAAAATGATAGTTTAGATGGTAAACAGACACAAGAAAAAGTTTTATAATGCAAACATTATGAAGAATGACATTCAGGACGAAAAATGAACACATACTAGGGTTTGGACAAAGCTGAGAGAAAAACAATGGACAAAGAATCAATTACCAAAATTTGGGAGAAATTCTCAACATGAGACAGAAAAATGTGCTAGTTTAGGACAAATCCATAGTTTTAGGAAAAATGCATAAGATTTTGGGCATAGTTTTCAGACAAATGCACAGTTTTAGGACAAGTGTGCAGTTTTAGAACAACTACGCAGTTTTAGGACAAGTGCACGATTCTTCAATAAATGCTTAGAAAAAATGTGCCAATCTTGGACAGAAGCACTAAAATCACCTGGTAAAGGCACCAAAACTAAGACAAATGCGCCAAAACCTCAAAAACAACACATTTGTTTGACAAGACTTTACACACGCAAAATGAGAACGAAAACACGACGAAAGAAAAGGGTGAAAAGGTACATACCAGGGCATCGATATCTGAAGTCCATCTAAACTCTCGAATGAGCTTAGAATGATGTGGGGCAACCTCGAATCTTGGCATTCTCCCTCAACAACTGACAAAATGTGGAATCCAAAGTTAAGAATTAGGAAACAAAACCAAGAACAAATGATCCAATTTGAAGACAAATTGCCTATATAACACCTCAAGGAAACCCTAATTTCATCTAGGAAACCCTAATTAAAATTAGGAAATATTCCTACTTACAAATTAGAAGTTCTAAGTGAGAAACGACGCACATTAACATAGAATATTCCATCAGAAACATCGAAACGACAATACAATAGTGTGAAGAGTCTGACCTCAAAACTTGAAATTTTTGATCAACCTCTTCAAGGGGTAGCACAAAGTCCTACCATCATTCCACTGAACACTAGGGCATAGTGAGGTATAATTTTATAAAAAAAATTAATCATAAAAAATAGAATCTTTGAAATAAAGCAACTGATACTTTGTGTATCAAAGAGGGGCAAAATGTAGACATGTAAAATTGACTTGACACCTATCACACAAACACTGAACGACAACAAACAATATTGAAAAACATCAAACAATAATGAACGACATCAAACAACATTGAACACCATCAAAACAACATTGAACGACATTGAATGGCCTCAAGCAACATCAAACGATATGGAACATCATCTCACATCATCTTAGAATCATCCCGTAACGCTTTAGAATGACTCAAAATCATCCTGTAACACTTTAGAATGACTGAGAATAATCCCATAACACTTCCAAATGACTCAGGATCATCCTATAACACTTCAGAATGACTCAAAATCATCTTGTAACACTTTGGAATGACTCAAAATCATCTCGTAACACTTTAGAATGACTCAAGATCATCCCGTAACACTTTAGAATGACTCAGAATCATCTTGTAACACTTCAGAATGACTCGAAATCATCCCATAACACTTTGGAATGACTCAGAATCATCCCATAACACTTTGGAATGACTCAGAATCATCCCATAACACGTTGGAATGACTCAAAATAATCCCATAACACTTCATAATAACTCAGAATCATCACATAACGTCTCAAATCATCTCAGAATCACCCTGAAACAGTTCAAAATCATCCCGTAATGTCTTAGATCATCTCATAATCATCCTAGAATGCTCAGAATCATACCACAACATCCCCGCATAGTACCACATCAAAATGACATCAAAAATCCTAATTCCTCTATTAATTGAATAAAACAACATTATTCGATTAATTCACTTTTTCATCATTCCAGACAAATCTAATAAATTTCATTTATTTAATAAAGTCCTAGAAACCCTAATTCCTCTATTAATTGAATAATACAACATTACTTAATTAATCCACGTTTCATCATTTCAACAAATTAAATAAATCTCATTTATTTAATAAAGTCCTAATCCCACCTTATTTCATCCTGAGTAATTAAATAACACCAATTATTTAATTACGTCACTAAATCACCTTATTTCTCTAAGTGGGTTAAATTATTAAATAATAATTTAATTACAACACTTTTCCTCTGTTAATTGAATAATACAACATTATTTAATTAATCCATGTTTCATCATTTCAACAAATTAAATAAATCTCATTTATTTAATAAAGTCCTAATCCCACCTTATTTCATCTTGATTAATTAAATAAAATAATTATTTAATTACATCACTAAATCACCTTATTTTTCTAAGTGGGTTAAATTATTAAATAATAATTTAATTGCAACACTTTCCCTCCAAAAATTTGAATTAAATCAAACTATTCAAATCAATTATCAAAATCAAATCAAACTAATGCAACTTTGTTGGCAAAAGTCAAACTTGATTTGCACATTCAAATCCCAAAAAGGAATTAATTAATTAAATCAATTAATTCATATTCCTCACCCACTTTCTGATTGATCAAATTATGATTGTTGACTAAGAAATCTAATTTGTTAACTAATCAATCTATTTTGTTAACTAATCCATCTATTCAGTTAACTAAAACATCACATTCCTAACTAGGCCATCACAAAGTTGACTGATCAATCTATTTAGTTAACTGATCAATTAGAGTCTTGACTAGCCAATCTATTTCCCAATCACACAAATTGTGCAATCAAATTTGCACAATTATCTCATGTCTAAATCCTCTCAACACACTCCAACCGTTGATCTGAATATTCTTCAAAATGATCTTGATCGTCCATTTCAAATATCATTTTCTATATAAAAAACCCCTTTCCTCACAAATATGGATCAAAGAGTCAACATACATTGAGAAACGAAGTGCTTTCAAGATCACCCTTGAGAGAGAACTTCATCCATCGTCTTCGATCAACCAAACACAAATAAGAATTCATCCACACTTTGCACACAAACTTTGCAGGCTTCATTGTGATAAAAACAATCCAACATCAAGCAAATACATTCTGCTAGGGGATGGTAAAAGCTATCTTTTGTTCTCATTTTGGTAATTAGTAGATTCCTTATTATGTTTGCAGTAGTATAGTTTAAATTTTGTATGTGTAGGAGTTTCTAGATTTTAGATTTAAGCTTTTTGGTTGTAGATCAGTTTTCTTCATCAGATTTCTCTAATGTCCCTCTTGGATCATTGATCTAATGTCCTCATTCCCCCTCACACAAGGTTATAACAAATACACATGAAACTATGTAAACCATATATGTTGATCTTCTATTGCTTACAAATTTTGAACCATTATCCAAATCAAATGAAATTATGAAATAGGATGCTAGTGATTTCCATGAACAACATATTAGAATCATAGAAGTAGATTTGTATTGGCAAACAAATGTGAACCAAATTACCGGAGTGCACTATGTGCTGAAACTGCCAGTGCAAGCACTTAGCAAAACCCTTTTGAAAATTAACTCTTCTATAAACATCCTTCATACTATTTTGACATCCATCATGTAGTGTTGACATCAATGACAACTCATTAATGAAAACCTTCTTCTCTCTTTCAACATAAATCCATGTATTTTCTCTATAGATGTTTGGTCTTTGAAACTATTTATTTGTCTAAATATTTTTAAAGAAGCAATAAATAGGAACATTATTGTTAATTTACTCCAAGTGGGAGCCCTAAGATTGTCCACATAATGAAGTAATGGTCTACAAATGTGGTCAATTCTAATAGTGAACTTATGATATAGGTTTGGTTCCTTTGATTTAACTAATTCAATTGAGGTGCTTCATATAGAAATAAATATTCTCCAATGTCTATAAACTTGGTGGGAAGCTATTAAAAATAATATGCTTTAAATTTGAGAACTAGTTAGTTGTATGTAATGATTATGGATCAACTCACATATTAATGTTTGAAGGTTGTAATGAATGTGGATGTAACATACATAATTTTTGGTGCCCCTTGTTAATCATAATAAATAGGAATGAGGTGAGGTGGTTGTATTGTTGTTGTCTATGGTTTTTTTCAAGATTTATTTTAGGTTGGTTCTAAGTTATGGGTTGTTTTTATGAATAAATGGTTTCAGGGTTATTCAAGTATAGTTTGAATTTTTTTTTTCTTTTTGATATATGTATTAGTTTTGTTTGTTGTTTGATGGTTTCAAATATTATTTAGTAATAAATATTTGATAAATATTGGTAATGTTATTTTGTTGTTCTAGTACTTGGCTATAGTAGGGAGGGATCCCCATAAGTAGATCCATACTATAATAATTAAAAATAATATTTTTTACTAAAAATAAATCTTTCCAAAATTTCTTAGATCCTTGATTCTTATATCTTGTTCATAAATATTTTTTCATAGTTTTTATTGAATATTTTATTTATTATTTATTAATTGAATAATTAAAATATAGAACTGCATTTTATTGGAAAAAATTTCTTTTTACCTATTTATTGATATTTCTTTTTTATTAACATAGAATGTAGTATACTTTTTTGACATAGTTTATTACTTCTCCTAATCTCTTGAATATAGGTCTTTATTGTTTATAATGGACATGTGCTCCTAATAAATTAAAAATATATAATATTAAAGTATTATATACTATACTTTTCAAAATGCTAAATTTGAGGGCTACACACTCATAAAATATCATCCTTGAATATCTTCATTTTAACCTCACATGCAGTATGCAAAGTGTCTTTTTTTTTCTATTAAAATTGTAACATGCGGATAAGAGAGTGAAATGATACCACAAGGGTGCCATATAAGCATGTTTGGTATAAGAGGATTTGATTTAATCCTATTAGGTCAAAGAATCCCTCACCATAAGTTCCAAACAACACTATGAAACTACTAATTAGTTTTTGTATAAAGGGATTAGACTGAATCCCCCTTAGATTGCAACTAAACATGTTTGTAGTGAATATTTATCTATGATTTTACTATTTGACCCAAAATTAGGACACACTATTATTTTTAACCTACACACAAGCATAAATACATGCATATATATATATATATATATATACAAATATACATTTTTATATGTATAAGACTATAAATACAGTTATTATTATTCCAAAGACATTCCCTATCTCAATTGACTGGACTGGCTTCGAATGAGTGTCGACAGTTGAAATTGTCCAAGTATTTTTGTTTTCTTTCCCAAGTAAAATATGAATCTTCTACCACCTTCTCAATATCATTGATGGTGACATATTCAACCAAAAATTCTTGATTACTCAACTATCGTGCTACTAAAATATGAAAAAAATGGGTCTTCTAGCTCATGCATGGTGCTGTAAGCGATGATAAAATGCAATGGAAAATAATATTGTCTTTGTTAGTGTATGGTTTGCTAGTTATTTGAAAATTAGAAAATTTCCACACCATGTGAATGCTTATAAAGGCTCTGCCCCTTGCCATTTTTATTATTTTCTAGAAACACCAAGAAGGGAAAAAAAGGAATGATATATCACCCTATAGTTAAATAGATAAATTTAATAAAAAAAAAAAAAATCTAATCCAACCCTTATTTTTTTATAAGAAGTGTAAAATGACTTGCAACTGAAATCGATCCAGGGCTAGAGCAGTGATGTAGGAGCATTTGGGCCCATAGGCGATCCTATATCACCCAAAAATATTTCAGTTCAATTTTCTATTTTGGTGTGTGTTTTGTTTTATGTTGGTGTTTTTAGGCATCTCCCAGTAGCGTGAATCTAGAAATTTGATCAAAATTGCAAAATCCAAGTTTTCGCCAAATCGTTTTTTTAAGGCTCCACAAGGCAGTTTTACAAAAACAATTATTTTTGAAGTTTCATAAAATATAGGGAAAGATCCATTTAGGTAAATATTCTTGATGATATTTCACCTAATGTGTAAAAGGAATCACATTTAAATTCCTCACAGTTTAATAGAATTTAATGCTGATATTTTATGCCAACGAGATTATGGAAGTAATTAAATTTCAAGATTCTTAGACATTGGAGCCAAAGAATTTTGTGGTAAGACTAAGGAGTTCATCACATGCATGTGGGTCAATTTTCAGGAAAAATGAAGAACTTTCAATCTTTCCACCTCCTGACACCCGATTCCACACTTCCAAAGCACCAATATGATCAATTTTATTTTGGAAAGGTATTATGGAGGTCATGGAAATCAATTTATTGGTTTTTATTCCCTAATTCAGTTTTTATTTGTTGCATGAATAATCTGGGACCATTTGAAATATAAAAGAGGCATAAAATCAAGATTTTATAGTTTTTAAAATTCCCATAATAGAGAAAATTCTCCTTTGAATAAAGACAACATCTAGAGGAGTTAATGGAAGTATAAACACATCATTTAGAGCTATATAAATATATAATATGCATAGCTATGCTAGGGGAGAGTTAGGAACCCATTCTTGGGCAATAATTGATGATTTTCAATACATATTTTGGGGGTTTTTGAAGAAAAATGTGGGAGTATGCAGAAATTGGGAGGAGAAGAGACACCTCTTATAAAGGTATTCATTAGGTTTTTTTTGTAGGTTTGAGTAGCACCAATGAAGGAAAGAGAAGGTGCCAGTGTGTGAGAGGTGAGTGCTTGAGTAGTGTGGTTGTAGAAGAAATTAAAGAGGTAGCTAAGAGTGATTGAGCTAAGAAATTCCATTGATGGAAAATGATGTAAATTGGTTGCAGATTTTTATGTAAATAAATGAAGAAATATTTTTTGTAATATGAAATCTATGTATTATCATAAGTAGATGAGAAGAGAGTGTTTGTTGTTTAATTTGGTGTATTTTTTATATTACAATCTTGTTTGCATTTTTTGTGTGTTGATGGAAAGATGAATCTTCTTGCATTAGAATGGTATCAAAGCTAGAAGATCTTAACAATGCAAAGTATGCACAAGGATGTATGGGTGAAGAGTGGCAAAGAGTAAAGTGGTGAAGTTGTGAGAGATTTGATTCTATGATAATCATGCAGGTTGTCCTCCAACAAAGATAAAGTTGGGTAGGTGTACAAACTTCTTCCACTAAGAGAAAGTGGGTAGAGTTTTTTTTGGGTAGAGGATCATTGTGTGAGTGTGATTTTCTTGCAAGGAGTAATTGTAACTACAGAGGAGCTTGCCAATCTCTGAAGATGTATTTGAAGAAGATGAAAAGATG
This sequence comes from Sequoiadendron giganteum, assembly GCA_007115665.2. Taxonomy (NCBI): domain Eukaryota; kingdom Viridiplantae; phylum Streptophyta; class Pinopsida; order Cupressales; family Cupressaceae; genus Sequoiadendron; species Sequoiadendron giganteum. The sequence goes on from CM021105.1 coordinate 423,171,888, forward strand.
GGTCATGAGAAGGCCTATCAAGATTTTACCTATGGAAGAGTGGAAAGAAAAGAGGTTTAAAAAATGTCTTATTAGAGAATTAAAGAAGATTCAGGCTAGATTGGATGTGATAGAGATGGATCAGAGAAGAGAACTTGAAGAGGCTAAAAGAAATCATGAGTATAATTGCGTGAAAAGGGTATGATGGCTAATGAAAGGTTTAAAGTTGAAAAACTTGAATAGAAGGTGGAGTTCTATTCAGATGAATGATAAGATGTAGTAGTCTATGAAGATGAGATCATCATGCAAGATGATGAAGAAGAAAAAGAGATTTTAGCAAGTTTCCTTGTTGAAGGCATGGTAGAGGAAATCAAAACATAAATTATAGCTGAGGTTGAGGACAAAAGTGAAGCTATAGAGGAAGGAAAATTTGAAGCAATAATGGAGAGGGAAGAGTTTAGTAACATATCGCATAATATTTTTTATTTTTATGATGAAGATGAGAGTGGATTGCATATAGATAAAGATATTGCAACAGTTGGTTTTTTTGAAGACATGGAAGGAGAAAGAAAAATAGGAGTTACAATGATTAAAGGGGAAGAAGATATGAGAAGTGAATAATATGTAGTTGTGGAGATTGAGATGGCAGTGATAGAGCTTGAGGATATTGCAATAGATAAAGAGGATAAATATGTTTTGTCGTCACAAATTTTAGTCGTAGAATAAGAGTGATTTGATAAGTTTGCTAATGGAGGGAAGAAGATAAATATTATAGTGAAGAACAAAGATGATTATGTTGGAGCACCAAAGAAGGATGAGGTAAATTTAAATTTTGAATTTAAAAATAATGATTATATGACTTCTATAAAAGAGATTACAGTTGTAAAAGATGAAGTTATAGTTGCATATTGGTATCTAGATGCTTCTTTTTTGTGTATAGAGGTAGTAGAGGATGGTGTAGGTGGTTATTTTGTGGTGGGTTGAATCCAATGAAGAAGGAAAGGAAGGAAGAAGTGATTTGGTGGGGGAGGATGGTTCATGGTGGAAATGAGTCCACAATAGGAGAGAAGAATGGAGTACAAATTCATTACAAGAGTTAGAATCTTGTTTTGATAATATGGTAGAAAAAAGAGGAAAAATAATTTTTTTAATGCACATTATTCACAATCTAGAAGGATGGTTTTACCATTCAACTCCATTCTTTTGATCCTATGCTCACAAAATTCTTACCCAACATGTTTGATGTAGGAGCATCCAGGAGCATAGGTAATCTTGCATCGCCCACAAACATTTCTGTTGAATTTTTAGTTTTGGTATGTTTTTTGGTTTGTATTGGTGTTTTTAGGCATCTCTCAATAGTAGGAATATAGAAATTTGATCAAAATTAGAAAATCCAAGTTTTTGGCAAATCATTATTTCAATGCTTTGCAAGGAAATTGTATATAAACAATTGTTTCCAAAGTTTCATAAGAACTAGGAAAAAGTAATTCTAGGGAAATATTCTTGATGATATTTCACATAATTTGTAAAAGGAATATTATTTAAATTCCTCATGGTTTAAGAGAATTTAATGCTGACATTTTATGCCAATGAGATTATAGAAACAATTAAATTTCAAGATTCTTAGACATTCTAGCCAAATACTTTTGTAGTAAGACTAAGGAGATCATCACACACATGCAGGTTAGTTTTAAGGCAAAACAAAGAACTTTCAATTTTTCACCTCCCAACACCCGATTCTGCACTTCCAAAGCACCAATTTGAACAATTTTATTTTGGAAAAGCATTATGGAGGTCATGGAGATTAGTTTATTGTATATTATTCCTTCATTCATTTTTTATCTATCACAGGAATAATATGGGGGGTGTTTGAAATATAAAAGGAAAAAATTCAATATTTTAGAGTTTTAAAAATGCCTAGAATAGAGAAAAAATCCCCTTTGAGTAAAGACAACATTTGGAGCCCAAGTTAATGGAAGTTTAAAAACCTCATTTAGAGCTATATAAACATAGAATATGCATAGCTATGCTAGGGAGAGTTGTACGCCCATTCTTGGGAAATATGATGCAGAGCATCTACACAACACAACAAAATTTCAAGGGTATTTCAAACCAAAACCACAACCTAAGGAGATCAGTTACAATTCACCTTAATCTTTCATCAAAAATCTCTACATTTTCACTTGAATTTACAAGGCTACCAAACACCAAATCAACAAATTAGTATACCAAATTCTTACCAAACCTTAAACATCCTCATATTGACTAAATCAAGGTAAAAACTTGATTTGAAAAACTTTGAATCATTCAATTTGATCAACATACACACCCAAGACACCATTTTCTCCTTGATTCCACATGGCTCAAATCATCAAATCAACAAGTTTTTCTTTCTAAGATTTTTCCAGACCTTGAGACATCTTTAACATCACTTTGATAGTTTCAAAAATAAATCAATCTCCCATATCACTGTTTTCTCAGTTTCACATTCTTTCTTGTAGTTAAGACAACATTTCTAGTAGGTTTCCAAACCTCTAAATCAGGTTTTTCACTTAAACCACCTCAAATATTTCAAAACTAATCACACTTTCAAGAACCCATTTTGATCTATTTTAACATATCAAAAGATTTGATAAGGTTGTTTTGAAAAGTTTACCAGAATAATTGACTGTCCCAAGGAATAGGGCCCCAATTAGGCCTAATTTGTGAAGCAAGTACCTTTAAAACAACTCCAAACCCACAATTAACCCAAAAATTTCTTAGATCATATCATATAACCACCAAATCAGCCATTGGTCTTAGGAAAACTATTCACTATTGCAGCAATTTATGAAACCCTCATTCTAGCACAATTTTGAACTAAGCAAACAAGGGTTTATTGAAAATAACCTTTCCAAAACTCATTCCACCATGAAAATGCTCCAAATATATTTAAATATGACTGCACATGCTCTGGAAACCAACTTCCAACCACCTTGTATGCTTTTTCAACAAATACTAGCTTGTAGCCATCCATTTCCATGAAAAATCTTTGTATTTTCTAAGAGAGCAACAACAAAACATTGGATTCTTGTCTTCCCCTACACCTGTCATCACACACAAAACTTAAAAAATCCTAACCTAACATACTCCAGTGATCTACAATGCCTATTTCAGTGGAGTAGTCATTATAATCCAACTAGACTCTCAAAACCCCAATTTTGAGGGTTTCAAACCGAGTTACAGATAAGAGGATCAAAAAAAATTTATACTCAAAATATTCCATTCTAAATGGATTTAAATGAAAGCTAGTTCACTTTTCTAATTGAAACAAAAAAAATTAGGGTTTAACGCTACTGTATAGGCCATAGAAAACTAATAAAGAATAGAGAGAAATGTTGTATTTTATGAACAAGGTACTTTTATTAATAGAAACTCTTCAAGAATATAATCTTCCATGATGTCTCGGCCTTACAATTATCTTTTAAAAAGGTTTACATCAGTTAGAATACCTGTCCTTCCATCTTCATCCGACTAACAACCTTCTATAACAAGATGACTCTTCATCTTCTTGAAATTTTGCATTTGTGCAAGTTTGCATCTTTTACAACAATAAAGACATTTTTCAATTTAACTACTTGACCCCCTAGAGACCTATTTAAGGACTCAAATAAATTTGAAATGATCTAAATATGGCTCTTTTACATGCACATCATGATGATAAATCAAATTTCATAATATTTCCTATGGGAGGCATCATTTCCCTAGGTGCTCCTACACCAAACAACCGGCCTAAAAAGATTTCGAAGTTCCTTTGGAAATGTATTGCATCCATCTTGATTCTTCATGCCTATATATCTTTATCAAATTTTCCTTGAATTGCTTCCTATTTCTTTACTCTTGAACCTTTCACTTGCCTTTGTCTTGGTTCCAAATTCTATCTTCACTTGTCTTCACTTGTATTTTCTTTCTCTGCTTATCAGATACACCAATCACTATTCTCAATCAAAGGACATGGGATTTCCCTTTCACAACACTTAACTCTCCTCTAACCTTTTCTCAAGAAAAGGACACAGAACTGTCCTTTCACATTGCTTTCTAAGATATCTTTCAACAATTCATCTTTGACCTTCTCTGACCTATCCATCATCATCTTTTCATCTTCTCCAATCAGTGGAGTACTCTTCAAACTGACTAACATCTTCAACTAATGGCTGAAAAATATTCAAGTGCTTTCGTCAAAAAAATATCCATCTCCCTCACTGCTTCACCACACAAACTCAACAAACCATCCATCTTACCCAATAGTATATCTTGGAAGATGCACCTACCACTCTTTCTCTTAGTGGCCTCACTCTCTCTATGCACCTTCTCCCCAGCTTAATCTCCATTGAAGGATGGTGAACATAGACCTTTCCATGTTTGTAACCCACCCACACTCTCTTACTCTTCTTCCTACAACTTTAAGATGGATCAAACACATGCAACCAACCAACTCAACAACAAATTAACAAACACTAGATCAACTGGCTTTGATAGCAATTGATGCAGAGCATCTACACAACACAACAAACTTTCAAGGGTACATCAAACCCAAACCACAACCTGAGAAGATCAGTTACAATTCACCCTAATATTTCATAAAAAATCTCTACATTTTCACTTGAATTTACAAGGCTACCAAACACCAAATCACCAAATTAGTATACCAATTTCTTACCAAACCTTAAACATCCTCATATTGACTAAATCAAGGAAAAAACCTGATTAGAAAACTCTAAATCATTTAATTTGATCAACATACACACCCAAGACACCATTTTCTCCTTGATTCCACATGGCTCAAATAATCAAATCAATAAGTTTTTCTTTCTAAGATTTTTCCAAAATTTGAGACATATTTAACATCACTGTGATAGTTTAAAAAAAAAAAATCTCCCATATCACTATTTTCTCAGTTTCACATTCTTTCTTGCAGTCAAGACAACATTTCTAGTAGGTTTCCAAACCTCTAAATCAGGTGTTTCACTTAAACCACCTTGAATCTTAACAAAGTAATCACACTTGTAGGAACCCATTTTGATCTATTTTAACATATCAAAAGCTTTGATAAGGTTGTTTTGAAAAGTTCACCAAAACAATTGAGTGTCCCACAAAATAGGGCCCCAATTAGGCATAATTTGTGAAGAAAGTACCTTTAAAACAAATCCAAACCCAAAAAAGTCTCGGATCATATGATATAACCACCAAATCAACCATTGGTCTTAGGAAAACTATTCACTATAGCAAAAATATAGGAAACCCTCATTCTAGCACAATTTTGAACTAAGCAAATAGGGGTTTATTGAAAATAACCTTTCTTAACCTCATGCCACCATGAAAATGCTTCAAAAATGTTTGAATATGACTGCACATGCTCTAGAAACCAACTTCCAGCCACCTTGTATGCATTTTCAACAAATACTAACTTGTAGCCATCCATTTCCATGAAAAAACTCTGTATTTTATGAGAGAGAAGCAACCAAAAATTGGATTCTTGTCTTCCCCTACACTTTCCATCACACACAAAACTTAAAACATTCTACCCTAACCTACTCCACCAATCTACAATTCCTAATTTGGTGGAGTAGTCATTATGATCTAACTAGACTCTCAAAACCCCAATTTTGAGGGTTTCAGACCGAGTTATAGATAAGAGGCTCAAACAAATGTTATACTCAAAATATTCCCTCCTAAATGGATTTAAATGAAATATAGCTCACTGTTCTACTTAAAAAAACAAATTTTAGGGCCTAAAGCTATCGTATAGGTTGTACAAAACTGATAAATAACAGAGAGAAACACTATATTTTATGAACAAGGTACTTTTATTAATAGAAAATCTTCAAGAATACAATCTTCCATGTTGTCTCAGCCTTACAATGCTCTTTTAAAGAGGTTTACATTAGTTAGAATACCTATCCTTCCATCTTCAACCAACTAACAACCTTCTATAACAAGATGACTCTTCATCTTCTTGAAATTTTGCATTTGTGCAAGTTTGTATCTTTTACAACAATAAAGACTTTCAATTTAACTACTTTGACCCCCTAGAGACCTATTTAAGGACTCAAATACATTTGAAATGATCTAAACATAGATTTTTTACATGCACATCATGGTGATAATTTAAATTTCACAACATTGCCTATTGGAGGCATCATTTCCCTAGGTGCTCCTGCACCACAATAATTGACTTTTATTGCATATTTTGGGGGTTTTTGAAGAAAAAAGCATGGAAGGGAGTTTGTGCAGAAATTGGGAGGGTAAGAGATACCTCTTATAAAGGTATTCATTGGGGTTTTTGTTGCAAGTTTGAGTAGTTCCAGTGAAGGAAAGGCAAGGCGTCAGTGTGTGAGAGGTGAGTGCATGAGTAGTGTAGTTGTAGAAGAAATTGAAGAGGTAGCTAAAAGTGATTGAGCTAAGAAGTGTCGTTGATGGACAATGATATAAATTCGTTGCAGATTTTTATGTAAATAAATGAAGAAATCCTTGTTGCAATCTAAAATCTATGTGTATTACCATGAGTAGGTGAGTAGAGAGTATTTTTTGTTTAATTTGGTGTAATTTTCATATTGTAATATTGTTTATGAGTTTTGTGTGTTGCTGGAAAGAGGATTCTTCTTGCATTAAGTAGGTATCATGATAATTTATGGTTGTGTGATTGATCTTGTGGTGTGGACTTGAATTTTTGGGGAGAAGTGGTTACTAGAGGGTGCAAGGAGTGGATCCCTCTCTTTGTGACTGTAGCACATGTCATTCTACCAAGGCAAAGATCAAGGGTAAGCCAACCAAACTGGAATAATTAGAATCATGGTTCATACGGAGGCATGGGTTCCATCATTAGGGGCTCTACTAGCCCTGAAATTATCCAAACAATACAGTCTTTATTATTCCTGAGAGGTTCATTGAAGCTAACAAAAAAAATCTAAGGGAATGCACCCTCTTCACGAAGTGGTCTAGTAGAGGGAATCCTAGGAATAAGATCCTAAAATGGTGGCTATATAGATGGGAAGAAGGGGCAAAAGTGAAAACCTTTCCCAACAACTACTTCCTGATTGAATGCAAATCTGAGGAGTTGAAAACAACCATATTAGAGGAGAGACTGTTGATGATGGATGGAATGGAGTTTTATCTTAAGGAATGGGAGAGAAAATTTGACCTTTCATTGCATGTGATGGGTAATATCCCTATATGGATTAAGATATACAATGTTCCTTTTAAATTTTAGTCTAAATCAAGAAAATAGGAGAAGAGATTGGATCATTTGTATGCACAAATAAAAAATTTGAGTCTAGAAAAATACCATTTATGTGTGAATTGGTGTGGAGGTGGATCCTAATGGAGCCTATTGAGATGAGTTGGAGATAATCACAACAATAGGTAGGAGGAAGCAAAAAATAGAAGTGGATTCTTCTTGATCAAGGTGTGGTATCTACAAAAGGGCCAACCATTCAAAACTGGATTATATAAGTGCTAAAGGAGTGGAGTGCACTAGAAAGGAAATGGATGAATGGGTGGATGGAGAATTCCCCATGATAGGGGTCTCTATAGGGAAGGGGATCGAGTTCCTAGAGGTACCATCTCCTCAACCATAGTCATTTTAGGTAGAAATAGAAATATTGGAGGAGAGCCTCAAAGTCCTGGTCGAGGAAGATGACTCCACTTGAAATGTTGCACTAGAGAAATGAAATTTGAGCCAAGAGGATAATGATCATGAAATATTTTTGGAGGTAGGATGTGATTTTTTTAGAATTACTAATGAGTAGAGAATAGGAAAGGAAAAGGGTGCTAATCACAAACAAAAAATAAACTAGTTCAAAATCCCATCCCTAAGAAAAGACAAAATGGTGGAAGTAGGTGAGCTTGATGAAGAGGATGGTTTCTCCATGCATCGAAAGACTCAAATGGGGTGGTTGTGTGGGAGATACCAGCCTTGGGAGAAGGTAAGCTAGGAATTAGATAGAAAGAGGTAGTTAAGAAATCATGAAATTGTGGTGATGGGAAGAGAAGAGGAAGGGAAAAAATCAAGAAAGAAGAAGTGTTAGATGGGGATGTGAAGATGTAAGTCAAGATAAACAATATGCAAATATCAAGGAAGGGAGTTCCACTTCTTGGGGATCCATGAGGTGAGAATATCTTGGAATATTAGGGGCTTGAATACCCTTAACAAAAAGCATTTGTTGAGGTGCTATTTGGAGGTGTCGATGACTAGCATCTTCATGATACAAGAATATAAACTCACCAAATAAAAAATAGAGTTGTTCAAAAGGAAATTGAAACTATGGAATGTTGATATCATGGAATCAAAGGGTGCCTCAGGTTGAATTATCACTCTTTAGAGGCCACAATTTTTTTACATAGAGAAATTAGTAGAGAGAAAAAACTAGTTGGGATGTAAGGTAAGGAGATTTTCCTCAAATCTATAATTTATTTTAGTGAATATTTATGGTCCTACAATGCACATAAAAAATAAAGAGGTTTGGAAAGAAATTGAGACACTCTTAGAGGCCTCCCCCAATGAAGTCAATATTCTTGGGAGAGACTTCAATTCTATATTACTTAGTCATGAAAAAACGAGGTGTCTAAAGGAAGCATCAATCACAAATAGACAATATAATTTGAGGAAGTTTTAGGGAAAAACCATATAATAGAGGTTCAGATGTCAAATGGGAACCATACTTGGATGAATAGGAAGATTGGATTCTACAACATTACAAAGAAACTAGACATATTCTTAATCAGAGGGGATTTAGGATCTTTCCCCTTCTCCTTGGAAGGAAAAATTTCTCCTCAATCTAGCTCAGACCATTACCTAATTCAATTGGACATCTTGGGGAAAGGAGACCATTCAGATGCTAGTTTATGTTTGAAAACATGTGGTTGAAAGATCTTAACTTCTTTAATCATATTGAGTAGTGGTGGGAGAGTCAAATCTAAATGGATAAAAAATGTTCAAACTAGTAACCAAACTAAAATTGGTAAAGCAGCAATTGAAGGAATAGAACAAATCTCACTTCAAGAATATTTTTGTAACCAAAAAATCCCTAGAGGAGGACTCGATGGAGCTAAATGAGGCATATTTTTTACATAGGATGGATAAATAAAATACCTAAAAGAAATGAATTGATGAAGGAATATGAGGATGTGTTAGCGAAGGAAGAAAAATATTGGAGATAGAAGTCTAGGGAGACCTAGATTAGTGAGGGAGATAAAAAATACAAGTACCTCCACAACATCATCAAGGTGAGGAGGGACATCAATAAAATCACTAAAATTAGGTAGGAAAATGGTCTTATTTTTTAACGACTAGAAGAGATCATTAAAGAAACAATAAATTACTGTAGAGATCTCCTTAATAACTTGAATGAATCAAACCTAGCTTTTTAACAACATGTCCTCCAATATGTCCCTTCCCTCAATTTTGAGCAACATAATAAAATGTTAATGGATTGCTTCTCACATGAGGATATCAAAGTAACATTGAGTCAAATCCATTTGAACAAAGCCCTTGGGTTGGATGGCTTCTTTGTCAATTCCTTCTAGAGATACATTGTGAGATAGTAGATAATGATGTAGTTGCTACAATAAAGGACTCTTTAAGAACATGGGTATGTGCAAGATCATCATGGAAAAAACAGGCCCTTAAGTGGCAATAAAATTCAAAAAATCAGAGTTAGGAAACTTGACGTAAAAATTTGAATAAGTTATCTATATTATTTCAAAAATATGTAAGAATAGAATTTGTAGCAAATTGAATGTAGTTTCTAAACTACTAGGTTTTTTTTTTGAAAATCTATTTGGTGAAATTTTGAAATTTCAATGCAGTAGTACTTAAATTTTAGGGAAAAAATAAGAAGTAGGTGTCTGTATGACTATCCTAACCACAATAAAATGATAATATTTTTTTATAAGATTTTAGATATAAGTAGGGGACTCATGTCCGGATGTGATGCATATTTTTTTGTAATTTTTTTCCAAGTAAATAATTAATTATGATTTTTTTATTACAAATTTTAAAAAATATAAAAACTCGTATGTCTAACCACCTTAACTTGGTCAAAAATTCATGAAATTCAATTTTTTTTTTAAATCCTATAGTATGTGAAGCATAGAATGTGATGCATATTTTGGATTCAAAAAATGTGATACCATTTGAAAGTTATAGGTGTTTTTCAATCAACCTATCAATCAAGAATTTAGTCGTAATTCAAATAGAAAATGAATAATAATTATTTATTAAATTCAAAGTAAAGCATAATTTATATTGGTGGAAATCTATGAATCTCCTTTAAAAACCCTTTTCGGTTCATCAATTTTGGGTAAAAAAAAAGTCATCAACCACATAGGTCATCATATCACTTAGATATCGCCACTTTTTGGCCCATCATGATCCTACACATACCTACATGCAAGGTATTAAGTGAAATAAACAATAAATTCATTTATCTTATTCCCAAGAAAGATAAAGTTGGCTCCTTAGATGAATACCATCTAATTTCACTTTGCAACACCATATACATGATCTTGGCAAAAGTAGAGCTAAATAGGCTGAATAAAATCCTTCCTAACATTATATTAGTTAAATTATAAACTAGATTTGTGTTGGGAAGACCAATAATGGATTTGGTCATTATCACTCAAGAATCTATTCACTCTACTCAAAGAACCAAAATATATAGTATGATGATTAAGATAAACATTAAAAAGGCCTACATTCATGTGGATTGGAGATTCCTCTTCAAGAAATTGAAAGCACTTGGTTTCAATAAAAAGTAGGTGAATTGAATCTATAATTGCATAGCCTATCCAAGATATTCAGTGCTCATAAATGTCTCTTTGGAAGGTTTTCATGAGGTGTCTAAAGGATTTTCATAGGATGATCATCTCTCACCTTTTCTATTCATAATCATGGTAGAGGCATTGGGGAAAACTATTTCACAGGCTACTATGGGGGGAAAGATTTTAGGTATCCAAGTCACCAATAATGTGTCTGCAATCAAACATTAGTAGTTCGTAGATGACACAATATTTTTTGGAGAAGCTAAAAGTTTGAAGTAATTCAATTCAAAGATATCTTAGATTTGTATGTGGCTATCTTAGGTCAGGAGGTAAGTGAAGCTAAATCAAAAATATATTTCTTTAATACTAATAGTAGGAAAGAATAAGAAATAATCAAGACACTTAGGCTCAAGGAAGGATAGTTTCCTTTCACTTATTTGTTGTAGTTGCTAGTAGAGGGGTTGATATCAACCAAGGTTTGGGATCCACTAAAGGGAGAAATTATCCAAACAACTAGCAACTTGGAAGGGGTATTGGTTGTCTTGGGTTGGCATAATTACTATGTTGAAGGAAATAATATTTCCCATCCCTATTTATCTTATGTCATGTTTATCACTATCATCAAGGTCCAATAAAATATCAGTCAAAGAATGAGGAATTTATTTTGGCAAGGTGCTTCAGATTAGAACAAGATCACTTTAATTTCATGGGAAAATATTTTTAAAGATAAAGAGGTTGGGGTGTTGGGATAAGAAACCTTTTAAAATGAAAAAATCCCTCAGATCCAAGTTGATTTCGAGAATGTATAAACAACCCAACTTAAAATGGGTCAAGATACATCAAAATAAGTATTTGGGAAGAAACAAGGTATTGAAAATTCTAACCTCAATAACTTTTCCTCAAGGATCAAGGATTTGGAAATTTATGAGTAGTAGTAGGTCCCTATCATAGATTTTTTTTATCTTGGAATGGACCCATGATGGGAGATCCACTTTATTTTAGGAAAAATCTTGGGGGGTTCCCAATTCTAAATAGGATCAATGGGTTGGAGTAGTAAAAAAGGATGCTAGTGCAAGTATGGGGACCCAATGTGGGATTATTTTCAAGAATAATAGATGAATGAGGCTTCAATATAGACATGGAAATAATTGATCTTGCTAGATGGAGATGGGATAGATGTTGGAGTTTATTTTGGTTGCTTATTGTTTCTAGTGTTAAATGTGTGAACTACAATATGATAATTTGGTTGTTGTGACACATGATTACTAGTAAGTTGCTTTGAAAAGTTTAGGATATAACCTGGAGGTTTTAGAGGTGTTATAATGAGTGGTGACATAAGAGGTCCAATTATTAGAGAACTAATGGGAGGTCCAAAAGGATTTTTATGAGGTTCAATAATTAGAGGATTATTAGGAGGTCCAAAAGGACTTTTAGGAGGTCTAATGATTAGAGGATACCTAATATTCACTTGTCAATTCATAACCTCAACAGATTTAACTTCTTGTTGATGATCTTATATCAAGGGGGAATCTACTGTCACCTTAGCATATTCATCTATGTAATCCATAAATGTATCAATGGTTTCATCTTCTTTCCTAACAATATCTTCCCAATTAGGAGAGATAGGGGGAGAGAAACAAACAAGATTCTCATGACACTCAATTATTGGATTTTCTAACACCAAGGTACCTTCATCACAAATAGGAGAGATGTCGAGAGAAAAAAAAACGTGATTGTCATGATTGTCAAAAAATGTATTCTCTTTCATCAAGCTTACCTCACAAATAGGAGGTATAGTGGGAGAAGAATCAATTAAAAATAAGAAAATAGGGGCAATAAACTCATTTTCATATGCTTGTAACAAAACTTTCTTAAAGAGTTCAACAAGATTTGACAATAGAATATGAACTATGATAACACACAAATTTTGTAATGAGAACATGATGTAAAAGATTGACCTATATATCTAAAAGTTTTAAGAATTTAAAAGCAACATTTTTTTTCCAATTTTTTCAACAAATCAAGAAAAATGACAAGTTTCTTCAACGTGCAATAATAGTTTTCCAGAATTTCAAATTAGAAAGTTGTAAAAAAAAATAGATTGATAAGGAAAAGATAGAAACCTATGTATAATTTTCCCGAGACACCCCTAGTAGTACAAGGACACCTAAAGGTTTCTAAGTCCCTAACAAGGATTCAAAAAATTGAAAATCTGATTTTTATGTTTCTTTTTAATATTATTATTTCTATGTGTAAGCAAGTTTTTTAGTGATTATTTTTCCATTTTTTGGTCAATTTAAGATAAAGTGATTCAAATGAAAATGTGTAACAATAAAGGACAATTTTTAATGCAATTTACAAATCTTAATCATGTAAAAATTGTCTGAGTCTAAGATATAAAATTCTAAAAATGATGATTTGATGTAAAACACTGTAATTTTCTCACTTTTTAGGCTTAAATGAGAGATGCAATTTTAAATGAAATAATTTTTTTGAAACTTTAACCACCTAATGAATGTAAATAATATCTAATGCAACTTATGATGCAATATAAAATCTTTTTTTTTTTTGTATTTTTATGACTTTTTATGATGCAAAGATGAAACCCTAAATGGGAAATGCAAACTAATGCAATAAAAAACCTAGATCTAGGATGAACTATGGAAAATATTAGAAGGTATATAATGTTAACATGTTGGGTTAACCAAAATTTAGTATAGAAAAAGGGATCCTAGGTCCTAAATGTAAAGAACCTATGATGCAATGGTGGCCTTTTTGAAGCTACATTAAGATGTAGATCAACAAGGTGTATAGATTGACTATCAACCATGAAGGTGAGATAATAAAACCTGGATCTACATATTATTTAGGATGGGAATGGATTGGAATTTATTTATAATGATTAACCTAATTAGACTATGTGCCCTAATATGAAAATTGTAAGATCTCGACAAATGAAAAACTAAAACCATAATTTGCAGGTGGATCTAAAAAGTGAAGAGTGATATGTACCATCCTAAAAAATATTATTTCAACCATTTTAGAATGAATTTTTTTCCCAAGGGCATATGGGTCCCTAATATGGGGTCCTGCTCAAAGTTTAGGGTCCTCTAGTAGCAGATCTGAGACTTTTGTTTCCACTAGCAAAGTTGTTGAAATGTCATCATTAAATTTTATAAGTGAGTTTCTATGATTTGATAAGATGTATGACAACATTAAAAAATGAATAAATTGGCTTCAATCCTCTTCAACCTGAGATGTTGCAAATTCACAAAGAGAAAAAAAATTTGGGCCATTTTAGGGGCTTTCTTGATTCAAACCCTATGTAAGTGTTTCCACCTCCACAATGGCAATGTCGATGGTATAAATGATAGTTTAAAGGAAGGAATTATGAATGAACAAAATATTGCAACTCACCACCCTTCAATGGCTTCCTTGAAGGACTGAAGTCATACAAATCACCTAAAGGATTTGGATCTTGCTTGCTTGAATTCTTGAATGCTTTGGAGACCTACAACAAAGTTTCACCTTCACAAAAACATGATAACATAAACACATGAACTAACATACACTTTGAAATAATTCTTGGATATTGAATTGCTACAATAAATCTCTAAAATGCTTCTCTTGAATAGCTTTCAATAATAGTATTTTCTCCTCAATTGTAGTTATTTTTTTCATCACTTCAAATGGTGAAATGACTAAGTATTTATAAGAATTTATCTATGTAGTTTACAAAAATGTATCCCTTTTACATTTTTCTTTTTTGGTCAATAAATAGTTGCTTGTGGGGCAGGACCCATAAAGTGAACAAAATGAACATATGGACTGCTTCATACCCAAATTAGGGAGCACAAAAACCCTGCTTCAGACCCACGAGTGGGGAGCACAAAGAAGCAACACCTAACCAAAATTACCCTTACCTACAGACTGATTAGCTTCCCTTTTTTTCTTTGGTGTGGGATTGGAGATGCATATTGAATTTCACCTCATTCTTCTTTCTTTTTCTTTGCACCTTTGTCTAATTTTCTTCAGAAAAACCACCACCTATGTCATTTGTTTTACCTTTGATTATTTGGATTCCCTCTGGGGACATTATTTCTAAAATTCCATCTTTGGTCCTGTGATGTCCAACATGAGGAGAAACTGTCGAGGCCTCTGAATCAACATGTTTCCCATTTTGGGTCCAGTTTCTTTTCTTTGAGGTAGTGGTTTGCCAGGTGAAGGAGCATCAGTAGAAAAATTTACTACAGTAGAGGATATACTTGTCATTGGAGTGGATTGGGAATCGCCTGATGGAACCATTCCTGAGGCAGTCTCCACAGCTTTGGGTGGCTCTACAGCTTCACCATCTAAACCATCCTTATCCATTGAATAGTGCTGGGGGGTGGCATCTTTCCACCAAGTAGCTTGGTTTCCATACCGACATTTTGAGAAATGTGCAACCATATGACCAGTGTTGAAACATCGACGACAACAAAAAGGTAGTCCTTCATAATCGAGCAATTGACTCCATTTCATCCCCGCCATTTTCAGAAGGATATTCACAGGAAGATCTTTGGTTGCATTTATCTCCACTAAAATGCGAGCGAAGGTAGTGTGCAATAAGTTTGAGGAGCCCTCATCCACTGCCAAGAACTTCCCCAATGAATTTCCAATGGCTTCAAAGCATGAGTCACAAAAAAATTGTAGAGGCAGATTCAACATCCTTACCCAGACTAGAACCACGTCAAAGGATTTTGTGAGAGGGTTGAAGGAGGAGTGCCAGGGTTTCAAAATTAATAAATGTTTCTCCTTCCAGCTCCATTGATATTCATATAGAATTGTATTACGGTCCTTCACATTATCGAAAGCCACCATGAAAAACTCCCTTGCACTGGGGTATATCTCTACATCCCCCTCCAACATAGGTTTCCAAAATTCTGTGATCCAATCATGCAGCTCCACTAGGCTTGGCCATAACCCTCAGAATCTACCAACTAACCCTTGTTCTACAAAATATGATCTATTTTTATTCACTTCATCAGCAATCTCCCAATCTAGGGAAACTGTTGGGGAAGAGGTTGCACACCGGAGAGCCCTAGGAGCCTATCATTCACCATGATTGTTGGCCTTTGCCCCAAAATTGCTCATCCCCTCATTCTTCTATGGAGATCGAGGTTGAGTATACCTATCAACCCCCTAGTGAATTGTCTCTTCTTTTTTTCCATAATTCATCCTTTCTCATCCTTCTACCACCATCGAGTATGAGCGCCCAGGGTTTTTTTGTCGTCTCCCATCATTTGGGCCAGATTAGGTTACCGTAGAGGTATCGAAAGATGCCCTAGATGTGTCAGTTGTTGGCAAGGATTTCGTCGTCTTCCCAAAAAGAGTTCTTGCCTTGCTTTCGTCAAGCCTCCATGATTTTTTTTGCTCTGCATACGCTTGAGAGTCATTCTTAGTCGATTCGTAGCGATGGAGAATTGACGCAGCGACGTGAGGGCACTTCGAAGAATTTTGCAGGGCTCTGGGGCATATCCAATACAATGCAGAGCCAACAATGTTAGGACGTTTGTCTAATGACAAAGGTCGCCCGTCCTGAGGCCAAGTGGGAGGAGGACACCCAACAACTCTCTCTTCATCGAGGGTCTTCGGCCCATGCACATCGCCAGAAAGCCCTGTAGGAGCCCGCAACCGAATTTCGATGGAAGTATACAATATGAAAGATATATCTATCTATCACTATTTTAATCTTAGTGTATCCCTTTTACATTTTATCACTTGTTTAGGCCCTCCTATTTAAAATGGACTTAATAATGCCTTAATTTAGTGTTGTTAAATTTACCTCTTTACATTTACACACTTATTTGGGACCTCTTAATTAAATTGAGCTTAATTATGCCTTAATTGGCCATTTAATTAATTTCCAAGCCTAATTAATTATATTTTCTCAAGGGGAAACCTGACAATAATTAATTCCTAAACATAAAACTTGGCATTGAGCAATGAGTGTTCTAGGTTTATGGACCTAGGACCCATTTTCCCATGGGTGAATGGGTCCTCCCTAAACCTTAGGTGATCTAGGTGGATCTCCAAAACCCTAAAAATTTAACTATCCCAAATCATATTGAAACATATACTATTGCATAGATCTCATTGAGAGCTTTCCAATGGTATGCAAAATGCAAGAAATAAAGCTCATTTGCTCCTGATGTAGCTGGTCAACCAAAAAATTAATGATCATGGAATATTTCTCTACCAATTCCATCACGTAGAGCTTGGTGAGAGCTTTTCAGCACATTTTGAACAGACCAAATCTGAGTTTCTATGTGGAAGTTATGACTAGTTAAAGTTCTCATCAAACTTGGTCAAAATGTTGACATGGCAAGTAGGTGACATGTCACAAATGACCTGTCAGAGACTGACACATGGCAAGATCAGGTGGCATGGAAAGTGTAGGTGACATCCAATGTGGCAAGTGATCTGGCAACAAACAATGAATCACATGTTGACACGTGGCAATACGATAGCCAAAGCGGTCCAATCACAAGTTGACACGTGGCACCTCTGGAAGTTGATACATGGCATCTCAGGACATGTGAATCAAGGTTTTTTTGTTAAAATTTTGGTTGGGGGAATCAAACCCCTAACCAACACACTGTCTAATATTCTTGGAATACAATGGATGGTAAATTCTATTTATTAAGTATTAAAGGAAAATTTGGAGGGGAGGTGGTTTGAATCACCAACCTCCCCTCTCCCAACAAAGCCTCCTACCATTGTGTTGATTCATGAGTTTGACTAGAAATCAATGAAAGCTCTATTTAAAATAGAATTCAAAACTGAATTCCCTATATTTAAATTATGAAAACTTTAGTTTTAAAAGCCCGATAATACAAGAATTTTAAGGGGCTTTTTAAAATATTTTTAAAGGATCTTTTTAGGGATTTTTAAAATCAATTAAGGGGATTTCATAAAAATAAGGGGTAAATGAGCTATATTTTCAAGATTTGTAATCTTGAAATGGAGATATAACAAATATTTGTAAATATTATTGTTGCAACCCCTTATTAGCATATGAGCATGTATATAAGGGGAATTATTTCTTTGTAAAGACCTAGCTTAGAGTCAATTCTCCTGAAAGAATTCTCTTGGAAAGAGAATTAGAAAAAAATTTCATTGGCTTTGTAATAGAGGCTTGATGCCTTAGGTTTTTGTTCTCATGTTTTGAGAGAGAGTTTCATTATTATTGCTTTCGAAGCATTGTAAAATTGATAGAGAAGCTAGGCACGAACAAGTTGTTGGGAAGTTTATGTCAGTGCGATGTGGAAGTAGGAAGAGCTTGAAGAGCCATAATCTTCCTTGGAAGAAGAATAATTTGTATTGTAGCTTGAAGACCATAGTGATGTAATTGATCAATTTGCATCATATTGATGGAAAATGACATCATAGTTGAGCGAGCCTGGAGAGGTAGCCTGAACATTGGGTGAACTCCATTATTAAATCTTGTTTCTTCCATTCTTTTATCCATGTTTTGAATGCTCGTTTCTATGCTATTTATTACATGCAATTTTTCAATGATCAATAATAATAAAATCTATGATCCTAGGTGAATCTAATAAATTATTTAAGTGATTCATAAGTAGGATCATTTTACAGATCATGAGGACCTAAATTTAAATTATGTTTTTGGCAACATTTTAATGATTTCAAATCCATAATTCAATGTCGGGTTGTGATATTTGAATTTCATGAAATTAAGGATACATACCTATAAATACAAGGTCATTTCACTAAGTTTCACCTAGCAATTTTATGAGAATTGTAAGAGAATTTCAAGAGCAACCCAAGGAATTCAAGAGAAGACATAGCAAACATTTTTGCAGCAATCAAGATCTATTCATCATGTCAAAATATTCTTCCATTATGCATGATTTTAGATCTAACATTGTGATGTAGGTTTCAAGATTAAGTTAAAGCATTCCAAGCATTATTCAAGTGTCAAGATCCACATCCAATTCAACCATTTCATGCAAGTTGTAGACCTTCCAAGATCTCCATTAAAAAGGTTTATTCAAGGGTTTTTTGAGTGGTAACATAGTTTTGTTCATTCTTCATTCCCTCTTTCATTTCATTATTTTAATTGAAGGTTTGATTACCAAAATGGGGTTTGACCAAGGCAAAACCCCATTCACCCAAAACAAAACATTTTTCTCTCTTGTGTGTGTGATTGTAGATTTAGGTTGAAGAAAGATTGAAGACATTTTAAAGTGAAAGATTTACAAAGTTGTCAAAGTTACCATCAAATCATGGAATCTCATCTACAGATCTGATTTTTGACTTTCGAGCACTGAAACCTAGACAAATCAGAGACTTCAAATCTGAACTAGAGGCTCTTGAAAGATTGTTTCAACCCCTGTACTTGGACCCATTCATCCATGGAAAAATAAGTCTCAGATCAACTTCAAAAAATCACTTTTGGTGACTTGTACACAAGTCTCTGCCCTTCTCAAATTTGCATTCTATTTTTTGGTTATGAAAATATTGAGTTGAATATTGTTGTTTCAAGTGTTAGATTGCATTTTGGTGTTGATTTTCAACTTTTAGTTTTTCTCCCCAAAGTGTTGTTTGACCTTGACCCCTGTCCTCTAGTCATAAGGAAATTTGAAGATTCTCACTTTGACTTGATTCACCTAAGGGTTGATAATCAATTCATTGCGTGGATCTCATTTCCTAATGAAATAGAGGAAAATAGGTCCTTCACCCCACTTTAACATTTCTAAACCCCTTATTTTTCTTTGTTTTATTTTGGTGAACCCAACTTTTGAGCATTATATCTTGTTGATTTGGAGTCAATTTTCAGCCATAGATCTAGGTTTTGCATTCATTTGCATTGCATTGCATTGATTTTCATGTCATTTAGGGTTGTTTACTTGCATTAGTTTGCATATTGTTTAGGGTTTTAGGTTTGCATTTTTGCATTCTTTAAAATTTATAAAATTCAAAAATATCAGTCATTTTGCATAGTGTTTACATAGCTTTGCATAATCATTCATTCACATCTAAAAATTGAATCAAAATTGTATCTCAAATTAGGTATAAATTTTGTGAATGTGAGGGTGTGTGCATTAGTGTGCATGTGTCTAGAGATGTGTGTGCATCTAAGATCACAAGTGTATCTGTCTAAGTTCACATGTGCGCTTGCAGATGTTTGTGGTTGTGCATATGTATTTGGGGGGTGGGGTGTGCATTTTCTTATGTGTGTGTGTCCTAGACATGGGAATTAGATACTAAGGGAAGAGAGTTAATCAATGAAAGGGTCAAACATAATTATAAGAGAAAATTGATGAACATGAATAATTGGGTCAATCCCAAGTGTTGTAGTAGCAAGTTTCATGGTTGTAGCAGTGAGTTTAGTGCAACGATAGTGAGTTTTATGGCTATAGCCACAAGTTTAATGGATCGAGCAACAAATATCATTACTAAACAACAAGAAGACATTAAGAGAAAGCGACAAGAATATCAAAAGAGACTTTTTTTTAATAACAACAACCATAATGAAGAGTTAACAACAAATCCATGAAGGAAAGAACAACAGGTATCATCCAATGAAAGAAGCAACACCCTAAGTTCAAGATGTTGACAAGGTCAATTACAATGCCCTAAAACACAGTCAAGTATCATAAAGTATTGAAGTGCCAGCAATCCCCACTAAAAAGTGAAAAAGTAGGTACAATGATTGTTCTACATGTTATATTCAATGTTTTAGTTGTCTATTCACTATTCTATAAGCTTTTTCACTATTTGGCATCATAACAATCATTAATACATGAAGGGTTTCAGAATCAAGGAAAAGTAACGTTTCATAGCACTCACCTCAATTTCAGCACCACTAGTACTATAAATATCATGCACATACTCCTCAAATTCAACATAATCACTGTCAACATTGTCCTAAATTTGTGTAGCTTTGTTGAGAGCTCTATTGATAGGGTCTTTTCCTTTTCGTTCTGCTTTCATATAATTGCTCCGCATGTGGTTTAATCATCATGCAAATTTAATATAATTCAAGTAAAGAATGAAAAAGCTATATTTTTTGTCCTCAACAACTATTATATTACCTCAACTTCAACACAACTATGATTGTACTGCACATTCTTGTCCACTATTTCATCCTGATTACTATTAATATCGTCAGCTCCATTGACATCAAGAAATTTTTGTTTACGTGTTGCTTTGATAAAATTGCTCTACATGTAGTTTAACCATCAAGCAAAAAAATATATCCAAATGAGGAGTAATTCATTTTAAAAATAGTCAACAGAGCCTTTCCAAGCATAAAATTCATAGTATATAGTCATATTTCATGAATATCCTAAGTTATACAAGGCAAAGGGTAGCATGTTATAGGTCACTGTCATTGGGCCATAGTCATACACCCCCTTGATAGTAAGAAGCAACTATAAATTATATATAGAGTAAGAAAATTATAAAGAGCTCAGCAAAGAAAAAACAACAATTAGAGTAAGACAATTAATACTAGTATTTTTGTCACACCTCAAATCTAGCAAGGCAGGAAAAATGGAATTTCTCATGACAAGTCATTGAAAAGTTGAAATAAATGATGCCAATTTCTTCTAATCCTTTGTAAAGTATCTATGCTATGATAATTTAAATGTATGCCTCCTTTTGAGGTTGATAACAAGTGGAAAGAGAAAATACACAAAGGGACTATAAGGCTATGAGAAAAATAAAGCAAGTATTTTAAGGCATTTTAACTAGTGGTAGGCCTCATGATGAAGTGTTCATTGAAGCAGCTTTTAATCAAATTGTTATGTAGAAGGTTGGCATTCAATCATTTTTACAACTACATGGGCCTTTATGTCCCATTTACTATCACCCAAATAGGCCCATGTCCTATCACCAAATGCCTAGGGCTGTATCCCTCAACCAACTTCAGACCACATTCTACTCTAGGCATTACCAACTTACATTTTATCTCTAAAACAATAATGAATTTTGATAAGGGAACTCACAGATAAGAAAGACACTAAAAATTAAAAGGATGTTATACCTTATGATTATTATTTATTTTAATTTATTTTTGTACACCAAAGTTCACTTCCAAGAGATATTTTTTGGTGTTCTGATAAACTATTTGATCCAGTGAATGGTTTTGACCATATGAATTGACAATGATTAGAAATATGCAAAGCAATTGTCAAGTTTGCAACATTAAAACAAAGGGTTGAAAAATTATTCTACAAAGAGGTGATAATGACAAGCGTTAAGGATGAATGTCTTTGAACGGTGATTTAATGATGTTGTTATAACAAATATCACCAAATATGTTTAAAGAGAGTCATGAGTTAGAAGAACAATGAAAAGAAAGATTAGATCATTCATTGATCTCATAGTTATTTTGTCATAAAACTCACAATCATAACATTTAGGATAGTCACAATGGATTTCAATGAAACAAAAGGAAAAATTTCATAGATTCGTTGTTCTATATATGATCGTAATACTTTGCCTGGAGATCATGAGAGTAATTTTATAAAGGCATGTTGTGTAAAAAATTTATGAAATTTGCATACATATTTAGAATACAATATAAAGATGATATAGTTGAGAATCAAAATATTGAGGGATAGCCTCTTACCTGATCTGAATCTATTGAATTATGGTCGTTCCATGCAGAAACTATAGGCTTCACAGAGTCAACTAATTGTGAAACTTTCTCAGTGAGATAGTGTAAGCAACTCATTATATGTTGGTACTCTTCATTTGAGTTGACATGATTTGGAGAGGCTCTTACTAGGCGTTCAAAAAATGGTTGTGAAATCTTTGTTGATGAACTAGATTTCCACTTCATACTACTCTTAGATTTAGTATGATCTAGTGCTGCCATATAATTGACAATGTCTTCTACACCTGATTCTCTATTATTGTTTTACACCTAAAATACAATGTCAATTTCAAGATATAGTCAGTTCAATAACAAATTGAAATAAATAACACAATGTAAATTGAACCAAAAATCCATACACTTACTCCAAATTTGTCCATTTTGGCCTACAACCCACCTCAGCCAAATGTATATTCAGCCCTCACATTATCTCTTGTTCTCTTGCCTCTATTACTCTTTGTCAAATATTCTTTAGAACACATACTTTCTTTCAATGCCTCCCATTGTTTGGGGGATAGAGTGGAGTCTAACCTCTCTTTTCCCTCCATGATTGTTTTTATGCAATTGTACCTAAAATTGTTCATCAAAAGTCTCATCTTGTGCTTGTAATATTTTCTAGAGATTTGTCCACCAATAGTGTCAAAGGCATTTTCCATTTTTTGTATAACATATTGCATATTTCATGGATCTTTCTCTGCAAAATTTTATTTTCAAATATCCAAATGGGCCCTACATCTTACGCCCAACTCAGAGGCCCACCTTGCAACATTTTTCCCAATGGGTTCACCATCTCTTGATAACTCAACCAAGAATGGATTCTTCCCTTCTAATATTCTTTCTTTTTCATTCCTCTCTATAGATCTGTATAAATATTGACTCAATATTTGTCTTTTAACAAACTTAGGCACATCTTCTATTGAACCACTACTAATATTTATGACGTATCCACTAATTCCATCAAAAGTTGTAGATGTAACAGGTGCACTCTAAGGCACATTAGATGCAAGCAGACTCTCTTCATGACTTTCATTAACTTTAACTTCATTCTCCTTGGCCAAATTAGGTTTGGCATGAGTAGGTAGATCATCACACCTATTTTTTCACCAGCTACATTTGTTGAATCACAAAAGAATTGGCTTCTACGAGCTGGTAGCACTATATCTTTACTTTCGTTTTATTTTTTCTCTATATTTTCTCTACACTCTTTTTCTTGGTTGTAAAACAAAAAAAAATATCATATCATGTCTTATATACATAAATCTCTTGCCTATTAAATTTCATTAAACAATATTAAACAAATAATATACAACTTAGTGGATTTACAACTTGCCTGTTTGTCAAAACAAATCGTGATAAATATTCATTATTCTTGGCCACATGTTCTTCACGAAAGCATTCATAATCTATCATTGAAATTTCAGCATTATGATCACTATCATCTAATTTGTGCCTTAAATTCTTTGTCCTCATTTCTTGATGTCCAAGAAAACAATAATATATAAATTGGCAATTGGATACATAGATAATTAACCGTAACATAAATTGCATAAATACAAGTTTATGAGGTCTCAATTTTAATGAATAGTCATTAAAACATGTAGGAAGTCTAAAGCACTACAAGCAACAACAGTCATTAGATTTTGTGGCTATTTCAGTCAATGGATATTAAATAATGGTGCCCTGTAGAAATTTCAGTTGCATAAAAAACTTAGCAATGTATTTGAATCAATCCATCAAATCTTTAGCAATAATGTTTTCATCCATAGTTCAATAAAAAAAAACTTATTACCAAATTTTAATTGGACATGAACTTGTAGCATGGCAACCATTTTGTACAACTAAACCAATGCTTTGCTTAGGTGATAGCTCCATCGCTAGGAAATGTCTATGGTATTTGGTGATTCTTACTTTTGTTGTTATGTTACATAATAATTTGTTCATAACATCCACATACATTCATGAAGGGGTAGATTTCATGAAAAAGAATAGATATGTTGGAGTGGACAGTGAGTTACAAGCAAGGAATGCCATGATTTGATGAATAAAAAAAGGTTTTTAAAAGAGGTAAGGTTACATGTAACCTATGAACCATAGAAGAATGAATGTGTTCCTTCAGTATTTCCTTCATAAGAATGGTTATTCTTCTATTAGCTACATCTTTTAACTGTTATCATATGTGGAATTCATTGTTTTGATAAATAAGAGATTCATTTTCATAAACGAGATGTTCATTGTTTGATGAAATATCCATTCTCTATTTGAAGAAGCATGAATTTTCTATATAGCCTCTTAAGAGTTATTTTTGAACTATGTTCTCATCTCATATCTAATAGTTATGTTTATTAAGAAAAAATTCTAGATCAGTGAACAACTATTCATATATTATAGACCCTACTTTAAACATGGGCTTGTGAGGCCTTGTGTGCTCTATGTTTCAAATAGTCATGTAAACTAGGAATATAATCAATTCTAGCCATGCCTAAAACTTAATAGAGATCTTATTTTAATGCATATTACATCAGACAAAGATTCGCTAACCAATGCCAATATTTTCAGTCAAGGGAGGTAAGAAAAGACCATTAATTTTAGCAATTAGATCAAATATATACAATGAAAGACAAGCCAAAAGAAAAAATCAGTAATACAGAGACGTGAGATATCTTAACCTATAGTCAATTCACTATTTAAAATGTCATGGTATAAATTATATTAAAAAAATAACTTTAAAAATATTACTCTGTAGAAGAAAAAATTATAAAAAATAAACAAATTAAATTTATTTCCATAGAGATTCGTCACCGAGTACTTACCTTACGATTCTGCATAAATTGTGTCATGCTCTTTTTTTTTTTTGTTTTTTCCCAGCATGCACTCTACTTGCGCCAAAATGGGAGCTTGGAAATGAGGCATAGGTATCCACCAAAGGATAAATGAAGGGGTTACCTGATGCTATAGCTGCAACCACCCTGGTGGTCATGAATGAAAAATATGGAACCATAGACAAGGCACATGAATTGTTTGATAGAATACCCCATGTAACATTAGATTAAAAGGATGGTCTTCGAATGATGATGAGATGGATAATCTGCAACTAGAATAACAAAGTTAATACCAATCTAAATAATAATCTAAAATCAAACAACAAAGAATGAGGAAATAAACTAAACAAACTAAACAATTTAACGGAAAGCTCTCACCGAATATGCATTCACCCCTTCGAATTACCTTGATTATTCTTCTCCATTTTTCCTTTTTAGTATTCTTGCCCTCAGATTTTTGTGTTTGAATGCAAGTATAACTTCGTCGAGTGTCTAAGCAAAATATCGAAGATAAGTCTCTTCTTAAAAGTGTATGATTTTGAGAGGAGAAATAATGATAATGACCGGCCATTTTATAGATTTTGGGTTTTCAAATGATCAACTCAAATTGAAAGAGAGATTGACGGATGAGATTGATGAATGCCATGTGATATGAGTTCTATCTTAGATAGAACATGAGTTAGAACGCGAGTTAGAAAATGAGTTCATAAAAGACTGAAGATAGAGATTAAGTTAGAACACAAGTTCAGGATCTTAATCTTCAAAAATAGAAGAAATAGACTTTGTATGCAAAATCCAAAGTTAGAACTCGAAGACTAATGTATTCGAATGCAAACAGGAGTTAGAACTAGTTAATTGACTAGTTGTGATGGAGAGTCTTCTCGCAGAGATAAACAGGTGTTGAATCGAGAGATAACTGGAGAACTAAAAATAGATCTCGAGTCAGAAGGTGAGTGAATGACTTAGATAACTGAATGATAGAGGAATGTGACATAAATAATTAAATATGAATTAAATGTTAATTTAATTCAACATTCAAAAATAAGATACTTTAATTAAATAAATAAAGTAATTTATTTAATTTGACTATTTGAAAAGGATAATATGAATAATTAAATAATAAATATTTAATTATAGATAAAGGGGGTTAAATTGAATAATTAAATAAAGATATTTAATTACAGTTGGAAAAAGTATGATAAAGGGGTAATTAAATAATAAATTATTTAATTGATAGATAAAGGGGGAAGAATTAATTAGTTAGCAACATAATTAAATAAATATGATTTATTTAATTAATTAAG
Organism: Sequoiadendron giganteum; assembly: GCA_007115665.2. NCBI lineage: Eukaryota > Viridiplantae > Streptophyta > Pinopsida > Cupressales > Cupressaceae > Sequoiadendron > Sequoiadendron giganteum. The sequence continues at coordinate 423,198,458 of CM021105.1, forward strand.
TTGAATAAAGGATATTTATGAATTAATTAAAAAGGGGTATTTAATTAATAGAGGAAATATGTGTTAGAAAGGTTAATTAAATAATTAACATTATTTAATCAAGAAAACGGACTATAGAAAATTATGTCGAATGTCTACTCGTAGGCCTAAACCAATTTTCAGTATCTACAGTTTGCCCCTCTTTGATACAATGTTGGTACGACGTTGTGTCAAAGAAAATATGCCCCGATCGTGCCCCAACATGAAACAGGTTAAGGTATGCCCCCTCGGGAAAATTGACAAATTTTTTAAAGTTTCAAAAAAATCAAGAAATATTCCCGATAAGTCAATTTGATAGTCAGAAATGCTATGGAGTTGACGGAATTGAATTTGGAGTTGATACAGATGAATACGGGTTGTTTAAAGTTGAAATGTTAAGTGGCCAATAGAGTGGGTTAGAAGAAATGCCATTCAAACCCTACCTATAAATAGGAATTAGGTCTAAACCTAATTCATTTGCACCCGGAGGAGATAGAAAAAGAGGAGATTTGCTCTAACTAGCTGACAAAAATGGCACCCATTCCATATGTTGCGCATCGAGGATATCGGATATGGATGTTCAGGAGGCTAGCCGACGCAGGACCACTGGTATGTACCCGAAAATGAACTCTTGAAAGTTATTTTTGCATGTAGTTTTAGGTGTTTGAAATCAATTAGCAAATGTGGCTCATCGTAAGCGACACATATGCTGTCATATTCATCGCATTTAATTGCAAAACGACGCATGTGCGAAAACATGCCTAGGCTAGGTTAGGCAGTATAGGGATTAAACACATTTGAATTATAATGCACCACATGTGTATGTTTGCAACACATTTGCATTAGGAATAGAAACATGTGGGGTAATGAACCGCATATGCATTTGTGAAATGCATATGTTATAGATAGGTAGGCTGTGAAAAATGCACCGCATTTGTTAAAAATGCACCGCATGTGGTTTAGTGAACCGCATGTGTAGTAGGTTGAAAATGGGTGTGGGAAATATGCAATTCATATGTAATATGCACTGATAGTGAGGCTTCGTGCAACACATTGGAAAAAATGCACCACATTTGTAAAAGTGCACCGCATTTGACTGGTAAAATTTTCAAAAAAAAAATTCTAAGGAAAACTTGAAAATTCTTGACATCATGGTTTAAATGCAAGTGGTTTTAGATCCTATATATAGATAGGAGTCATGACCGGACACATTCGATCTCAGAGATCGGTTGACGAGTGCAGAGATTCAACTTCTATGGAAACTGGGTCTACGCCACTGTTTGTCGATGCCCACTATTCAGGCGAACAGGGGGATGTTGATGGCATTATGAGACATCATCTTTTCATTTACTAACTAGGGAGGCCACTGTCACATTGGAGGATGTGTACAGGATCTTGAGACTGCCTATTAGAGGAGAGCGGGTTATGTATGATACCCAGTGAGGATTGAACGAGTTGGAGAGGTTCTATCGGGTCGACGACATCAGTAGGCTCAACATCGAGCACTATGAGATTAGATGGCCAGTGTTAGTAGATAGATACGACAGGATTGATTGTATTTTATGTACATTGATTGGGGGGATAGTTCTTCCAGATAGACGGGGTCACGGATTTCTAGTGGGATGGGGTGCTATGTTGGTTGGAATGTTAGAGAGTGAGACGAGGTATGCATGGGGTCCATGTCTGCTCGGGATGTTATACTTTCACCTACATGAAATTTCTTACAGAGATGCACAATCATTAAGCTATGGGACTACACTGTTGATGGTGTGGGGTTGGGAGAGGATAGTTGTTTTTTGTCCTCCAGTTACTATAGAGAGATCGGAGAGATACCCTTATGTGTTTCGATATATAGGACACATTACTCAGACACATGTGGGAGACACAGGGTATTGGCGACATGCATTGGATATTCTTGATCAGTTTACATGGAGACCTTACATGGATTGTGAGGAGTGGGTGGATGAGGAGGTACATTTGGTATTCTACAGACAAAGACAGTACCTTATTGGGAGGATTGTTTCTAGTCTACATATCATTGAGTGACACTTTCCAAACAAAGTTCTGAGATAGTTCGGCGAGGTTCAGGATGAGCCTCGGAGTAGAGCAGAGTTTGCTTGATCATCCAGAGAGGTTCCGTATTGGGGACCTATGATACCAGTAGCTACAGCCGAGGCAAAGATATAGGCATTACAGCCAGTACAGTGGGGTTGGAGAGATGGAGCAACTGACCCAGGGACTATAGCTACGTATGACACATGGTGGGTAGAGCATCAACCTATTCCTTACACGGATCCAGATCAACTGGCACCTATTGAGAGACGAGGGATACGACCTAGAGGATGGCGAAGAGGTGGAGGTGCTAGAGTGGGGAGAGTTGGAGGGAGAGATGGTGACGGTAGAGGTGGTACACAAGGTCAGAGAGGACAAAGAAGGGGTCAGGTAGGTGCACTATCACCTATCTGTGAGGCAGTAGCTGAGGATGTACCGATGTTGGACATCGGAGGGGGAGTGGATGTATAGGCTGGGGGTGAGCATGTTGTAGAGGATTTAGATGTGGACATGGCTATAGACCCTCTGGGTGTTTTGGCAAGATACGAAGAGTATGATGTCGAGGATGATGTTGAGGATGATGTTGAGGAGGATGCACTGATGGAGGAATAGGAGAGAGAGCTCAGAGATCGGATTGTGGAGGGGAGACGGGAGGATGATGCTCCTAGGGATGGTGACAGGGAGGCTTTGGAGGAGAGACTCAGACTTATGACGATAGATTTTGATGCGATGAGGCTAGAGAGAGACAATGCCTACACAGAGAGGGATAGTGCATATGCCGAGAGAGACAATACTCATTCAGAGAGGGATAGTGCTCTTATGGAGAGAGACCAGACTATAGCTCAAAGACATGAGATAGAGTAGTAGTTCACAGAGGTTAGACGCCTTTGCAGTGGGTCCTCATTTGATGGCATGGTACGAGAGTTGGTCAGATTGGTGGAGAGAGCCACCTATTATAGGGACTTATATGAGGCAGTGGTGCCGGCAGAGAGATGGGCTCCTATTTTTTCAAAGGTGCAGAGTCAGAGGTCATAGAGTAGGAGTCAGAGGACACAAAGTACTGAGGGGCTAGTAGGACCATCGAGGGTAGGTCCATATGAGAGGCCTTCCACCTCATAGAGAGCACCTTCAAGGCTTTTCTGACCACCTTCACCACTTGACAGTAGTGGTAGCGGGACACGATGACAGGGTTACATATGTATACATTGTATTTTGATCAGCGAGCCTGCGAGCTCATGTTTTATTTATGGATACATTCAAACATTGTACTGTGACACACTATGTTTTAGCGATATATATATATGATTTTGGCGGCTTATATATGATATGCAGTTCTATTTTACGGATGATGCATTATTTCTATATGAGTATGTTTCCTAGATGATGTATATACATGTGTTAGGAATGAATGTTTCTATATGTTATGAGTTATCCATTTTATAATGTTATGGATGTTGTAATTTACTTATGATAATGGATGAAAATATTCTATATGATGTTTATTTATATGTGATGGAGATATGTACATGCAATGTTTTCATTAATTATGCTATGATGATGAAATGCCTATTATGTAATGTGTAAAATGCAATGCAACTATGTGGAATGCTTATTGAATGTATGATAATGCAAATGATCTAATGTTTTTATTGTGCCATAGGAATTTATCATTATGTTTGAAGAGGAGAAATGTTAGGATGAAATGAGATCAGAATGTTAGTAAGAAATAGTGATGGTTGATTGATTGAGAAAAACACATAATCTTCGATATATTGCCAAATACGCTATGCTTGCTTGTTATCATCATTGGGAAGGACATGACATAGATGGATAGTACACACTATGATATGAGATAGACCATAGTGTACAAAGTCATCCATCTATGAAAAACAGATAGTCACAGACAAGGAGTGTCTCAACTCATACTAAGGACAGTATTGCCCCAGTCGTTTTGTCGAGACAAACCACAGACAGTAGACAAATAAAAGACGGGTCATGAGATGTCATTGCTCCTCTAAATCCTTGATAGGAAATCCTTGAGGAAACTAGTAACATGACTCAAAAACCAATGTTTAAAAAGATAGTTGACAGACAGCAGTCCAAGAAAAAGAGTCTTGAGACATCGTTGCTTCTCTAAATCCTTCAAGGGACATCCTTGAGAAAGTAGTAACCAGACTAATTCAAAAATTGATAATAAGATAAGACAAAATAAGATATAAAGTCATAAAGCCAAATAAATGTATTTGCCAAAACTTGATCTTGTGGGATTGTTTGATGTTTGATGTTTGACATAGCATAATGTGAAGGATGACACATACCACATAAGACATTGAGTCTGGTTTCGACCTGGTGACTTCTGTATAAGGCATGACAAAGCATGGTTTCAGAATGACACGTGTCGTATAAGACGTTGGAGCCTGATGACATTGAAGTGACAAGCCACATAAGACTATGACAATTTGATGACGTTTGTTGACAAGAAAGACATATCTTGCATAAGACATAGGTTGATTGCTTTGACAATGTGTTTGATATTGACTTGATGACTTTGAGATGTTTTCCTTGTTGTTGCATGACTTGTTTTGATTCCTTAACTAATAACAAGTGTGTGTATTGATAGTGTATGGCATGAGATCATACCTTAAACTATGATATGCAACTTGTGTGATAGTGAGTGTGAATGAACCCTATTGGACTGACCTAGTGTGGTTGCGGGAGCTCATCAATTGATTAGCCTTGCCTACATTGTACACGTAGAGACCTCGTAGTTTGACACAACCAATGACTTTGAATATACAAAGAGTCATGATTTAAAATGTGTGTGATACATGATAAACCTAGACTGATAGACCTAATGCCTCGGGGGCACATTGATTGATGGCCTTGCCTACATCCCAGTCTCAGAGGCAATGTAGTTTGACTATGACTGACTGAACATGATTGAATTGACTCTATTTTTTGGTATTTTTTGACATTTTTAAAATTTTTTTTGGATTTTTTGAAGTTTTCTAATGTTTTTGGGATTTTTCAGGACATTTTCGATGGTGTCACGTTATGTACAAGGTGTTAGGGCATAGAACAAGGATTTTCCCCCAGTCGGGAATAAGACTTGGAAGATGGAGTGGATAATGTGACGAAATGGACGCTAGATGTCAATCATTCCAAGGAATGGATAAGACAACCATTTATTATGAGTGATGGTGAAAAAGTCTGACTAGAATGATGGCAGATGGAAGAGCGAGCTTGACTACACATGGTGCCTGTTTGCCAAGTTTTCACCATGGTACTTATCCATAGTGCCACCGAAGCAGTTTTCACTATTGGATGGATTTATTTCTCTTTATTTTTTTATTTTTTTAATTTTTTTCTCATTTTTTTGGTGTTACAAAGATGCCTGTTTGCCAGGTTTTCATCAAAGTAACCATTTGTTTTTTGCTTTTTTAACTTTTTTTATTTTTCTAGATTAAGACACGGATTCTTAGAGACTAAGCATAGAACCTCTTTAGATGCAGACTGTTGATAGGTGACAAAAGCAGCTCTCCTTAAGGAGTAGAGAGTTGGTACGCTCCTGAACCAAAGGCTTCTGTGACAATATAGGGCCCCAACTAGTTAGGTTCAAACTTACCTGGTTTCTCTCGTTTAGCTTGGTTCTTAGGATTCTCCATTAATACTAGGTCACCAATGTCAAAGTGTCTATTGAGAACCTTCCTATTGTAGCTACGACGAAGAAGATTCTAATATGCTTGCAAATGATCTAATGCTTTTTGTCTTCACTCATCTAGCAATTCTAGCTCTTGTAACCTAGAGACACAACACTCTTCATCATCAACATGACCCTTCAAGGATACCCTTAGAGAAGGTATTTCAACCTCGATAGGTAAGATAGCTTCAGACTTGAATACAAGGGAATATGGAGTGGCGCAGGTGGGAGTACGGATGCTTGTGTGATAAGCCCATAAGGTAGGATTAAGTTGTAGCTGCCAGTCACGACCAGTGTCATTGATAGTCCTCTTAAGGATTCTAACAATAGTCTTATTAGATGCCTCAGCTTGGCCATTACCTTGTGGGTAATACGAGGTGGAGAAATGGTGTTTGATGTGGAATTCTTCACATAAATGGTGTACTTCTTGGTTCTTGAATGGGCGGCCATTATCTGTGATTATGGATTGGGGCACACCATACTGACAAATGATATAGTTTAGGATAAACTTAGATATTTTTGTGCCGGTGATGTAGGTCATGGGAATAGCTTCAATCCATTTGGTGAAGTATTCGGTGGCAGTGATGATGAATTTATGGCCATTGGATGATGAAGGGTGTATCTTACCTATGAGGTCAAGTCCCCATTGGGCGAAGGGCCATGGTGAAGTAATTGGATGAAGCTCCTGCAATGGTGCTCTTATCAAGTCTCCATGTATTTGAGATTGTCTACATTTCTTTACAAAGATGTATGAGTCTTTCTCCATTGTAGGCCAATAGTAACCTAGTCTCATAATCTTATGGGCTAAAGTAGGACCAATCAAATGAGATCCGCATATACCCTTGTGCATCGCTCGCAAAGTTGTTTGTGCTTCTTTAGCATCGAGACATCTCATTAGGGCATTATCTAAGGTACGTCTATACAGGTTTTCTCCGATGATGGTGTACTTAGCTAACTTTCGGATGAAGGTTCGACGTTGGTTATTGGACAAGTCTTGAGGTAAGGTTTGGTCAGTGAGATAGTCAAATATGTATTTATACCAAGGAGACATAGGACCAAAAATGGTACACACCATCGCAGTATCAGGGATATCATATGCAGGGACCAACAGTTGTTCAACCAGAAACTCGAACTTAGGCACATTACTCAGAATATCCAACAAGCAACCCATGGTTGCCATGGCATCTGCAGCTCTATTCTGGATATGTGGTATTTGTTGAAAAGTTATGTCATTGAAATAATGCTTGAAACTATCAGCCATACGCTTGTAAGGGGCAAGCTTTTCATCCTTAGTCTCGTAATCATCATTTACCTGCCGGATTACGAGTTGAGAGTCACCAAAAACATGTAGGCTCTTAATTTTCCACTGAACTGCCATTTTTTAACCTTTCACTAAAGCTTCATATTCTGCTGTATTGTTAGTACAAGGGAAAGCAATCCTGAATGATTTAGGAATGGTATCACCTTGAGGTGTAAAAAATAAGATACCAGGTCCTGAACCACTATTTGTATGTGACCCATCAAAGTATAGTTTCCATTCGGTTTTAATGTCAATGTTAAGAGAAATTCATCAAGAAAATCTGCCACTAAGGGATGATCTGCCTTCATAGGTGCACCGGCTAACTAATCTGCAATCACCTGTCCTTTTATAGCCTTCCTTTCGACATACTAAATGTCATACTCGCTAAGTATCATAACCCATTTATCCAATCAGCATGTTAAAGCTGCCTTACTTAGGAGGTATTTAAGTGGATCAATCTTTGCAATTAACATTGTTTGTCGATTGAGCATATAGTATCATAGTTTTTGGGTAGCAAAGACTACCGCAAGACAAGAATGTTCTATGTTGCTATAATTCAATTCATAGCCCACTAAGGTATGACTGATGTAATAGACTACTCTCTCATGACCTTGATCATCGTGTTGTGCGAGAAGAGCCCCTAATGCCGACTGAGTTGCTGAGATGTATAATATCAATGGTTTTCCCTTTGTAGGTGGCATTAAGACTGGTGGAGTAAGCAAATATTCCTTAATTTGTTGGAAGGCTTCCTGACATTTAGGTGTCCACACAAATGGTACTCCTTTCTTGAGTAGATGCTGAAATGGGTGTATTTTATCTGCCAATTGTACTATGAAACGCCTAATGGACTGTAATCTCCCCTATAGGGTTCTGCGTTAGCCAATGCTGACTGGAGGAGGCATTTCTATGATAGCCCTTACCTTCTCTAGATCTACTTCAATGCCTCTTTGAGAGATGATATAACCTAATAGTTTCCCTGATTTCACTCCAAAGACACACTTCTTCGGATTTAGCCTGACATTGTAATTCTCTAGCCTCTGGAATATCTTGTCTAAAACCTTTAAATGATCTTCCCTTGTTTTTGATTTAGCTCTAATTTCATCTACATAATCTTCCATGAGATTATGAAAAAGTCATATAAAATCGTAGTCATTGCCCATTGATAGGTAGCTCCTACATTCTTAAGGCCAAACAACATAACATTCCAACAGTATGTGCCCCATGGACACGTGAAAGTTGTCTTGTGTTGGTTGGTCTTCAGTTGCTATTTTAATCTGGTTATATCTAGAGAAACCATCCATAAGGGATAGCATCTCGTATCCTGCTGTAAGATCTACTATCATGTCGATATTCGGCAAAGGGAAGTCATCCTTAGGACATGCCTTATTGATGTCTCTAAATTTTGTGCAAATGCGAATTCCCCCAGTTGGTTTAGTCACTGGTACTAGATTTGATATCCAATCTGCATAATCTATCATCCTTATGAATCCTACACCCAAGAGTTTCTTAAGTTCTGCCTTAACCAATAGAGCAATTTGTGGATGCATTTCCTCAACTTCTGTTTAACTGGCTTAATACCTGGCTGTAGTGGTAAATGATGCAATATTAGGTCTGGATCAAGCCCAGGCATGTCATCATACGACCATGAAAAGTTTATCTATCTCTTTATGAAGAAGTCCTTAAACTCTAGTTTTTCTGTCTCTGTTAAAGAAGCTGCAAAATATACCTTCTGAGGATTCTCTTTTGTACCTATGTTGACTTCAACAGATTCTTCTACTAACATCGGTGACTTTTCCTGTTCAACGGGGAGAATATTTAAACCTCTATCCTTGGGTGCCTCGGAGAGGTTTTCACCCTCGGATACGTCCTCTATTTGACTTTTTCTTCGTCCAAAGGCGCCTTTCGATTTTCACCTAGGGACTCATCATTTTTATTTTCATTGTCTTTTTTCTTTTTATTCTCATTTTTGCGACTAGAGGTGTAAATAGGCTCCCCAAAATATGCTTTATCGTTCAAGTCTATGGTAAAACCTACTTTATGATCCCCTCTTGGTATGCCTTCTCTAAGTCCCATGAACTAAGCAATTGCTTCGTCGTTCTCAAATGTATCTTTGATAGGTCTACCTTGTTGATCCCAGTCGATAAGTTTGGGATCTATAAGGGGCATGTCATCATCGAAGTTTTTAAAGGTAGCTGCTGACAAGGTGAATATAGAATGGTTGACATGGTCGCATAATTTTTGGACTAACTCCTTCTTATTCTTCTTCCTAGTGGTAGGTATACTTTGATGTGGTACTATAGTAAGGGTTGAGTCGTCAAAATATGCTTTATCAGGTGCCCAAGATGCATGATCAAGGGTTTCCCAATAATAGTTCTCTTGCCATTCTTTTTTGGACAAGTGTTTCTTAGGACAAGGACTAGATGGTTTTGGTACAAGTTTTACGTTTAGGTCCAATTCTCCAAATAGGGCATCTATGTTCATGGTACTAGTAGATTAAAGAGAATCCCATTCACAATCGCTTGAGTAAGGGGATTCATCGTAAACTGGAGGTTTGTCGTAAACTGGGGGAAGTGGTTGGTGAGATATCTCGATGTTTGCGCAAACACTCATTTCCTCTTGAACTGATGATAAAGTACCAAGAAACCCAATTCTAAGCAGTTGACACCCTAGCCCTAAGTATTTCGGTCGTGGGTAGACAGTGATCAATTTCGTCCTTCCATTTTGATATAGTCCTAACCCACTGTGCCCATCATAACCTTCATTTTGCATTATCTTAAAGCCTTTTCCATACTGGTCCTTAGCTATTTGAATAGACGGGGAGGGGAATTCGTGTTCTTCTTGATACAACCAGGAATCACCTTGATCCACAATTTCTTCACTGAACTCTCCCCATTTGGTCAATGTCATTATAGGGGGAACATGAAATGTGACCACTGACTATCTTCTATCTGCCATGGGTAGGCCATATGCCTTAGGTGGAATCATTTGATTGACACAGTATGATGCCTTTATATTATATTCACCACAGCCCTTGTCTTGGATCTCGAGCTTAGGAGTGGATGATGGTGGTTTGAATGAAATGGACTTAGTGAGATGTGATGGGTCAACATATAGGGATAAAGTGGATGATGAAGCTTCTTGGTTAACTGGTACTTGTCATTGTGGAATTTCCCTTAGGCTTGTACAATACTAAAAAGGATCTGGATCACCATCAATGGTGATCTCTGTGCCATTATACGGGAACTTAAGACATTGGTGATATGTTGAAGGTACAACTTTCATTGAGTGTATCCAAGGTCTACCTAAAAACAAGTTGTACAGAAGGGTGAGATCCAAGACTTGAAAGCTGGTGTTCATGATTGTTGGGCCAATTCTGATAGGGAGTGTGACAACTCCTTTGGATGATCTTTCCTCATCATCGTAAGCCTTGATGACTATACTCTTAGAAGTATCTACGTAGTCTTCTGAGAATCCTAATGCCTTAACCAATTTTAGGGTACACAGGTTCAAACCTACTCCTCCATCTACCAAGACTTGTCGGACTTTGTTTTGATGGATTAGGACTTCAAGATGTAAGGGGTCATTATGATCATACTTTTCAGTTGAGTAATCTTGTTGGGAAAATGTGGCATGATGCGAGTTGGTCAAATATCCCACCATTTCTTTGAAACGATTGACATCTAAGTCTGTAGGAACAATTGTGTTATGTAGAGATTTGTCAAGAATGGCTCGATGCTCAGGTGATAAAGTCAACAATTCCAAGATAGATATTTGTGCGGGGGTTTTACTCAAATGATCAAGAAGGTTGTACTTAAACTTGGAAGCTTGCGTAGGTGGTTCGGAAGGACCACGAATAGTAATCTTAGTTTTGCGTGTGTTCACATTACATTCTGGATGCTTCTTAATGATGATGGTATTGACATTCTCATTTGTGGCTCGGAGGTGATTTATGATCGTTCTTTTACCATAGTCAGACTTGGTATTGTTATAATTGGCTAATAGATTATTCTTGGGTCCCGAACTGGAGGATTTTACTTTTGTGTGGTCATGTAACGGGTCCGTGAAGACCTTATGATCACTATTCTTGGTGTTTTTCTGCCCACCGACCTCTATGGTTCCGTTTTCAACAAAGTCTATTATAATATTCTTGAGTTGGCGACATTGTTGTAGGTTGTGTCCTTTCGTCCGATGATAGTCACAAAAAGAGTTATTGTCCCATCATGAACGTTTGAACTATCCAGGATCATACTCTCAGTTCCAAAGGTTTGATGAGATTATATTTAATCAACTCTTTGAATATTGTCTCGATTGGTTGTCCTAAAGGTGTAAATTCACGTGTAGGAAATCTCCTTTGTTGTGGTCTTTGTTGTTGTGAATTTTGGACATAGTTGGCTATTTGATATGGACTATTCATCGTGTCTTGATTGGAATTGTAACCTCTAAGTGTGATAACTGGTCCCGTATGTACATTTTTAGCATCAATAATGCTATCATTTGTAACATTCTTGTTTCTAGACCAAAATTTGTTTCTATCGTTTGGTGCGTTTTGATGTTGGACAACCGGATTTCTACCTGGTACTTTTATTTCTCCTTTGTCGATAAGGCCTTTCTCAAGGATGATTCCCTTTTGTACCAAGTCTAAGAGTGAAGAACAACAGTGTACCCTAAGTCACTTTGCAATTTTGGGTTGATGTTTTCTAGGAATATCGTGACCTTTTTCTTTTCGGGTATTTCAACTGGACATCTGCTACCTAGACTTTGCCATCTCTGGAAGAAAGTGGTGAAATTTTCTCCATCTTCTTGTGTCATGTGGCACAAGGTTGCTATTGTTACTTCATTGTCTATGTTAAAGGCGAAATGTTCGACAAACTTCTTAGCTAATTCACCCCAGGATCATATACCATATGGTAATTTAGAAAACCATTCCAGTCCTATCCCAACAAGGGTTCATGGAAATAGTCTCATCAAGTATGTGGGGTCATACAATATGTCCATGCATGTTCTTGAGAATTCTCTAATATGTTCTAAAGGATTCTTTCTCCCATTATACTTAGACAAAATCGGTATAATGTATCCATGGGGGAAAGGTGTCATATAAAGCGCTTTGTCAAATGGACATGGACATAGGTCTTGCATTGAGATAGTTCGTTTGCCTGACATAGATATGTTGTCCATCTGTTGTTGAAGAGTTTGCATTTGGTTTTGAAGGACATTGACTTGCGTCAAGGACATGGTGTTTGTGTTGTTTGGATCAATGTAGGTGTTTTGATACACCATATTCTGTGATGGGTTATGATTGGGCGAGGGAATATATCCTGTCAAAATATTCTGATTTGGTATAGGGATATTCCCTGTCTGAATGGTCTGAGTTGGTATAGGAATGCTTCCTATCTGAATTGTCTGATTTGGTATAGGTATATTCCCGCCAACTTTGGATCTCTTACCAGTCGTGTTGGTGCAAAAGGGGTTGGAGGAAGTTGCCCCCGCAATAAATTGTAAACCTTGTGTTATGTTGAAAGGGGTTATGTTTACAATTGACGATGTTTGAGTTGGTATGCCAGTTGTTATCGCTGCGGTAATTTGGGGAATAGAGACAGTCGACATTGCAGTTTGCGTTGGTTGAGTAGACTGTGTTTGCAAAGTACGAATATCAAATCCTATGGGTAGTTTGGCACCTTTTGCTAGCAACTTAGCTAGATACCACTAGGGATCATTTGCCAAACATTCATCCATAAAGGATGCAAATTCAGGATCTTGTACTACTACGTCTATGTCTTCTATGTAAATTTTCCCATGTGTGTCTCTAGTGATGTGTTTTTCAAGCAAAGGCTTGTGTGGTCTTTTACTTCCCGACAGTTGATTTCTGAATGGATTGATGAATTCGTTGGGGTCTGTCATTGCTTTGTGTTTCTTTTTAGACCTTGTTTCGACCATGAAAAAGTTGTTCAAAAAGGGGTAATGCAGACTATGTCTAAAAACTGATATGACCTTCGAATGATGATGAGATGGATAATCTGCAACTAGAATAACAAAGTTAATACCAATCTAAATAATAATCTAAAATCAAACAACAAAGAACGAGGAAATAAACTAAACAATTTAAACAATTTAATGGAAATCTCTCACCCAATATGCGTTCACCCCTTCGAATTATCTTGATTGTTCTTCTCCATTTTGCCTTTTTAGTATTTTTTCCCTCAGATTTCTGTGTTTGAATGCAAGTATAACTTCGTTGAGTGTCTAAGCAAAATATCGAAGATAAGTCTCTTCTCAAAAGTGTATGATTTTAGGAGGAGGAATAATGATAATGACAGGCCATTTTATAGATTTTGGGTTTTCGAACGATCAGCTCAGATTGAAAGAGAGATCGACATATGAGATTGATGAATTCCATGTGATATGAGTTTTGTCTCAGATAGAACATGAGTTAGAACATGAGTTCATAAAAGACTAAAGATAGAGATTAAGTTAGAACATGAGTTAGAACACGAGTTCAGGATCTTAATCTTCAAAAATAGAAGAAATAGACTTTTTATGCAAAATCCAAAGTTAGAACTCAAAGACTAATGCATTCAAATACAAATAGGAGTTAGAACTATTTAATCGACTAGTTGTGATGAAGAGTCTTCTCGCAGAGATAAACAGGTGTTGAATCCAGAGATAACTGGAGAACTAAAAATAGATCTCGAGTCAGAAGGTGAGTGAATGACTTAGATAACTGAATGATAGAGGAATGTGACATAAATAATTAAATATGAATTAAATGTTGATTTAATTCAACATTCAAAAATAAGAGACTTTAATTAAATAAATAAAGTAATTTATTTAATTTGACTATTTGAAAAGGATAATATGAATAATTAAATAATAAATATTTAATTATAGATAAAGGGGGTTAAATTGAATAATTATATAAAGATATTTAATTATAGTTGGAAAAAGTATGATAAAGGGGTAATTAAATAATAAATTATTTCATTGATAGATAAAGGGGGAAGAATTAATTAGTTAGCAACATAATTAAATAAATATGATTCATCTAATTAATTAAGTTGAATAAAGGATATTTATGAATTAATTAAAAAGGGGTATTTAATTAATAGAGGAAATATGTGTTAGAAAGGTTAATTAAATAATTAACATTATTTAATCAAGACAACGAACTATAGAAAATTATGTCGAATGTGTACTCGCAGGCCTAGACCAATTTTCGGTATCTACACCCCAAATAAATGTGGTCTCATAGAGTGCACAAATTGTAGGTTATACACCAAATGGATTTAATGGAGAGGCTTAAGAATCTTTCAAGAAAGAAAATTTGCAGGTGTAAACATGCATTCAGCAGGTAGGTATGCAAAATGTGAAGCATAGAAAAGGCACGTGAATTGTTTGACAAAATGTCTTTAAGAAATGTGATCTCATGGAATGCAAAGATTATAGGGGATGCACAAACTGGATTTGATGAAAATGATTTTTAAAAACCTTCCAACAAATGAAATTGATAGGTGTAAAAACCGATTTTACAACCTTTTACTAGCATCCTTCCCCCATATAACCCACCTGCACGTTTTATCATGTATCCCCAAAAATAGAACATGGTCAAGGCATGTGGACAAATTTTCACATGCAAAAAAAGTTGGAGTATAGACACTGAGTGAATTATGAATCAATGCTATAAAATGGAGATGAAGTCACTGTAATGGTAGTGGTATGAACAACATTAACAATAGTGCTTTTATAACACATAGAAAAAATTATCAAAATAGACAATGTTATATCATATCAAAGGGATGTTGGATGTTGTGGTTGTGTTGCTGATATGTGGTTTTCATTGATGTCAACACTATTAGCATTAGTTTCTTGAAGGTTGTATATGTCGAGGATATTGAGAAAATTATAATAAACATGTTGCAAGCTGCCTGTGAAGCTATGAAGTTCATTGTGGTGTAAAATTAAGTATGTTGATATTTAGAAGTTGCACCTTAAAGGGTTTGTTGTTGAGCCTATCTAGTTTATACTCTGGAAGTTTCAGAGGTGCCCATCAAGATTTGTGCAAGTTGTGTGTTTTTGTGTTCCTACAAATATTTTGTTACTATAGCTGATGTTTTTGGAAGAAGAGAATGTAATTATGGTAATTCTAGTTGTTGCATGTGTTCATGCAATGTTCATTGATGTTTCTAGATCATTCTCTATCCTTTTTGCACATCCGCATTGATCGGTGTGATCATGATCGGAGATTTTTCCGTTGTGTGTTTGGGTTTTCATGTTCTCGGCCAACATGATGGTTGCAGTGTGTTACGGATCCTCGTGGATTAATATTTTAATGTTTTTCATGTTCGAGGAAGTTGTTTTAGGTCTTCATTATGTTGTGACCAACTTTGGTTGGTGCGCATTGAGATTTGTTCATGAATTGGGCTGACAGTTTGTAATTTATTCTTTTATTTTTGGCCGACAAAGTTGTTGATGTAATGCCATGAAACAAATATATAAGAGTGATTGTTTCTTCATTTTGAAGTGTGCTCGATGTGTGGATGATAAGTGTGAATGTGAAATGTGTGAATAAAGATCAAATCATTCGATTACACAGCAGAGTGTAAATAAGATTGAGAGAAGTGTGAAGAAGTGTTTTTGTGATTAACTGGAACTATCATCAGACTTTTGAAGAAGCTAATTTATCAGTTCATATTCTTTAGATGGTTTTAATATGAATGTTTCTATAAGATAGTGAGCCTTCCGATTTGAGTAGTGAGCTCTAGGCAGTGTGCCTGAATGCATATGCATTCCTTATTCATTTTCATTATACTTCTAACAAGGTATACTCTTGTGGACTAACATCCACCGTGGTTTTTCCCTTAATAGGGTTTCCACATATAAAATATTGGTGTTCATGTGTTTCTGATGTGTTGTTGATTCATGCTTTGACTGTTAATTATCAGATCTGAGATTAAAGGTTAATAAGGTTGAATAAGCTTTAAATTTTGTGACAACTGATTCACCCCCCCTCTCAGTTGTCTATTCTTGTTTTACCAACAATTGGTATCAGAGCCGGTTCCTTTGAAGAAGCTTAACAACTTGAGGTGATCTGAGATGGCATCATACAAGAAGGATAGTCCTAGATTCGATGGAAGAAACTACTCTCTTTGGAAGGTTATAATGGAGTGTCATTAAAAGTGCATTGGTGATCACTTCTAGAAGATTACAAAGAACATATATGTTATTCCTCATAATGGTCCCTCTACTCCCGATGAGATCAAAGAAGCTAAAATAAATACCAGGGCTATAAAAGCATTATTGAGCACTCTGACTGATTCAGAGATGAAAAATGTGATAGGTCTAAGAACAACATATGAGATCTAGAAGAAGCTGGAAACATTGTATGAAGGAGATGCACAAGTGAAGGTTTCTAAGCTACAAAGTCTGAAAGGCAAGTGGGAAAAATTGAAAATGAGTGAAGGTGAAAACATTATTTCTTTCATGCAAAAATTAAATGAACTAGTGATGGGTATTAGATGTGCCGGTGGAATCATGGATGAAGAAGAGATTGTGGCAAAAGTGCTCAGATCATTGCCTACTTCTTACAAAATGAAAGCTCATGCTATTGAAGAGCTCAGGACAGTTACAAATGTGACAAGAGATATGTTGATTAGCAAGCTTGTTGCCTTTGAATTAAGTGAATTTGGTGAATCTACTCCTAAGATAGAATATGCATTCAAGGCTAATGTATCTGGAAGAAACCAACAGAGATATGATCCAGGAGAAAGTTCCAGAAAGACATTCAAGTATGAAGATGAGATGAAACAGATTGAAGATGAAGAAAGAGAGCTAGAAGAGCTGGAAGCATTGATTGTGTAAAGGGAAGCCAGAGGACAAGGTAAGTATAAAGGAAATTTTCCTATTAAATGTTTCTCCTGCAATAAGATAGGTCATTTTGCATCAAGGTGTCCTGAAAGAATTCCTAGGTTCAAACCTGATAAGCCTAGATTTCAAAAGAAATGTTATTATGCTGAAGAAGGTGTTACTGATGAAGAATTTGATAAGGAAAATGGAAATGAAGATGGATGGGTACTTATTTATATCAAGGAAAATGGTACAGTGCCCATTGAATCTGCTAATGATAAGAATGTTGAGAAATCTCTTGCAGCCAAAATTGAAGAAAAGGATGAATGGGTGATTGACATAAGATCCTCACATCATATGACTAGTGACAAAATCAAGTTTCTAAGCTTGGAGAAATATGGCGGTGGTGTTGTAAGATTTGGAGATAACAATGTTGGTCTTATTTGTGGCAGAGGAACTATTTCTCTTGGTGGTAAACATAATACTGATGATTTCCTTTATGTTGAAGGATTGAAGCAAAATTTGTTGAGTGTTGGAAATATGGTAGACAAGGGATACAATATTCAGTTCAAAGATAGAAAATGCAGGATACTAGGAAGTTTTATGAATGTAATTGCTTCAGGTACAAAGACAAGAGGTAACATTTTTCACCTGAGTGCTGCTAGTGAAAGTTGTTTAATTGCTCAAGTTGATGTAAGCTGGTTATGGCATAGGAGGCTGTGTCATCTGAATTTTGATAGCATTGTCAAAGTAAGATCCACTCAAGCAGTTAGAGATCTTCCTAAGTTAGTGAATCCTACTAACACCATATGCAAGGAATGTCAGATGGGAAAGTAGACAATAATTTCTTTTCAGAGAAAACAACATCATTCTGATGGAGAACTAGAGTTGGTGCATACTGATCTATGTGGTCCCTCCAGAATCACAAGTCTACAAGGAGAAAGGTACTTTATGTTGCTTATTGATGATTACTCTAGGATAATATGGATTTCTTTCTTGAGAGAAAAACATGAAGCATTAGAGAAGTTCAAAATTTTCAAAGCTATGATAGAGAATGAGACAGGTTTAAAAATAAAATTCTTAAGGTCAGACAGAGGAGGTGAGTTCACTTCCTGAGAGTTCAATTCTTTCTGTGAAGAGCATGGAATCAAAAGATAGTTATCTGATCCCTAGACCCCTCAACAAAAGAATTCTAGATGCTGCTATAACTATGATGTTGGAAGGTAATGTTCCTCATATCTATTGGAGATAATTTATAAGCACTATTGTGTATACTATCAACTGGGTAAATGTAAATGGTAATTCTGGTAAGACTCTTTTTGAGCTGTGGTTTGGTTATAAGCCTACTATTAAATATTTCAAAATCTTTGGAATTAGATGTTATATCAGGAGAGATGAAGATATTGGAAAGTTTGATGCTAGGAGTGATGAAGGAATCTTTCTGGGTTACTCTACTAAGAGCAAGGCCTACCGGTGCTATAATAGAAGATTAAAGAAAATGGTTGAAAGTGCAAATGTCAGAGTTGATGAAGACACTGTTAGATCATCCAGATACTATGGATATGATTTAGACGACCAACATGATAGTAATGATAATGGAAAGAATGTTCAGACATAGAATCAAGTTTAAATTGTTTCAGTGAATCAAGAGAATCAAGAAGGAGAAGCTAGTGGAAGTGCAGAAGAAAGAACAGAAGAACCAAAAGTTTGAGAGAATCCTAAAGTTCTGAGGTATGTAAAGCTAAATCATTCTGAAAGTCATATTATAGGAGATAAGAACAAAGGTGTGCAGACTAGAAGAAGAATTGCAGAAGAGTATTGTCTAATTTCGAAGATTGAGCCCAACAATGTCAATGAAGAATTTAAAGATGAATATTGGATGGAAGCAATGAAGGAAGAACTGATGCAGGTAGAGAAAAATGATACATGGATTATTGTTCCTAGACCTCAGGATTAAAATGTGATTGGAACCAAATGGGTCTTTCAGAATAAGCTAAATGAACAAGGTGAAGTGGTTAGGAATAAAGCAAGATTGGTATGTGAAGGGTACTCACAGATGGAAGGTATTGATTTTGAAGAAACCTTTGCCCCTGTTACTAGAATTGAAGCTGTAAGATTATTTCTTGATTATGCTTCTTTTAAGAACTACAAAGTCTATCAATTGGATGTAAAGTCAGTATTTCTAAATGGTGAGCTAGAAGAAGAAGTATATGTTGAGCAACTAGATGGATTTCAACTACTGATAAGGAAGATATGGTTTTTCGATTGAAGAAAGAACTATATGGACTCAAGCAAGCCCCTAGAGCTTGGTATGCTAGACTAGATAAATACTTGTTGAAGCTTGGATTCAATAAAGGTATTGCTGATAGTATTTTGTATTTTAAGATGGATCAGGATAAAGATTTGATTATTGAAGTCTTTATTGATGACATTATTTTTGAAGGTGGTGATGACTTATGTATGAAGTTTGTTGATGAAATGAAAAGTGAGTTTGAAATTTCAATGATTGGAGAGCTGAAATTATTTTTAGGATTGGAAATTACTTAGTTAGATGATGGAATCTTCATATCTCAGTCCAAATATGTAAGAGAGTTACTGAAAAAGTTTGGCATGGAAGACTCAAAGCCATTTGGTACACCCATGGTAACCGGATGCAAGCTAACACAAAATGATGATTCTCCTAAAGAAAATCAAACAAGTTACAGGTCAATGATTGGTGGATTACTTTATTTTACTCAGACCAGACCAAACATCATGAATGTTGTATGTATGGTTGCTAGATATCAAGTTGATCCAAAGGAATCCCATGTAACTACTATAAAGAGAACTTTCAGATACCTAAAAGGGATAGTTGATTTTGGTCTTTGGTATCCTAAAGATGATGATCTTACCTTGAGTGCCTTTAATGATGCGGATTGGGGAGGAGATGTGGATGATAGAAAAAGTACTAGTGGTGGTGCATTCTTCTTGGGGAAGAAGTTGATGTCTTGGTTAAGTAAAAAGAAGAATTCCATTTCTTTATCTACTGCTAAGACAGAATATATTGCTACTACAAATAATTTCACTCAAGTACTATGGATGAAGCAGATGTTGAGAGATGTCAGAATTGAGTATGATGAGCCCATTGCTATATTTTTTGATAATTCAAGTGCCATAAAAATTTCTAAGAATCCAGTGCTGCATTTAAAGGCAAAACATATATCTATCAAATATCACTTTTCGAGAGACAAAGTGAGTGATAAAGAAGTCATACTGGAGTATGTGCCTACTAAAGAACAGATTGTAGACATCTTTACTAATCCATTTCCTAAGGATACTTTTGAGTATCTCAGAGGTAAGTTAGGGGTGATTTCCCCTCCTAATCAGAACTAAGTGCAAGTCTTTGCATCAATTCATGCATTTATATTCATATCTTGTTTCAGATTGATGTTGTGGTGACTACTACTCAGGGGGATTAGTTAGATGATTTAGATAAGTGGTTCAGAGCTTGTGTAACTTTGCCATTGATGTCAAAGGGGGAGAAGAGTAATGTGAATTTTTTTTTGAAAAACCTTGAGGGAGAAGAGTAGAACAAAAAGAAGAATGTAAGGGGGAGAAGAACAATATGAAGAGTTACTTGTGTTGATGGTATTTTTCACATCATGTGTTGCCATAAAATCCAAAGGAGTATATTGTTGGATGTTGTGGTTGTGTTTTTGATATGTGGTTGTCATTGATGTCAACACTATTAACTTTAATGTCTTGAAGGTTGTATATGTCGAGGATATTGAGAAAATTATAATAAACATGTTGTAGGCTGCCTGTGAAGCTATGAAGTTCAGTGTGGTGTAAAATTCAGTATGTTGATATTCAGAAGTTGTGCTTTAAAGGGTTTTTCACTGAGCCTATCTAGTATATACTTCAGAATTTTCAGATGTGTGCATCAAGATTTGTGCAAGTTGTGCGTTTTTGTGTTCCTACAATTATTTTGTTACTATAGCTGATGTTTCTAGAAGAATATGTAATTCTGGTATTTCTAGTTGTTGCATATGTTTGTGCAATGTTTGTTGATGTTTCTAGATCATTCTCTATCCTTGTTGCATGTTCGCATTGATTGGTGTGATAGTGATCGAAGATTTTTTCGTTGTGTGTTTGGGTTTTCATGTTCTTGGCCGACATGATGGTTGTAGCGTGTTGTGGATCCTCATGGATTAATATTTTAATATTTATCATGTTCAAGGAATTTTTTTTAGGTCTTCATTATGTTGTGACTGACTTCGGTTTGTGTGCATTGAGATGTGTTCATGAATTGGGCCGACAGTTTGTAATTTATTCTTTTATTTTTGGCCGAAAAAGTTGTTGATGTAATTCCGTGAAGCGGATATATAAGAGTGATTATTTCTTCATTTTTAAGTGTGAATGTGAAATGTGTGAATAAATATCAGATCATTCGATTATAGAGCAAAGTGTGAAGAAGTGTTTACGTGCTTAACTAGAACTGCCATCAGGATTTTGAAGAAGCTAATTTATTAGTTCATATTCTTTAGATGGTTTTAATCTGAATGTTTCTGTAAGGTAGTGAGCCTTCCCATTTGAGCAGTGAGCTCTAGGCAGTGTGCCTAAATACGTGTGCATTCCTTATTCATTTGCATTATACTTCTAATAGGGTATAATCTTGTGGACTAACATCCACCATGGTTTTTCCCCTAACAGGGTTTCCACGTATAAAATCTTGGTGTTCATGTGTTTCTGATGTGTTGTTGAATCATGCTTTGACTGTTAATTATCAGATCTGAGATTAAAGGTTAATAAGGTTGAATAAGTTATAAATTATGTGACAACTGATTCACCCCCCCTCTCAGTTGTTTATTCTTGTTTTTCCAACAAGGGATACAATGAAGATGTATCAAGGCAATGTATGTTGATAGTGATCCATGAATGCTTATCCAAAGACAATGTTTCCAATGCACATGAAGTCAAAAACAATAACCCCAAAATGAACAATGATATAATGCTTAAAATAGGGGTATTGGAAGAAGATGTTTGAAATAGTGATTATAAGTAACAACAAAAAAATCAAGGAGGACTAAGTAGTCAAACAATAGTGAACTTCAAGATATATGCAAAAAAGTGAAGAACATTTGATCAAAGCGAAAAAAAAGCAATGACCTTACAGTATATAAAGATGCATATGAGATCGTGATTTCTAGTGCATAAAGTCAAAAGTACAAATGTTGATAATAGTGATATCATTGTTAAAATGAATGTGAAGACAACAAAGGATGTGAGCAACATGTAATGCCAAAATAGTGGGGATATAATGAGGAAATTCTTCTATTATAATAAGGAATCACTATATTGATGCCTTGAGCATTGACAAAAAATAGTGATCAATCATCAAGGATTGTATACTGCTACTATAAATAGTGAAGGAATAGAGAACAAAAGACCATATCAGTGAGGAAACAAGTGCCACAGTGGGTGAAAGATCCAATAAATGAAGACAAAAATGAGAAATACTTTCATGGTAGTGAGCAGTCAATGCCAAAGTAGTTCATAAGGCAATGGTATACAATAATATTACAAAAGAGGGCTAAAGATAATGCCATATGTAGGGAAGACAATGCTATTTTAGTAAAAAAAGTGTAAAAGAAAACATAGAAATAATTTTTAACAATGCTTCAATGATGGATTTTATAAAGGATGCTAGAACAATGACAATGATAAAGAATACATATACAAGCAATAAATAGTTCCAAGAATAAAGTGAATGCAAAAGGCAGTAATGTAAAAGAAATTACTTTGATGGTGTATACATAATGATGCAGAAATGTATGTGAAATAATGAGTTGCAATAGTCAGAGTCATGATTGTGACCACAAGGATATATAACATTATCAATACAATGAAGAATGACATTGAGAGACAATAAAAAATAGCGATGTGAAATGACAGTGGAAGAAATAGAGAGATTTTGACCAATCAATGAGAGCAGTCCTAAATACAAAGGATGAGTGTATGACATTGAATTTGGTCTCCAAAGGTCTTTTGTTGTGATATCATTGCCTAAACATGTATGTGAACAATAACCTAAGATGTTGGTCCAAAATCTAAAGAAGGTCCAAGCCACAAAACCCAAGTAGTGTCTCAAGGGTGTCTAAGTGATGGAGTACAAAACCAATGTCCTAATAGATTGACAACTTTGAACAACCCCTACCTCTGCATCACATACTTAATGAGTGAAGGTTTTTTTGTAATACAAATGCATCAAAACAATACAAGCATTATAGCAGTCATAGCAGTGAGTTAAAGTACTCTAGTCAAGGACTGTCATAACATCCTGTCATGACAGTGGAAGCAATGATCCATGCGCTGTAAAGAAAAGATCATTGTCAAAGTAAAACAATGATGGTATACATATTCATATTCATATTGCATCCTCATTTATATATGAAAACATATTCATATTGCATTCATATAGCAGCTTTGTTCAACATTAAAGCTTTGAAACAGGTATTAGTTTGAAGTTCCATGTCCTTAAAACATAAAATAGTCTTAAAACAACATAAAAATCTTAAATAAAAGGTCATAAAATGGGGCTCATCAATAATCATCTACATTGCCAACAAGATCAGAATCTTGATCACTCATGTTTGCATCTACTTGATTTTATTCCTCATCCTCATTTGTGACATGCAATACATTCTCTCTCCCAATTTCTTCATTGGTAATCAAAATCTCTACTTCAAACAGTCCCTCATTGTCTTCATCCACTTCTTCGAATGTTTCTTGTAAATTAACATATTGCCCATTAGGCATTACATCAACAACTTCCATGAATTTTTTGTTTCAAATGAGACACTGTTTGAATTACATATGACCAACCTGAGCTTCTTACATCATCAATTAGAAATGATTGGTTAATTTGAAGAGGGGAAACATATGACTCATTTGTCTCTAATAAAAATTGTTGTGCATTTGCACGTACAAATCCATACTCATCAAATTGTACTATGGATGGTCAGATCCACTTACATTTTAATAATATAGGACTATTTTCACCAAAATCCACTTGAATAATTTCTTGGATGAATCCAACATAAAATTTCTTCTCAATTTCATGAAGAAATTCAACACTAACAACACAATCACAATTTGTCTTTCCTTTGTCTTTTTATTCCACTCTTAAATGACTACCATAGGCCCACATTCCACCAAAACACATAGCCCATAAATGTGGAGATTGTGAAAGCTCACCTTCCTCTATTGTTATATCTTGACCTTCTTCTTTTGCATCACTGATTGCATTAGCAACCCATTCTTCAAATTTTGGAAAAGAATCACCTCTAATCAAATCATGACGTATGCGCTTTTGAGGTCGATGTTGCATCTAAGTTTGATTCTCTTCTTCATATTTTCTACATAGAATAATGACGTACAAATAGTAAGATTAATAATATAAATGTGTAAATGCAATTGAGTAAATAAATTTTTGTGTATTTTTTTTTACCTATGCCACTTATCGAACGAAAATGTATTTTGAAGAATAAAGGCATGTATTGCACTTCTTTCTTGATATGATAGCTTGAAGTGACATCCATTTCCTTCTAATACTTCACTTGCAACTCTCTCATCTTCGTCATTATCCCTTACATTTCGATTGAAATTTTTAAAATCCTTCATATATCCTATGAAAAATCCCATGGCCTCTTGCATTGAATATCCCTCAGACATCCTGCCTTCTAGTTTTTCCCTAGTATGGGCATTTTTTTTCAAAACCTTCATATATCATTCTATAGGATACATCCATCTCGTTCTTACTGGGCCACAATGCTCTAGTTCATATTCTAGATGTATTAAAATATGCATAGAAATGTTATATTGTTGGTGGAAATTCTTGTTCCAATAGACAAAGGACTTCAACAACCTCCTCCCTCAAAGTATCAAAGTTCAAAGGGTCTAATACATGTAAACTCATTCTCTTTAATATTAGGCCCAACCTTATAATTGCCAATCTTGGCCCCTTTTCCAAACTTGATATATTTACCACAATAGGCAAAATATTCTCGATTATGACATGATAGTCATGGGTCTTGAGGCCTCTTAAGCTATTAATGTTAGTTTGGCTTTTGATGTTGCTACTTACATATCCAGTGGGAAAGCGAGTTTGAGACATCAACTGCAAGAATTGTGCACATTGTTCCTTTGTCTAGACATAAGGAGCACTAAGTTTTCTATATTTTTTCATCATCATATTTTTCAACCCAAAGATTTCGATGAATCTTTATTTCTCGAAAGTCTTCACGTGATGAAATAGTATCAAAAGCACCAAAAAGAGTTTCTATAATAGCATAAGCTATATTTTTCTCAATATGCATATAGTCAATAGTATGCCTAATGGCTATATCCTTAAAGTATGGCAACTTATACAATATACACAACCATTTTACACCTCTTTCATTACATGGATCATATCTACTGCCAACAATCTCATCATTTTCAATAAATGACATTCTTTTTTGTCCATTCTCAACAATGTAATCACATTTTATTAGCAATGGCTCTTCACAATTCTCTTCTTGACCATTGAAATGTGTTTTTTGTCCACGATATGGATGATCCATTTTAAGGTAAGCATTATTTCCATAATAAATACACTTACGTAAAAATTTTGAGTGCCTCACAAAATCCTTAAAGTTGCAAGCAGGACATCCATGGCATCCATGAACAAAGAGACCAAACAATGTGTCATATGCAGGAACATCATGAATCGTAAACAATAAGGAAGCTCTTAAAGTGAATTTGATTGAATGACCATCCCTTAAATATTGAATTGCTTCAATTCCTTTACACAATTCCATTAGCTCATCATATAATGACTCTAGATAAGCATCTATTGTATTTGAAGTCACACTTTTCTTTCCCGGTATAATCAATGATAACATTAAGAAAAATGGTTTAGTTGCTACAAGTTATAATTTATTAGAAACATTGGCCAAGTTGACCATTTATTACTTTGATTTGAGAATGGGTTCACCCCAATAGAGCCAAACCCAACCTTATATTACGAGGATCTTGAGAAAAATCAGGCCATCTATTATCAAATTCCATCCACGTCTTAGAATCATGCACATGTCGTTGTTTTCCATCAGTGCTCTTATTTTGGGCATGTCACTGCATAATTTCAACAATGTCTCTGTACCTATACATTCAAAGTAATCGTGGGATTATCAGAAAGTGGTGAAGAACCTTTCTAGGAACCACAACTAATTTCAACCCTTGTCTATACCTTGCTTCATGACATTTCGATATTCACTCTCATTTGCAATATTTTTGTGAAATAATGCACAACCATTCACACATGTGTGGATGTTTTCATACCCCAAGCAAAGCTTACTAATTTTATTTTTACATTGACTTCGTTTTGTTGGCAATGTGGAGTCATCTGGTAACAATGAACTTAATAATGCCAATAACTGATGTATAGTCTCATTTATCCAAGCATGCATCACTTACAAGTTAAGAATTTGAAGGATTGTTGTCAAATGACTTAACTTGCAATTAGAATACACAAGATTTAAAGAATCCTCCATTGACTTGGCCCAATCATCGTTTAGACCCTTATTCAACATTCTATCAACTTCAAACCCTTCGTCAAACATTTTTGCCTCTTCATCTATGTTTGGTGCCACTTCATCTATGTTTTTTGCCTCTTCATCTCTCACAGTCTGCAATTCTATCATATCTTCATAATAATTGTAAGCCTAAGGTTTTATACCACTATGCCCATATCTTATCATATGTCGATAAATCATATTTATTTTTTTCACCTTTCCACCAAGATAATTTTTACATGGACATGGATATTTGTCAATGTCCCTCTCATCAACTACTCTCTCATCATATGCATGATATTGATCTTTAGTCAACCTTTGACACTGATCCATTTATAATATTATGCATTCTAGTATTAATTTAGTTTTTGATTTAAAGAAAAAACCATAAATCTGAAAACGGAGATGCCAAAACATTGTTGAAAGTAGTCACTTTTAGTAGAGACCATAACAAAAAGAAGAGGATATAATGAGTCATTATTCTGAGATATATCTTACATTCATTTGAAGTTTACCTACTAAGAATGGAATATGCATGTGTTTCCTATCAGCTTACTTTCGTCAATGAGGGTTTTGAATTACCTCTGAATTCGCTGCAGAGGGCCTCACTGACTTCAAATTCGTTGCAAAAAACTCTGAATTCCTTGCCCACCTTTTCAAAAGTCTCTAGGTCCTATCCAAACAAGCTTATCGCCCATGCAAGTGCTTCAATACATGTCCATGAGAATCAAAAATGTCAACAACAATCCAATTTCATTACCATGCCAACAATTACACATTTTACAAGTTGTCTGACTTATAAATATAGA
Source organism: Sequoiadendron giganteum (assembly GCA_007115665.2). Taxonomy (NCBI): domain Eukaryota; kingdom Viridiplantae; phylum Streptophyta; class Pinopsida; order Cupressales; family Cupressaceae; genus Sequoiadendron; species Sequoiadendron giganteum. The sequence goes on from CM021105.1 coordinate 423,225,767, forward strand.
CAAGTTATGTAACCCACTAGATAAAAAGCATTTAAAATAAATACTAAAATAGTTATTAAGATTAGACTTCAAAACCCCAATTTAGGTTGTCTAAGATTAGACTTCATTCACTATTTAAGTTGTCTAAGATTCATTGTCAAGTATTACTTGATCTAAAGTCTCAGCTTGGATAGTGAAAGTTTGGTCATGAATGGTTTCATGCTAAGACAATCACTCTGAGTTTTCAAATCTTAAAGACACATGGAATAGATCGGTAAGTATTTGAAATCTCATTGATAGTATTTCATTCATGGGAATGTCATCATAGTGATTGAGTGGGGAAAATATGTTAGAAACAATCATGCAGAGTAGTGAGAGATAGAATGAGAGCTAGGGAAGCCAAGAACAATCAATGCTAGAATAGAGATTACAAAGTCATATAAAGGCAATAGCAAAAAAAGGAGGTCCCAAGTCATTGTAAGGAAGTGAAAGGAAGCAAGCATTTAGTATTTTGAAGACACTTTCCAAAGGACATAATACAGTGTTAAGTTGAAAGAGTAATCAAATAAAACTGTGAAAATTCTTGAAGACAAATTGAAGAGGATAGCAATGTTATAAGACATGATGAAAACACATTGCTATATGATGAAAAATATAGAGATGTAACCAAGACTACAAGACACTTTCATTACAACATTATGACATCAACATATAGTGTTAAAAATATGATACAATGAGCATTAATAATACATACCTAAAGACAGTGGGAATGCATGAAAGCAACAGTCCAAAACATTAAGGTTATAGTAGTCAAGATACAAATCTATGGGGTTGTTGTGACAATCATAAAGATGGTAAGAATCAATGGGATGACAGTGATATGTATCAAGATTAAGCAAATCAAGAGAATGCATGAATATAAAGGTGTAGTGTCAGTCAATCAAAGAGCCAAATGACAAAGAATGAACTCAAAAAGAGATGGACTAATGACAACCCAATCAATACAGTCATACCATACTTTAGATAGTGGGAGTAGTGCCTATGATAAAGTGATATGCTTGCATACAGTAGTGATATAAGGAAATACTAGCACTTGCACCTATTGGAGGTTCAAGGGGTATGTCGATAAGAAAGTAAAGGGAAAAATTAAATGTGTTTTAACATTATATAATTAGTTATATAACAATATAAATATATACTCATTTTGATTACAAATATGAATTTTGATTTATACAAAGAATCATTGTATCATATTATTAGTTACATAATTTTGTCAAATTTTAATTTTTTTAAAAGAAATTGATTCCTATGAAGAATATAAGTAGCCACATGTTAGTATATGTGTTATGGCCACTTGGATCTTAGGAGAAGAAGGGAGGGTAGAAAAAGGAATGTGAATACACATGTCTACTCATTATTTGATAGGGGAATTTTTGTCAGATGTTATAGTTAAATATGCTCTAGTAGATATATATGCAAGATGTGGAATCATAGACAAAACACCTGAATTATTTGACAGAATGCCTCAAAGAGATGTCATCTCATGGTATAAAACACTGTTCCATGGGGACGTGTCCCCCCAAAAAACCCCACGTTTCCTAGATGGGGACGTCTCAGAGACTTGAGGACTTGGGGGGGGATGTCCTCCCACCATCCCACCACCAAAACCACCATCCCACCACCAGTGTCTCTATCTCCAAGATGCCGCTAGGACTTTGAGGATGTTGGGGTGTCCTCAAGACATCTATGGGACTCCTAGTTGTCTCCAAGATGTATAATTCTTATACTTATACATATTTTTATAACTATTTTTTTAAGTACAATATGTATTTCAGCACCCTGTTGTCCCCTCACCATCGTCCCCAAACTTAGAACCCCCATCCTCACGTCCCCGAAACGCATCCCCTACCATCCCCCCGTCCCTGTCCTTGAAACCCCGTGGAACACTGGTATGAAATGATATGATTGTAGAATGTGCACAAAATAGATTATGCAAGGAAGCTCTCAAAATATTTGAATTAATAAAGCACTCTAGAACACCAACATTGTAATCTTTGCTTGTGTTCTAGATGCATGCATTCATACAGATGTACTGGATGAGGGTTGCACATACTTCACACGTCAATAACCCTTATTGCAATACATATATAGTTGATCATTAAGTGTGCATGTTTGACCTTCGTTCCTGTGTTGGCTATCTTGAAAACACCCTAAATATTATTACTAAGATGCCAGTTAAAACTTTGGTGCCTGTGGATCATATATGAATATAGGCTAGTTATTCCATGATGCAAGGGCATCTTTATTTTGGTTTTTTAATTTTGATTCCGATTTGTATTTTGGGTGTGGTACTATTTTTGGTGGGTGAATCCTTGCCTTTGTTTGGTTTTTCTTTTATTGACAGGTGCCATGTTGTTGTTGGAAAGCAAGTTCCCAATGAAATTGTCCTCCAAAAATTGATAAACTGAAACAAAAGGGAAATGTCTATGCAGACAAACACACTTTTTTATTTTTAATTAATTAATAAATACAGTCAAAGGTGCAATCAGTTTCCTGCATAGACAATTCCAACCAAAAGGAAGCAGACCAGTTAGAAACGGTTTGGGAAAAAGAAAAGAGGGCACCAATTCCAGTTGGAGGGTTCTGGCTTGTAACCAGAAAGAAACAACTTTTAGAAAGGAAATAAAAAGGAAGGAGCATCGATTCGATGAGAGTCTTTGCAGCCTGTGTAGGGAGGAGGATCAGGTTAATAAGGAGCCAAACTGGGTGTGCCAAAGGAAAGATTAATATCCAATTCTTCAGTTTGGATGGGGCGGACTGTTTAAGAACAAAGAAGCCAACAAGAGAGCATAGGACGAAGACAAAGGAGAAGGTGTGCACAACGCATAAGGAGGCTGTAGTAGCTTGTAATTTTTTTTTTTTTAATTGTGCTTAGTCTTGCGTGGAGTTTAGGCAATGAAAGAAGCCGCTGCTACAGATGGTGTGTTTTGAGGATCGGCCTTTGGTGCTTAAAAGACTTATTTAAATATTCCTCAAAACTTCTCTATACAATAAACTTGTTTCTCCCATCAATGTTGTTTGAGGAGGTTTGCATTTTCTCATAGAATGAGGGATGAGGTGATTTTTTTTGTTGTTTCTTTCATAAGTACTGAATTCATTGGGTAGTGCATAGTATACCGAAGCTTGGTAATTGTTTTTTTTTTCTTACTTGCTATCCCGTGAGGTTTATTGGTTGCAAGCCATAGTGAGGCCTGCTAATTCTATTTTTGGCAATAAAGAATGGAAGTGGAGATTGTGTCAGTCACTTTGGATTATGGATCTATTTGTGTTACCTTCCATCTTCTGTAGAGTCTTTATTTGGTTTAGATAATTGGGAAGTTCTTATATTGGGGAAATTACAGCCTCTTTCATCATTCCATCAACACTTCTTGTTTAGTTGGATCCTAAAAATGTTGTAAATTATGTTTTCTAAAACATCTATGCAGAAGTAGGTAGGTGTGGTGAGGTTCAAATAGTATGGAGATTGATGAAAGATAGAGGAATTAAAAGGATACCTGGATGTAGTTGGATTGAAGGCTGTAAAATGGTACATATTTTTTGTGTAGGAGATAAATCACATCCACAAACATTGGAGAGCTATGTAAAATCGGAGAAATTGGCTTGGCAAATGAAGGCAACAAGATATTTCTAGATTGAAGACTTTTACTTAATGTTGTGGAATAGAAGAAAAAAGAAACAATTATATGCCACCATAGTGAAAGTTAGCAATTTCATTTGGTTTGTTAAACATGGCCACTGGTACAACTATTAGAGTTGTTAAGAACCTTCGAGTATGTATTGATATTCACACTACATCTAAATTCATCTCCAAGATTGTTGCAAGATAAATTGTTCTGAGAGGTGAACCATTTCCATCATTTTAAATAAGGACAATGTTCGTGTGGAGAATATTGGTGATGTTAAATGAAACAATCTGAAAAATATGCTTGCACTATAATAATGTGCACTGTATCAGATATCCAATAATAACAAAGGGACATCCATCAAAGAATAACAGTAGGGATTTTTTGTCATATGTTGTAGTTACAAGTGCCCTCCTAGACACACATGAAAATGTGGAAGGATAGAAAAGGCAAGCGAACAATTTCCAAAAATTCCTCAAAGAAATGTAATATCATGGAATGTTGTGACTGCAAGATATATTCAAAATGGGTTTTTTTGAAAAGTAGGTTTTGATATAATTATGTTTTTGGTATTGATTTTCCACTTTTATTACTGAGATGGTATCAAGTCTTTCTTCTAATTCATGAAGCAACAAGAATGATTTGTGTTATTAGTTCTCCCGTAAGTGGTAAATGAGTCAAATAAATTTCAAACTAAAAAGAAATGATAGGTTCTCTTTGAGGATTTGATTTAGCTCTGTGTGCTTGATCTCGAAAAGACAAATATAATTGAAGGTTTTGATGTAATTATATTTGTTGAATTTCTTTCAATTTTTCTAATTGAGATGGTATCAAGTCTTTCTTCTAATTAACGAAGCAACAAGAATGATTTGTGTTATTGTTTGTTATAAGTGACAATGAGTCCTTGATTGTGTTTCTGGAGATAAATTTAGAATAGCTAAAAGCTAAACCAAGATGTAGATAGCCATTTTATAATAATAAAGTAGGAAAAACTGTAAATTAAAAAAACTTCTTGGTTTGCAAATAACACTTAAAGTCCTAGAGAAAACTCCTTGACCATGGTAAACATTTGTGCACATTTGATGACAACAAGTCTCTACAAAATACAAAAAAATGCAAAATCTCTCTTTTCATTTATAGTGTAGAAAACTATTTCCAAACCTAAGTTTAGATATATTGAATAAATTCAGTTTCACACATAGCCTAATAAATTGAAAATCAAAATCAAAATAGACAAATGAATGAAAGGGTTTTATTGATCAATAAATGCAAATAAAGAAACAAATCAACTGAAGATTTACAACAGTAGTAAAAAATAACTTAAGTTTTAAACAAAATCCTCCAGTAAACTTTAGAAAGCCTTACAATTCAAACCCTTGGCATGATGATGACAGTCATAAAAGTTTGAAAGCCCAAAAATAAAATCATGTGGAATCATTCATGGGTCACAACACAAAATAGGATATTATCTAATAGAATGATTATATATATGACAATCATATTGGCTGACTAAGAATCTAGAATGAAGACTCAACAAAAGATATAAACATCACTATTGTGAACAAATATGGAGCAATAAACTTGGCCCTCACTATCCTTGTAATTGATGTCCAAGTGCAAGTATTAATAACATTAACATTATTATCATGAACCAATGAAGAAAAATGCAATACCTTTAAGAAAATAGACAAAAGCATATGCATTATTTCCTTTCTAACATCACATTGTAACATGATTTCATTAACTCTCATGAAGCTTAAATCATTTTAAAAATATACGTAAATCCAAATTCAAAGAAATAGTGTAGTGCTAAACAATTAGGTATCATAAACCAATCAAGGAATATACCAACTTCTTTAAAAAGCCACTGAAGGTTATGTTGCAAAGACGGTTGCCGTTGCACCAAAAGATCGACCTGTTAATGCCCGGTACAACCGTTGGATTTATACAAGATCCAAGATCCATAGGAGGCGGTTAAAGCATGTCACAAAGTCTGAGCGCCACACTGGCCCACGTTAAGGATACCAAGGGAGACACCTTGCAACAATCCCCCCAGTGCAAGCGAGGGGTTCAAACCTGTGACCTCGGCTTTGATACCAATTGTTGCAAAGATGACTGTCGTTGCACCAAAAGTTTGACATGTTAATTCCTAATACAACCACTAGATTTATACAAGATCCAAGATCCACAGGAGGCGGTTAAACCATGTCACGAAGCCCGAGCGCAGTGCTGGACCACACTAAGGAGATCAAGGGTGACACCTTGCAACAAGTTCCTACTATACAAATAAGAAATTATGAAATGCATTCATCCCATAGTGTAGTGCTAAACAATGTAAAGGGCTAGGTGGGACGATTGGTCTATAATTGTCTCCACATTGTGGAATTATGATTATATTGTGAAGAAGATCATGAAGATGATCTATTTGCACAAAGATCACAGATACCAAATATAATTTCCAAATTGATGGTGCCCAACATTGTGATTTCTTAGAGATCTCAAACCATAAAAATTTCCTATCACAAAGTATATTCTTCTGTTGGAATTTTGTGATTCCGTGTTTCTTTTAATCAGATGATGCAAAATTTTACTTGGATTTGAGACACCATGTATTCAACTGAAGACATATAAGGGATGGAATTAAGCATTCATTTCAAGCCAATTTAGCAAACTGAGAACTGAACAATTGGGTTCTCTTATTTTGTATTTATATGTTCTTGCTCTACTCGTGTCTGTACATGACATATACTGTGAGCTGAAAATTTTCTAGAAGGCATCAAATGGACTTATAATGTTTTAAAAACAATGAAAATTAAACAAAAAATACTCGAGTCCTTATACCAAGGAACATGTCCTTTATGACCAAAGAGAATGAAGCTCAAATAATTACATACATAGAGGAAAGATATGTACTCAACACTCTTACTTTTAATCATAAGTGCAAAGTCTAGTTTTACGGATAGTACAACTAAGCAAAAGAAAAGTTCATACTTAACAAGTATTTGACATTAGTACTATTCAAATTTAAAAAAAAAATCAAATCTTTTGTTGAAAAATGTAGGCAGTGCAAAGTCCAGCTTAATGGATAGTAAAACTAAGAAAAATTTAAAAAAATTATACTTTAAATACAAATATTTGATGTAGCTCTTTAATACTATTTAGATTAAAAGAAAAATCCAATTTTTTTAAAAAAGCATAGATAGTACAAATTCCAGCTTAATGAACAGTAAAACTAAGATAAAAGAAAAAATTCATACTTCAAATACAAATATTTGACACAACTCTGAAATGTTATTCAAATTAAAAGGAAAAAAATTGCTAATTCTCTGTTGAAAAATGTAGGCAATGCAAAGTCCAGCATAATCTATTGTAAAATTAATTAAAAAGACCCAATAACATAGTGCTATTCAAATTAAAACAAAAAAAAAATAGAAATTTAAATCTCTTGTTGAAAAATGTAGGCAGTGGAAAGAAAGTCCAACTTAATTGATAGTAAAATTTAAGTACAGTATTTGATGTAGCTTTGTAGTGCTATTCAGATTAAAAGGAAAAAAAAAATTGAACTCTGTTGAAAAATATAGGCAGTACAAAGTCCAACTTAATGAATAGGAAAACTGAAAAATGTAAGCAATGCAAATTCCAGTTTAATGGATAGTAAAATTAAAAAATAGTTTTGTAATGTTATTTAGATTAAAAAAAAAAAAAAAAAAATAGTAAAACTAAGAAAAATAATAAATATATATTTTAAGTACAGATTTATTTTTCTAAAAAATTCCAATCCTCTTCAAAAATGTAGAAAGTGCAAAATCTAAAAACATTCATACTTTAAGTAAGAATATGATTAGAAAGTCTTCTCAAACTTTAATCTGCTTATGTTTTGTATTAAACTGTTTCAAGTGAACCTCTTGTGTCACAGTTTGACATGACTAACATAAGAGGGGGGAAATCTCAGGGCCAACAAACTGAAGCATTCATAGATGAAAGAATGTTATGTATAAAATTGTAATGCACAAAATTCTATAGTTTCCACAGGAAATATCATGCTAGAGTGGAAATCTAAAATTAAAGGCTACCCCTATTTTGCATATTATAAGATCCACAAAACAAATAAGCCCTTCGAAGTTCAAAATTCACAAAAACTTGTTTACAAACTGCTAATAGACGTGGGTTCTAATGTAAAAATAAGTGCAGAGAAAGTGAATGTGAAGGGGCGTTGAGAAATGATTGGGAGAATCCACACAATAATTTCTTGATTTTCAGTCACAATCACCATACTATTAATAATTTATTTTTTCTTTTTACTTGCATCGATGGGCCTATCTATGATGGCTACAATTTATGTGGACTTACCTACCTAATAGGTCATTAGCTTAGTAACAGTGAAGAACAGGGTAAGACTTCAAATTCCACCAATTCATTATTAATGTTATTCTATTTTGGCATTAAGAGTAAATCCTTTGGTTACAACTTAGAACCAACGTAAATGTGGGAGGAAAACAAGTCCTCACATGATCTGGAGTGAATTACAACTAGGGAAACAAAACCCTAAAATTTAAGTGGAATGTTGAGGAAAGAGGTTAGTATCATATAGATTGCTCTAATTTCACAAGCAACGTTTTTCCTAGACCTCATTAGCGTTGGAATTTTTTACCATTTACCCCAATATCACTAATAGTATGCAAGATAAATTTTGTTTGTGATTGACTCTAATGGGTAAGTGCACCAAGATTGTTCTCAAAAAGGGGACTTAAGTGGACAGCTTTTTTCTAAAATCAGGAAGTACTGACCTTGGACGTGAAATTGAGGATACTTAGACTCAAAATTTTGAGATGGAACAAAAAGAAGGATTCAAGTGCTCTGAGTCTACTTTCTAAACTACTAATTTATTTTGAAAATGGTTGAGATTAAGGGGTTCAAACGAGGGACGTACACAAATTGGTGTTGTTTTTGTCAGAAAAACATAACATAGCAACTCTTGTAGGACCCTCGTACGGTGAACTTTTTTTTAGTATTTTTATTTTTGCAATGGTCAGAAGTTAGCTAACAGTATGTGGTTGATGCACGATTTTTCTGATAATTTTTTAATGAATATTTAATTTTTTACTAATTTGCGAAGTGGACATTTCCTGAAAAATAGAATTTTGGCCGTGCTATCCCTACAAATTTTGCAAACTAATTGATTTTTTTTATTTTTTATTTTTTAATTTTGTAGAATGGAGTCTAGTTTCTAAAAATGTAATTTATTTGAAAAATTGATGAATGGTTAATTTATAACGAAAAAAATACCAAACACTGTTTTTTGGCAAAAAAAAGACATACAGATAAAATCAATTATGGATGAAAGACTTAACATTTTCAGAAAGTGAAAAAAATTACATCGTTGGATAACTAAGAGATAACCCAACATTACCCATGTGTTCGATTTTTTTGATATTGAACCACGTGCAATCCTGATGGTGAGCACGAACTCGATAATGAGAAATATGGTGGATTTTTTAAAAACACGTCTCTGGTCGTTGGGAATGCCCTCCAAGCCTTTGGGTTGGTATTCCAAGGCAAATACCAAGCCTATGGCTCGGGAATTCCCAAAGCAAGATATAACGCGAGCGCATTATAACATGCTCATGTTATATCTCACTTTTTACATGGTTTTTGCTTCTGTGGGGAACATGTCAACTAGGGCATATCGCGAGTGCATTATAACGCACTCGTGTTATGTCTTCTTTTATGCTAAATGAAAATATATTGAATGTATGCTGATGTATTTGTATGTTTGTATGTTTGTATGTACATGTATGTCATGTATGCATGTATGCTTGTATGGATGTAAGATTATATGTACATATTTATTATGCTTGTATGTATGCATTTATGTATGTCTTTAGATGGAGGGAGAATTTAGAGAGAGAGAGAGTCTAGAGAGATGGAGAGGGGGTGGAAGTGAGAGTTTAAGAGAGAGTGAGTGGGAGAGAAGGGGTTGGAGTGAGGGGGACTTAGCTAGGTAGGGTGGGAGGGATAGAGGGAGAGAGAGAATTGAGGGAGAGTGGGAGAGAGAGAATTGAGGGACAAGGAGAGAGAGAGGGGGGGGAGGGAGAGAGATAGAGAGAGAGAGTTATGTAGGTAGGGTTCCAAAGGGAGAGACTTGAGAGTGTGAGGGGGGTAAGAGGGAGAGACTTGAGAGATAGGTAGTGAGAGGGAGTGTGAGAGAGATGGAGTGTGAGAGGGAGGGAGTGTGAGAGAGAGGGAGTGAGAGTGAGAGACCTGAGAGAGGGAGAGGGTGTGGGAGGGAGTGACCTAATAGAGGTAGATAAAGAGGGGGTGGAGTGAGAGGGATAGATAGAGAGAGGGGAGAGAGAAAAAGAGAGACTTACCTAGGTAGGTTGCCAAAGGGAGAGACCTGAGAGAGAGAGGGGGTGGGAAGGAGAGATATGAGAGAGAGGGAGAGAGAGGTAGTGGGAGAGAGTGGGATGGAGTGGGAGGGACATAAAGAGAGATTCATAGAGGGAGTGAGAGAGGGTGGTAGGGATTGATTGAATGAGAGGTACGCAGAAAGAGGGAGATGGTAGATAGAGACAATTAGAGAGGGTAGGAGGGAGGGAAGGAGGGAGAGGTGAGATTTACAGATAGAGAGAAAGTGATAGGGGTTGAGGGATTAGGGTGGAGGACCTATAGGGTTGATGGTTTCTAGGGTATTAGGGTTTAAGGTTTGAGGGTTGAGGGAATAAGGTCGATGGTAGAGGGTATTTGGTTGAGGGTATAGGGTAGAAGATTTAAGGGTTTAGGGTTGAAGAGTTTGGGGTTAAGGGGTTTAGGGTTAAGGGTTTAGGGTTTAGGGTTCAAGGATTAAGAGGGCATAGGGGTAGAGGGATTAGGGTTGAAGGGTTGAGGGTTTAGGGTTCAAGGATTAAGAGGGTATAGGGGTTGAAGCATTAGGGTTTAAGGGTTGAGGGTTCAAGGATTAAGAGGGTATAGGGGTAAAGGGATTAGGGTTGAAGGGTTCAAGGTTCAGGGATTAATAGGGTAGAGGGGTAGAGGGATTAGGGTTGAAGGGTTCAGGGTTCAGGGATTAAGAGGGTATAGGGGTAGAGGGATTAGGGATGAAGGGTTCAGGGTTCAGGGTTCAGGGATTAAGAGGATATAGGGGTAGAGGGATTACGGTTGAAGGGTTTAGGGATTAAGAGGGTATAGGGGTTGAGGGATTAGGGTTTAATGGTTGAGGGTTCAAGGATTAAGAGGGTATAGGGGTAGAGGGATTAGGGTTGAAGGGTTGAGGGTTGAGGGTTGAGGGATTAAGAGGGTATAGGGGTAGAGGGATTAGGGTTGAAGGGTTCAGGGTTCAGGGATTAAGAGGGTATATGGCTAGAGGGATTAGGGTTGAAGGGTTGAGGGTTGAGGGTTGAGTGTTGAGGGATTAAGAGGGTATAGGGGTAGAGGGATTAGGGTTGAAGGGTTGACTTGGACTCGGGCTTGGAGCCCAGACTCGACAAATAGAAAAACCTAAGAAATTCAAAGATTTTTAAGGATTTAAAACTTGTTTCATACACCCTTCAATAAATAAACCTTAAAGACACAATAGCATCATCAAATAGAAATTACTATGATCCCATACACAAACATACATCAATCACCTAAATATAAGCATCGATAAAAGATATTTGTATTAACATAGAAATTACCTTGAATACACGTAACTCATAACTATTGAACCATCAATTTAGAATGCAAATATGGATAGGCATTGATAAAAGATATTTGTACTAACCAAATAGCCATGTAGGCATACATCAATATATGTCGATATAAGTATGAAATATATGTACAAAATAGCCATATAGGCTTACGAGAATGCCATATAGGCATACAATGTCAAATATGTCCAATAAAAAATATGTACAAAACTGCGACGTAGGCATACAACAAAGGACTCTGGAATCAAAATTCATTGCTCTCCATGCCCTGGAAATAAAATATTTCCCTTTCCTTTTCGCTCGGATGGCGATAGGTCTGTCACTCATTTTTATGTGCTCATGGAGTGCTCTTGCTACTCCTCCTAGGGTTTAGTTCATGGTGAAGTTTTAACTATTACAATAAGAAGTAAAGACATGAATATATAGAAATTACATTATAAAAAATGATATATTTGACAAAATAATCACTTACAGCCATCTCACGATCTCTCTCCACGAGGGAAATATTATCACGCCCATGCTTAGGCGTGCTCAAGCCCTGTATAAACCATACAAATAGAAATTAAACTATGTGAATCAATAATGGTTTGATTTTTCACTAACTAACATCTATAACAACAAATGTAAATTGAAATTCACTAATTTGCCTCATACCTCTTCTGTCAGAGCCATCGAGGATTGTATAGCAGATGTCACACCAATATCCATTGCCCTTGTCACATTCAGAGGTGTATCGTCTCGCAACAACTGAAAATAAAACAACAAAATATTCAACATAATCAACGATGTGCATATAAACTACACAAATCTATTAAGTACTTGATTCATTAGTTAAGCTCTTTATTCTATTACCTATGTGAAGGTTTGAGTAAATCCATTGCCATTGGGAAGTGTTCCATCAAAACCTCCAATATTAGTCTGTTCAATATCCAAAATCGAATATTAAATTACCATTCATAAAACAATGCTATTAACATGCAATAAATTTATAATTATTTACTAGTTACATACCCTAGCGATAGGTGTATAGCAGAAATAGGTTGGTGGGGGGCCAGTGTATCCAATATCAACACCGTGACCCTGCAATTTTATTAAAATCATAAAACATTTTTAGTTAATCTTGCATTTCAAAATCAAAATTTAATAAATTAAATTCAATGAACACATGCACTAACTTTTACCTGACTATCAATGCCATATGCCTCATGCAAAGTGTCAGTTGTCCTCTCCATCTCCACAGCTGTAGATGGATCCTGCATACCAGTCTCCTGAGTGTCGGTGGGGTCATATGAACAAGTAGCCCCGCAAGATTGACACACATGTGTTCGAAGGCCACCACTCAAAGACTCCCATGGATAGCACTATAGAATAGGGCTAGTATGATGGATGACACTCTAGGTCAAAGTGGTGATTGCCTACAATATCTCTACATCAGCACTTTCCTTCGCGATGGAAGGCATAACAACGTGCTCACAAGGTGGCCTAGCGAGAGATCGTCTACCTTGCAGCGTAGGATCCGGTTGTGCACCTGGTCTATCCTGAGCTGACCCCCCACCTCTCCCCTGGAAATCCCTCATATCAAAATAATTTGGGATTTTGTTCAATATGAGCTCACTATATAGTTTTCTAACGAAATATTGCAGGACCTCACAATTGTTGCACGGTGGGTAATCAAAGACCATGTACCACCTATCATAAAACTGGTCCCTAATCTGTTGGTGGTGGCACCAATGGATAGGAAACCTCTTCGCATTGAGGGTAAGATTTTGATTTGTGCGTGGGTCGGTGAATAATGAGCACAAATCAACTTTTGTAATTTTTAAATCCTTCACATCCTTGTATGATAGTTTATTGGCATAATAATCCCTAGCCGCCTACCTCCTATCTTGTCATCCATTTATTTGTTTTCTAATTAAATCTACATTTTTTAACATATCTTTTAATGAATTTTCTAGGGTCATTCTTTCTGTGGTTGAACCATTTGGATCACTCAACCTACTGATCAAATCCTCAATTCTATTTTTGTTGTTCTCAATTTCACTCATTAAATTTTGTTGAGTGCCAAAAGGGGGTTGAGTCATTGGTGGAGGAGGTTGATGTTGTGGTTGATTTTGATCTTGAGGATTTGGTTGGTCTTCCTATTGAGGATTTTAAGGGTTTGTAGGTTGATTTGCATCTCCTAAAAATTCAAACAAATAGATATCAAATTCAACCTAAAACTAGCTAATTCAAAACAAAAACCATAGAATCCTTACCTCTCACATCTCCTCCTCATTGTGGCGCCATTGTTGTGAAGAAATAGGGATTGTTGGTGAAGAGATTTTTTGAAATTATCCTACTAGAACGCGAGCGCGAAATTGTGGTGGTTTTGGCCGCGGCTGCAAAAAAAAAAACCAGTCGAAATCCTAATGAGAGATTTGCATTTCTTTTTTTGCTTTTAACAATCAATAACACGAGCGTGTTATAACACGCTCGCGTTATTGGTTTGTAGTTGCCGAGCCTCAGGCTCAACATAATGAGCCATAACACGAGCGCGTTATAACGTGCTCGCGTTATGGTTTTCCATATATTTTTTTAGGGGGTGTCCACCGAATTTCTACCCATTTCCATGCACCTTCCCTAATTAAAAACATCAAACTGAAAATCCAAAATAAAAAGCACTGAAACCATGGCAAGTGTCTTACCTCAAGATTATACGTAAATTGGGTCTACAAAGGCGGTGGTGGAAAGCAACAAATATTGCACGATCACAAGTAGAAGTGAGCCTCAAACCAAATCCTATTATGAACTGATGGAAAACAGAATCTATTTATAGGCAGAGGTGGTGATGGAGGGTGAGTGATCTTCCTAACATAGAAGATATTTGATATATTTATTCTTAATGAGATTAGCCTGAAAAAATGATTTGCAAGGTGGAGTGTTTAGACGGTGGAGTGTCTAGACTCAATGGTTGTTTCCTTCATTAGACTTGCAATTTACTCTCAGACCGAAGCTTTTGCTTGATATCTATTGTTATAGGGTTTTTTCCTCTTGAAAGTGTGAAGTTTATACTTCTAAAACACCAACTACAAAACTCTCTTGGCTACTATGCATCATGCCCTCATAATAGTGCCTTGGTGGATGGATACCTTTGTTGTTCTTCATGAAAAAGAAACCACTCTATGATCCTTTAATAGTGACGTCTGTGTCATTGCATCAATGCCAATGATCCTTTAATATTGATGGAGTCTTTCTTAAGCTGATTTTCTGCTCTGCAAACCAAGGGAAAACCTTAAAACACGGGAGCTGAAACACCAAATTGTTGATTAAACTTCCAAACTTCCCTCCAACGTGCAATCACAATGTTTTACACTAAAAATAAACTGCCTAAAAATCCCTCCAAATGCATACATGACCTGACCAAGGCACCAAAAATACCTATTGCTAAAATGCACCAAAAAAACTGTTGTGTGGAAGGCATGCAGAAATTAATCTTCTTTTTTAGGGGAAAAAAATCATCTATCTACATTGTCATTTTAATAGAGGTTGTGAAAATTAAGATAAGCATTATGTGCTCCTAGAATTACTAGAGTTCAAACTTGTACAAAAAGATAACATCTATAAAAATGATCAACACACAATTTATTTCATAGATTATAAAATAATTCTATTTTTAAAAAAATTTAACAATATAAAGCTTGAAAGAGAAAAAATTTGCATACCAAAAGCGATCATTGTTATTTCTATTTCACATTATTAAGATGGTCAAGTATATCAGCAAGCAAAGATAGAAGTGAATCAATCTTCATTTTTAGTGCAAAATGTTCTTTTTTTAAGGGAAAAATCTTCGTTTTCAGTAGACTCAACCATTACATTTCTACAATCCATGTAAATTGAATCTAAATACTTCTAGAAATAACTACTCGACCTTACATTTTTAAGGCACTGCTTCTAGAAATAATTACTTTTATAGACATCACGTTTCTACAATCCACATAAATTGAATCTAATTGCTTCTAGAAATAACAACTTGACCTTTTGAAGTGAAAGTGTTTGCAAGATAGCCCTCAAAATGCAATTGGATTGTTTAAATTATATTTTATTAGTGAAATTGACCACAATCTCTCTTTGATACATTTGACATGCTAACACAACGAGAAAATAAAAATGGCTTCAAATCACAGTTAAAAATAATAATGATTCATTAACATAATGAGTAATAAAAGTTAAAGAATGTAAATGTTAATTTTTTTTATAAAATATGTGAAGGCAATAAGACTACACCGAGAGGTAATGCCTTCCATGCAATAGGTATTTTTGGTGCACCAAGCAACCTAGGCGGCCAAATGGCCCGCTTAGGTAGGGGTCCCATGAGGGTGGCTTAAGCTCTATGGATTATGATCAAATTCGAAATAAAAAAGAATAGAGGAGTAATAGTCATTTATTTAGTCATTTTTATTTGTCTGACCAATTATTTAGTTGTGATTTTACCCAATGACCAAATTAGTCATTTATTTAGTCATTTATACTTGTGAATCGCAAAAAATTAGTAGAATTTAGTCATTTTTAGTCACGTGACTAAAATTTTTAGTCACGTAGTCATTTATTTTCCAAATTCTACTAGTGTCATGACTTTCATTAACCATATCTTCATGCTCCTTGGCCACATCAGGTGTGGCATGAGTAGGTAGATCAGTAATGGTCTCTGTGGATTCCACATCAGTAAACACATCCTTTAATGTTCAAAAAATCATCTGTAGACCTGTTGTTCCTTTACGCTGATGTTTTGCAATAATCTCTTTTAGACTTAGTCCTAAGAGATCATCACAAAATTTCACATCACCATGTGCTATATCAGGCTACACATCACCATGTGCTATATCAGGTTGCACATCACCATGTTCTATATCAGGTTGCACATTACCATGTGCTATATTAGGTTGCACATCACCATGTGCTATACCAGGCTGCACATCATCACAACTATAATTTTCACCAGCTACACTTGTTGAATCATAAAAGCATTGGCTTCTACAAGATGGCGGCACTATATCTTTTTTTCCTTTTTTTTCCTCCACATTTTCTTTGCACTCTTTTTGTTGCCTATAAAACAAAAAAAACTATCATATTATGTCTTATATACATAAATATCTTGCCTATAAAATTTGATTAAACACTATTAAACTAATAATATACTACTTAGTGGATTTATAACTTTCCTTTTCAAACCAAGACTCAAAAAATATTCATTATTCTTGGCCACTTTTTCAATATGCGTGTGCTCATATTCTATCATTGGAATTTGAACATTATGATCACTATAATCTAAATTGTGCCTTACAGTCCTTGTCTTCATTTCCTGAAGTCGAAATAAACAATAATGTATAAATTAGCAACTTGAATCAGTAAAAATTTATTGAGTTCATAAGTTGATAGCTGTTGACTTTCCAATTCGCTGATAATTACAAATGGAAACTTAAAATAGAATTTAGTTTATAGATTAAAAATACTTTGTAGTCAAAAATCAAGAAGATGTTTACAATTACAAGTATCAAACAATTTTTCCTTAGGGATATATTCACAAGAGAAGAACTCATAAAAACATAATAGAAGCAGTCCATGAAGGAAAAACATAGTCTAGTTCATCATGAGGTGTGTTAGAACCTTAAAATTTTGCCTAGTTCCATCATCACAATTAACCTTGAGCTCCATGACCCGAGCCTTAACCCTTATATTATTTTTTATTTTTTACTAAACATATAAATTTTTAGGTCTTTCCGACACTGAAAGACCTATACAAAGCCAAAAATTCATCATATATACTTAAGGAAAAACATGTCCAACTAAAAAAATTCCAAATCCCTTAACAGTCTCTTACCGCAATCCCACAGCAGTAATCAAAACTCTTCATGGGTTGGCGATGTGTAACAAACAACATGAAGATGTTTACTGTCATACCACAGAAGTATTATGATGAGGATGCGGTTGGGCGGTATGAGATAATTTAAATACATCATAAACTGCCATACCACGAGAAGGAAAAATGAAGGGTGTGGTATAGCGAGGAATAACTCATCATCCCGCGAGGAAGATCATAAGGCATGTGGCAGGGTAGTATGAACCGCTATACCATAGAAGGATGTGATGAAGCATGCGGTATGGCAGTAATCATTAATGTAAACCATAGTACCGTGGGTTAACCAAGTCAATCTTGTAGTATAGAGGTAAGGATCCCACTACCCTGCGGTGAAATGCAAAGAAGCATACAGTATAACGGTTTATACCCCTCTATCCCATGGCAGTTATAAAAAGTGGTGGTAATAAAGTGGTATTAAATGCATGAATCACATCAACCGTCTGATCTTGTAAAATAAATGGTGCATGTTCAAACTCAAACTACGAGCAAAATATTTGGCATAAGGTTGATATTAATGTTGACATGACTGAGCTCAAAATCCATTAAACCAAGAAGTCAACATTCTCTTTGCACTCATTTGCAAAAATTATCATGCAGGGAGTTGGGAGTTTGAGGAGGTTAAGCTCTGCAACCATTGTAACCCAGGTAAGTGCACAAAAATCTTGTGAATTAAGTTTTACGAGTACAAGATTGTTTGGAATTCTGCATTTTAGATGCAGTAGGAGAAGTAAGATAGTTAAACATCATGCCGCCCAAGAAAAAAGAATCTGAAACTAAAAAGGACATCATGCCACCCAAGAAGAAATAAATTGAAACTAAAAAGGAAGAATCTAAGGTTAAAAAGAGGTCCTTACACCAATCTGTCATGGATATACTCCTTGAGTCAATTGAGAGAGGATTTAAGAATATTTTTAATGATGTGGCTCACGGTTGTAGAGATGCCCTTATCCCTATCTCCAGGAGGGGACTATTTTGGTAATTTTATGAAAAAAGGGAGGGCAAGATTCTGGTGTCAAATTCATGGGCATTAGATTTGGCCAAGTTAATTGTCCCAAATTTTGTTATATATGTAGAGTTCATCCGAGTTATCATCCTGCTACTAGGTCTGTGAGATTGCTAGATGGTTCACCATTAGTTGTCTTGACTAAAACGACCATCATTGAATGTTTTGACCTAAACAAACAATATTTGACTAAAATTAATTTGCAAAGAAGTAAAGAAGAATATACTAGATTGAGGAAAACCCATAGAAGTGATGAATTCCCCATTTACATGAAAAGGGGTGTGAAAAAAATGGTGATTCCTATATACCCTTCTGCTACTGAACCATTTGAAGTCTCAGATTTCCAATTCTATTTCAAGAAAACCTACTTTTCTCTCTATCAAGTACTTGGGATAGATGCAGAAGAGCGAATTCCAGTTAGTTTAATAATGATGGCTATGAGGATCCAAAACCCTAAGACGAACATTGAATATGATTTTGCCTCATATCTTGAGAAAGCATTGCATGAAGCATTTCTAGAAGTTAGGGAAAATAGAGCCCCCATAACATTCAGGCAATATTATTTGTTGTGCCACCTAATATTATACCAGAATAAAGATAGATGGAGTAAAAGTGTGTGTTTGGGTCAAATTGACAAGCAGGGGAATTTTCTGCCAGTGCAACTATGGTGCCATAAATGGGACAATAGATGTAAGAATTCAAATTATGTGATATTTCATGATGATTTTTTATATAGAATTATGAGAGTTCTTGGCCACCAACCACCAAGAATACACACACTTGTGCTACAATTGTTAATACCTTTGGCTTTGAAACCTGAGCAAGGTCATACTCATAAGTTTGATGATTGGTTTTTTCTACCAAATACCACAATAATCAGGATTTATGGATGCCCATAGGCCCCACATATACTACCAAATATTTTCCCCCTTCGATTAGCATTTTTAGAGTTCACGTGGCATATTTTATGGATGGAAAAGGATGTCATGAGTAAAAAAAGGAAGGGTACATTTCTACCCAATTTGACAACATGTTGGGAACTATCAGTGGGATCTGATACACTTGAAGAGTTGCAAAATTATCTAAAATCAAGGCACTATTTACAATCTGGAAAGGAAAGAGATTTTGACCCTGAGGGTCACATGAATTTTGTAAGACACACCATCCTTACCAAGACTATGGTTACTCACTAGATTGACTATGAAGAAGATGTTATCAAAAATTGTTTCACTCCTCAACAAGTATATGATAGGAAGAGAAAATGGGAACTTATGAAAAGGCTTGAGGATGATAGAAAGATGAAGCATAGTGATTTCTTGAGTTTTTTCATAGAGGAAGCATATCCTATCAAAAGGATTTATATGATAATTGATAAGTTTCATGAATTATATAAGACTGCAGCAGATACAGGGAGACTTTCCAAATTGTGTCCCAAAAGGCTGAGTGGTATTGTAATTACATAACCAACTCTCGATATTGTTTCAGTATGTCATGCTTCTCTAGGATCACCTCTTGAACAACCACCTTCTAAAAAATAGAAGACACAAGAGATAAAGCCACTTATATCCTATGAAATAAGTGAGGAGGTTGGAGATACAAAAAAAGAAGTTAATGTGTTAAGACATTTCAAGGATGATGTTGAAGTGGACCAACCTATGCTTGAAACTGAAGCCCACAAGCCTGAAGCTAGATCCAATATTGAGGTACAAGGAGAAAGAGAAATGCATGAGGATGATAGGGTAGTTGCAGCTCACAAGTTCTTGGAAGATGATGAATTTATCAAAACCCCTGAATTTAAAGACTTTTGGGTTAAGATGAAAATGAGATGTTTGAAGCGAGGGTTGAAATAAATAAGATGGGAGCTGAGGAATCCCATCATGACCAGATAGTAGCCAAAACTTTTAATGAATTAAGGATTGATAATATTGATGTCAACCCACAAGAGGCTAGAGAGATGATTTTGAAAAGTAAAATACTTATTGTCCCTGGTATGGAATTAAAGAAAATGTTAATACTTGATCAAGTGAGAACACAGGAGGACCCAATGCTGATTACTGAGTTTGACTCAAATGAATGAGTAAGTGGATTATGGTACAACCCTAAGATTGAAACCTTGGTATTCTGGTCCAAACAAAATAGTACACAAAAACCAAGGTTACTAGATGTAGTGAAGTAAATGAAAGGCACATCTATGGTGAAAACATTAAAGGATACATCTCCTCTAGAAGCTACAACCATGACAATGCATTCAGCTATGTTCACCCGAGTTGGAGTTAAGGAGATGAAAGCTAGATTGGGAGAGTATGAAAAGGAATAAAAGTGTTTAAATGATGAAGTCAATAAACTGTTCATGGAAAATGTGAAGTTGAAGGAACAATTGAAAGGAGCAGGCCCCTCATAGAACAAGGAAGTAATGTTATACCAACGTTCTCCTGGTCCACCAGTTGATATAGAAAGTGCTTCTACTGAACAAGTGAGAATTCTTAGACAAGAGATTGAAGAGTTAAATAAAGCCAACAATGAGGGTAAGGAAGGAGTGAATAAGAAAATCTAATTTTTTTTAGAGAAGGTCCTCAAGCATAGGATAAAGCTAATTGTGGATAAGTTGGAAAGTGTGTATGATTGCTACAGCTCATTGACATAGGCAATTGATTAGATGAAAACACATCTACCCATACTAGATCCCCTTTTTAAGAACTGGTAACCCATACACCACACATTGGTAACATTTTGTAGAGTCTTACAGAAGAGTAATGAGGCTCCTGCATGATTAAAAGCTATAGAGAAGATGGCCAAAATAGTTATAGATGAATTCCAATATATGCAAGGAGAGGACCAGAATATTAGAACAAGAATAGATTAATTTCATACTCTAAATCAGTGGTTTGTGCCAAAACAATTGAAATATGATGACCACTTGAAGGACCTCAATGAATGGAATAGTGAATTTGTCCAAATTATTCCACGGTGCATCACTCGCATACAAAAGGATGGTGAGTTGAGTCTTGACAGGTTCGATTTAATCATGGATGGAGTAAAAGCATTGGATGTTGGATATTCTAGGTTTATCATGGATGGCAGGGTGTTACTAGACAACCGATGGAAGATTCACCTTGCAAATATATTGAAAATTCAAGAATAAAAATGGCCACATGATTATATAGTTTACGAGTGGGAGCAGAGGTATATGGGTCCTCCCTCGAAGAGTAGGCCTTGGGGTTGTCACAGTGGAAGAACCGCACATTCAGATACACTAATATGGAGAAAGGACCTTGAACAGATCTTCAGTGATCACAGGTGCCTTACGGAGATTAATGGACTATGGTATCATGAGTGCTACAGACTTCATTAGTTATCTACTTTCTCTGTTTTATGTTTTAAGAAAAAATTATGTTTAGTCTAGTTTATACGAAGCATGAATTTTGAAAAGATGCCATATTTTGTAACGGTTTGAAGCATGCTTCTTCTCTTATAAAGAGAAACCACGACTGAATTTTGATATCATCAGCATAGGAATTTATAGAAACATATATGAGGAGACTTATGTTATATTGTAATATCTATTTGAAGCAATCAATGGACAGGAAGATTTAATCTGGTGCTTGAATTTTGGTCTCAATTATTTGTTGATAATACTATGTATGATTGGATATTTTATGTATTTTATGTTGGAATATAGGGGTATATTATGAATTGGTATCAATTATTTGTTCATAATCATTTGCATTATTGATTACATTGTATTGCACATCTTTCAAACTCAAAGCATTACTTCATATTGCATAACTAATAACTAGATGTTGATTGATGACAAAATTTCAATTACAATATAGTTTTTACAAAGTCAACCTAAGAAATTATGCAATTACTTCACATTGCATAACTAATAACTAGGAGAAGTTTCCAATTGCATTTTCTTGTCATGGCATTCCATGAGACCACATTTCTTTGAGGCATTTTTTCGAATAGTTCATTGCCTTGTCTATGCTACCACATTTTTCATACATATTGTCTACCAAAGCATTTTATCAAACAGTTCACTGCCTTGTTACTATGGCTAAAATCCTAAGACAATTGCTTTCAAACAAGCTATGGATGCTTGGAAAAAATCTATCAAATCATAATAGTAAGTAATAGCATAGACAAGGCAGTGAACTAGTTGAATAAATGCGTCAAAGAAATGTGGTCTCATGGTGATTAAATGCCATGACAATCCATAAAAATTCACTTGTCATGGAATTCAATCACCATGAGACCACATTTCTTTGAGGCATTTTTTCCAAAGTTCATTGCCTTGTCTATGCTACCACATTTTTCATACATGTCTACCAAAGCATTTTATCAAAATAGATCACTACCTTGTTGCTATGGCTAAAAGCCTAAAATAGGTGATTTCAAACAAGCTATGGATGCTTGGAAATAATATATCAAAGAATAATAATAGTAAGAAAAAATTTATGGTCTCATGTTTTTTTTGGTGTGAAAATCAATGTGATTTTATTTGCATTTATTTGCAGGTTTTAAACGCATTTTTTGGCAATTTTGCTATTTGAAATGGGGAAAAATCTATGTGGTCAGTTTTGTGCATTTTTTAATTGTAGGATTCTCATAGTTAGTGAAAAAGGTAGTGTTCATGAAGAAATGGAAAAGATGCATAGAGCCTTTGAATTATACTCGTACTTTGCAATGGCATTGAATGATTTAGTAAACCATTTTTTCTTCACAGGGCATCATTTTCTTGTGGAACAATTGACTGAGACAACTCTTGTTTCAACTGACCACCCTCTCATGAAATCTCATTCATATTATAATATTGCATGATATTATCATAGTAAAGGTGATTATATCACCGTTGGCTGCTACTACATGGCATCAGTCAAGGAAAGCCAGAGGCCACATGATTTTGTGGATAGGTTCAATTGAAGCTGGGAGATCTTAAGAGTTCTCTCTCAAATTTTGAAAAGGTTCTGGAGGTCCACCTTGAGAAGTGTGAGAGCTTAAAATCTATAGGCCATATATATGCTTAGCAAGGGCAGACAAACAAGGCTTTAGAAATTTTAAGAAAGGCAAATCGTATAGATCCACGTGATTCCCATGCATTTATCAAGATGGGTGAGTTATTAATATCGACAGACCCTAGTGTAGCCTTAGATTCTCTTAAGACAAAATAATATCTTCTGAAGAAGAGAAGAGAAGAAGTACCCATTGAATTACTAAACAACATTGGGGTTCTTCATTTTGAGCGTGATGAACTAGAGTTGGCTCAAAAAACTTTTATGGAGGCATTAGGAAATGGCATTTGGGTTTAATTCATAAATAAAATCCCCAGTGCCAATTATGTAGGTTTTTTTGTGTGCTTTAAGGATATGGAATTCTTCCATCGACTAGAAGAAGGTGGTGTTTCACTTGAGTTACCATGGGATAAATTCACAACACTATTTAATCTTTCTAGGTTGTTTGAACAACTACATGATATTGAAAAAAGAAAATCTTTTATGCAAGCCTAAATTGTTCAAGTTTCCTGATTATATGGATGCATATCTATGTCTTGCAGCCATGGCTCAGGCTTGGAATGAGATCCAACCAAGCCTAGAATTGATTGGGGATACACTTAAGGTGGATAAAAACTCATCAAATTCTTTATGTATGCTTGGAAACATGGAACTAAAAATAGATGACTGGCTTAAAGGGAAAGAAACAATTAAAGTAGCACACCAACTTGTCTTGGCTAATGAAGCAAAATGAAAAGCTAATGAAGAACGAAGGATTCAGATGGAAAGGATAAATTAAGAGGAAGAAATTTGGTGGGTGATGCAACAAGAGGAGCAATTTGAATGTGTGAAGGAATTATGGAAGAGTAAGCGTAAGGACAGGGATGATGACGATGATGAGGCTAGTCAATCTGAGAAGAAATGGAAGAAGGAAAAGAAGAAAAATAATAAGGATAAGGACCACAAGGATTATGATTCTTATATGGAGGAACTTGATGTTTCCATGGAAGATGAGGCAAATTATATGAACGATAAGGCACAAGATGATGCAAAAAAATGCCCAAGATCTTCTTGCAGCTGCAAGTCTAGAAGACTCTGATGATGGCCAAAAATTCTCCAGTTTCAAAAAAATCACAAAGGAGACATGTATACTCTGATTCTGAAGATGATGAACCATTGCAAAAATAGAGTTTGAGAGAAGATGATCCATATGATGATGATGTCTAGGATTCCCGAGCTTTAACCAAACCTAGCTCCTATTTTCCAAAATAAAAATCCCCAAGGCCCATGGAAAATGAATGATGAGAATTTGAGTTTCAACAGACTAAAATAGGTTGCCCATAAAAAACAAGAAAGAGGAAAAATGAAAAGATAACGTATAGATGATTCATTTGATTTTTTGATAAGATCTCATTTAACTATGTCAAATGAATTTGGAAGGGACAAAGAATATTTGATTGACTAAAATTTTGACACACCCTATCCATCGTCATTGTATGCATCATCTTCTCTTGGAATCAATTGAAACTAAAATGCTCATCATTAATTTCCCATAAGCGTTGGGGATTTTTCTCTTGGAAAATAGGGGCTAGGTTTGGTTAGAGCTCAGGAATCTTAGAAATCATCATCATATGGATCATCTTCTCTCAAAATTTATTTCCACAATGGTTCATCATCTTCAAAATCAGAGTATGCATGTCTCCTTCATGATTTTGTTGAAACTAGATAATTTGTCTCGCCATCATCAGAGTCTTCTAGACCTACAACTGCAAGAAGATATTTTTCATTTTATGCATCATCTTGTTCCTTATCACTCATATAATTTTCCTCATCTTCCATGGCAACATCAGGTTCCTCCATATAATAATCATAAGCCTTGTGGTCCTTATCCTTCTTCTTTTTCTTCTTTTCCTTCTTTTGTTTCTTCTCAGACTAACCAACCTCATCATTGTCATCATCCCTGTCCTTAAAATTACTCTTCCATAATTCCTTCACATGTTCAAATTTCTCCTCTTGTTGTATCACTCGCCGAAGTTCTTCCTCTTTCTTTCTCCTTTCCATCTGAATCCTTCGTTCTTCATCAACTTTTCATTTTGCTTCATCAACCAAGACAAGTTGGTGTGCTACTATAATTTTTTCTTTTGATTTAAGCTTGTCATCTATTTTTAGTTCCATGTTTCCAAGCATACATAAATCATTTGATGAGTTTTTATCCATCTTAAGTGCATCCCCAATCAATTCTAGGCTTGGTGCATTGTAGAAACAAATTCCAAGAGAAGATGATGCATACAATGACAATGAATAAGCTACCTCAAAATTTTAGTCAATCAAATATGCTTTGTCCCTTCCAAATCCATTTGACATAGTTAAATGAGATCTTATCAAAAGCCTCAAATGAATCATCTGTATGTTATCTTTTCATTTTTCCTCTTTCTTGTTTTTTATGGGCAAACTATTTTAGTCTTTATTTTAGAACATTTTATGTGTCCTTCAATGTATTATGCTTTATCTTTCTATCAGATTCTAGATTAAAAAAACCTATAATTGAAAATAGATTAATTCATCTATTTTTCTTTTATAGTCCCAAATAGGTGGATTAAATTATTATGTTGTTAAATAAATCTTGTACAATGTAATGTCCCTTTTTCAAAATGAAACAAAGTTGAAACTCAAATGCTCATCGTTATATCCCATGGGCCTTGGGGATTTTTCTCTTGGAAAATAGGAGTATAATAATAACTCAAGAGGATCTTAATGTCATAAAAGGGGCCACTTAAGTGTTGGCATAGAGACTAGAAAATGTTTATGCTGCAAATGGGGCAACCATTGTGCTAGTTAAAAGGGGTCAATTTGATATTGCAAAGGAAATTTTTACACATGTACAAGAAGCTGTTGTAGGAAAAATATTTGTTCATATGCCTGATGTGTGGGTAAATCTAGCACATGTTTACTTTGAACAAGGATAGTTTGTGCTTGTAGTGAAAATTTTTATGCTACAAATGGGGCAGCCATTGTAAAGTGTTGGCGCAGAGACCAGGAAATATTTATGCTGCAAATGGGGCAGCCATTGTGCTAGCTGAAAGGGGACAATTTGATATTGCAAAGGAAATATTTACACAGGTACAAGAATCTGTTGTAGGAAACATCTTTGTTTAGATTCCTGATGTGTGGGTAAATCTAAGACATGTTTACTTTGCACAAGGACAGTTTGTGCTTGCAGTGAAAATGTATCAAATTTATTTAGGAAATTCTATTTTAGCACTAACACCCAAATTTTATTATATTTAACTCGAACACATTATGAAGTAGAACCATGGCAAGATTGTAAAAGAACATTATTAAGAGTAGTAGAGCATTATTAAGAGCACTAGATTGTTATAAGTGCTTCAAATTTGTGTTTAATGTAATGAGGGTTTTGAATTACCTCTGAATTCGCTACAGAGGGCATCCCTAAATCCAATTTCACTATAGAGGGCCTCGACGAATTCTAATTTGTTGCAGAAAACTACAAATTCCTTGCCCTTTCCCACCTTTTTAGAAGGTCTCCAAGTCCTCTCTGAATCCTTATCGCCCATGCAAATAGCTGCTATAACTAATCAAAACACCTCATGCTAGGCTAATGAATGAAGTGAGGTGAAGCGAGGTCAAGATCTGCAATTCTAGGCTAACAAATGAATCTACAATGAATGTAAATAATCGTGCCAATATATCGCACACATGAATATATCACGCCAATAATTGGACATATTGTTTTTTAAAATTTCGTCCACTTTGGATTTGACGACTAACTATTTAGTCATTCTTATTTTTGTGACTAAACCATGTTTTATTCAATGACCAAATTAGTCATTTATTTACTCATTTATAGCTAAGTTGCAAAAAATGAGTAGAATTTAGTCATTTTTAGTTGTTGTGACTAAACGTTTGTCACCTAGTCATTTATTTTCCAAATTCTACTAGTGATTGTCATCATGGATGCTTCAGGAGAAGGTCTAGGTGGGGTGTTTATACAGGATGGGTGAGTCATTGCCTATGAGTCTAGGATGTTCAAGCCTTATACAAAAAAATATGCTTTGCATGATCTAGATTGGCAACAGTTGTCCATGCATTATAGATGTGGAGAAACTATTTGTTGGGGAAACCATTTGAACTAAAGACCAACCACCATAGTTTGAAGTATTTGTTTACTCAACGGAATCTAAATGCATGGCAAAAAAATGGCTTGAATTGACATTAGATTGTGACTTTAATATCAAATATATCAAGGGAAAGGAAAATCAAGTTGTTGATGCCCTAAGTTGTAGGAGACATATCTCCTCGATGGTATCAATCCATACTGATGCCAAGAGTCAAGTGTTGTAGAAATCTAAGGTTAACGAGTACTATGAGAAAGTCAAGAAAGAACTCTTGAATGATCTGTAAGATCCAAGGTATGAAGGATTTCACATTAAATCTTATCGTTTATTAAGGTTTAAGGGAAGAATCTATGTACTTGACTCTATGGAATTAAGGAATATAGTGTGGAAAGAAGTACATACAACACATTATTCTGGACATGGACCCAAGTAACTAAGTTGTTGGATAATGTTTAAACATTGTATTTTTAGAAAGGAATGAAAAGGGATGCTACAATATTTGTACCAAGTTGCTTAGAACGTCAGAGGGTGAAGGAAGAGCATATTTACCATGTAGGGCTATTGTATCCTCATGAAATTCTAGAAAGAAAATGGCAAGAAAATGACAAGTTAATAGCATGGATTTTGTGCAAGGTCTTCCAATGTCTAGGAATAATAATAATGTTATTATAGTAGTAGTGGATAAGTTACCAAGGTAGCTCATTTTATTTAAGGGAATCTAATGGATGGAGCTCCTGTTATAGCTCAAAATTTTATGCAAGAGGTGTTTAGATTACATGGAGTTCCTGAGAAGATTATTTTTGGGAGGGATGCTTGTGTAACCTTATTTTCTTCAATTGGGACACAATTGAACATAAGTTCAATGTATCATCTAAAATTGATGATCAAATGGAAAGGGTGAATCAAGTGCTAGAAGATCTATTGAGAATGTATTTCATGGATTAGCAATACAAGTGTGAAGATTATTTACCCTTGGTGGAATTTGCGTATAAAAATTCTTATCTTTCTTGCAATTAAGATGGCTCCTTTTTGAAGCATTGTATGGAAAGAAGTGTCAAACTTCTATAATCTAGGATAAGCTAGAGGATAGGATATGCCTTATGCCAAAAATGCTATAAAAAATGGAGGAGAAAGTTAGTGTAATTAAGAAAAGGTTAGAAGAATCTAATGATAGGTAGAAGATTTATGTAGATTCTAAATAGGTACCCAAACATTTCTCGATAAAGGAAAAGGTTTTGCTCAGATTTAAGCCTTACAATATTTCTATAAAGTTTGGGAAGTCATCCAAAATAGCTCCACGTTATGTAGGTCCTTTTGAGGTTCTCGAATAAGTTAACCCTATTGCTTATTGAATTTCTCTACCACTAGCTCTTTCCAGGATACACAACGTCTTTCATGTGTCATACCTTGATAAGTACATTCCAAGAGATAATCATGTTACTGATTACAATGATTTATAGGTATAGGACCTAGGAGTGGTAACAATCGAGCATCTTAGAGTACTTGAAACATGTAGGCTTCACCTATGCAATAGAGAGGTTTTGCAATGGAAAGTCCAATGGGATCAGTATGTAGAATATTCTGCCACTTGGGAAGACTATGTTGAGTTTAAGAAAAAGTTTCCTCATGTTTTTCTAGACTTTGAAAGTTCTTGAAAACAATATTTATTATGTTTCACATTTTGTGCTTTATGTTTGATACTTAAAATCATCAGGGATGTTGATTCATATGGGGGGAATATGGTACACCCCATTGTGTGATTACCAATTACTGTTACTTTTTATGAGTTAAAATGTTAATAGATGAATATTTTTTTGTATATATTTCGATGGAAATGAGATAAACGAATGTGCAATATGAATTATTTAATGCTTTGATGATGAAAATGATATATGATGTATATGAATTTTATATTATCAACTAACTTCCTTTGTGATGCACTAAGTTGGATGCAGGAAAGAATTGAGCCCTCCAGTAAGAAAGGGGGAGTATCACCCAAGAGAGGAGTTTGGTATGGTAACCACTAATGTGCCTACTTGAGCTATCACACACTCACAACCTAGTTTAATCAAGTTAAGTCAATTCAGTCCGAGATTTGGTAAGTAAGCCCTTGGTCATAGTTTTGGGGATTAATGGAATATTTGTGTAAATTGTCATTGGTTTTTTTTGGTAATTTTTTGGTTTGAAATAAAGTGATTAAATATCCATATTGGATATATGTTCTACTCCGTGTATTATATATATATAAATTGATACTTATATGTATTAAATGTATATATGTGATAACTCATGCATATGGGTATATGCACGTGTGTGCATGCGTAGGTAGAAATACTTATGTATACTCATATGCAGATACATCATATACTTTGGGAAATCAATTAGACATATATATATATATATACACTTTATATATATACTTATCAATGAATATATATATGTGTGTGTGTGTGTGTGTTTATTATATGATGTTAAATTAATGATATATATATTAATATATACGAATATATGTATGTATTTGATAATGTATGAGTGAGTGCAAGATCATGGGGGTCCAAAAAGTGGTGATATGACAAAAGTGGTTGATGGATTTTTTCTTATCCAAATTTGGTGAAATGAAAAGGGTTTATTAAGAAAATTCTCAGGTTTCCAAACATATAAGATATGCCTTATTTGGAATTAAATGGATAATTATTATTGATTTTATACATAAATTTTGACTAAATTCCTGATTGATAGGCTGATTGAAAACATTTATAATTCTTAAATGATTTCACATTTTTTGAATCCAAAAGATGCAACACATTTTATGCTTCCCATACTTAGGTTGGTCAGACATAGACCTGCTTTTTATTTTTTCTTGAAAATTTAGTACTACTGCATTGAATTTTCAAATTTTCACCAAATAGATTTATTTTTTTCAGAGAAAGGAATAGTACCTTAGAAATTACATTCAATTTTCTATAAATTTTGTTCTTACATATTTTTCAAATTATGTTAATAACATATTCAAATTTTTATGGCATGTTTCCTAACTCTGTTTTCTAAATTTTAATTGCCACTTAAGGGCCTAGTTTGGACTCCCATGATCCTTCACCGACCCATATGCATACATACATATGTATATATATTTGTAAATATATATGTATATATGATTGGAAATTGAATATTTTAAATATATATATGTTAACACATATGTATATTATAATGATAAAGTATTATAATATATATATATATATATTAATATATATAATGTTATATATAATAAATAATATGATAAGATATCATCACATATATAATGCGAGTAAATAAGAAAATATTAAACCAATTACCACACATATACCATGTGAATAAAGTAAACCATGCTTTAATCGAGTGCCACACATATGATTGGTGATGCTATAAATATAGTATAAGTTGTGTTTAAGGCATAGGCTATGAACATATGTCAAAGCTAGTGAAAGTGCATAAAATGCAACACATAAGTAAGTCGATGTTAGTGCAAAGTAATAACCATGCAATTTTTGGTGATAATGCTCTACCACATATGAATAGTAGTAAAAGGGGTTGAATTGGTCAAACTTCCATGATTTGGAAGAGAGAAAAGAGAGTTTATTTTTCTTTTGAAATATAACTACCATTGTAGGCAACATGAGCAGAATTTGGCAAGCTATAAAGCCACGATGGGAGATAGTAAGCTAGTAGGAAATCGTTGCAATGTTTTGAATTGGTAAATTCACCATGAGTTGGCTGGAAATAGGTGACTCAACCATGTATTAGAAGCTGATTTTACTTGGATTGTATATGTGTTAGAATTCTAATATACTTAGCTTCCATATTTCACCAATTTTTCTTAGTCGACCTATTTAAAGGTGGAGTTGGATTTGGATTTTTTTCTATTTTAGAGGTGGAAAAAGGATGAGAAAATGTGGTGATTGAAGGAGCTAAATTGTAGCATTAAGTTTCTCAATATTTATTATAAATAGAGGACAACCTCTTAGCCTTTGTCATTCCTTTTGGAATCCATTTGTTTTCATTTTGTTGTAGTTTTTCTTTGTGCAAAGAAGTGTTGAGTGCAAGTAGTTAGAAGTGAGAGATTTCGTTGAGTGCTTGTGATTTTTTGAGTGTTGGGAAAGAAGTTAGAATTGGAGATAAGATGAAATTAAAGGGAGTAGCAAGTGGAGTCTTTGGGATTAAGCTTTGAGGGTAAATTCTCTATTGGAAGCTAAATTTCCAAGCATGCTAATCTTTCTTATTTGTTATTGTCTTCTATTGAATTTCATGTGTTTGCAAGTGCTTGAGGGATTAATGATAGTATTTTATATAGAACTTGCTTATATGATTGGTGAAATCTTATTAGTTTTAATATACATATATCTATTATGTTAGAAGCATGTGGTTGTATTTGTTAGACGAAGATAACTAGAATGTATAATTATAATATCTAGGATATCATAAATATATGATTGCATAAAGAGAGATGTTGGGAAGAGGTATGGTATAAATGTACCATATTAATATTGTCAGTTATGATGTTATGTTAACCCATGTGTGTAATGAGGTTTGTTTTTGGGATCAAGATAAACCAAGGTTGGGAATACCTAGATGGTCAGTTAGATCACCTGAATGTGCATTACCTTTGGAATGGATTCGTGTTACTTGGAACAATCTACTCAAGAGCTATTATGGTCATTTTATTTACCAAATAGAGCAAGGGGGTGGGTGAACATATGGCATCCACTTCTTAGAAGTGAGACACCGCTTCTTAGAAAGTGAGTTTGATATATATATATGAATCTTTGGCCAAAGTAGTGTAAATTACCACTCCATATACTTTTTTTTTCACTATGAGGCATTATTTCATAGCTAGTAGGGAGTGCCATGCATGTAGGCAGGTATCCATTGTATGGAAGCACCAATTATGTAGGAAACAAAACCATGCTTAGGTAGGCTATTATTATTATGAGGGTTACCAGACCAACCTCTTCATTGAAGGGAGGGCCATCTTACTAGTTAGGTAGATGTGAGGGGGACTCTAGTAGGTCCATGGTTGGAGGAAAAGCACTTGGGTAATACTACCCCTCGTGCAGTTGGAAACTAAGACTTGAGGATATATGCTCCAACAAGGGACATCTAGACCATTAGTATTGTGTTTAATTGAAATCTTGATGGCAATGCATGTAATCACAATCTTGTATCTTTATGGAAAACATATTTTTAAAATGGTATCATTATATGGGATTATGTATTGTTACCTTGTTCATGCAATGAAAATTTGAAATGGGTTTATTTCAAAATGCACCTTTGCTATTGAATGGGAAAAGAAAAATTATTACTATGTGTTGGTAAACATAAATTGTTAAACATATGGGTTAAAACTTAGGTGAAAACATTAGGATTGTTACACGACTAAGGTATATTATTGTTGTGCACCACAAGTTTATGATTGAGTGGAGTTCAAGGAGCGTATGCAGATGTTTTGAGTCATCCCAGTTCATCTAGGTGAAATATAAATAATGTTTAATTATTTTTATACACCACCAATGAAGATGTAGGCCAATATGTTACAAGTTTCATTATTTCTTGTTGTGGCCGATTTAATTTATAATTTCAAAGCATGAATATGATATATATTTAAGATCAAAGTTGTGGAGATGATAATGGATGTGTGCAAAGATGTATGAGTGCATGAGCAGAGTGTGAAAAGGTCCACTATAGATCTAATGTGTAGAATTAATTACTATTAGTGGTTGAAGCCATAATATCAGTGATATTTCAATTGTTCTTTCTTTCAATTAGCAAGTAGTATCTTCCTTGGGTGCAATCCCCTAAATAAAAGTTATGGATTAGTTGTTTTTTTGGGTTGTATCCCAAAATCGAATTGTAAACTATTTTTACTTGTGAGACTGGATTAGGACAGTAGCTCCTAGTAGCATTTCTCACAATGGTTTTTCCCCTATAGGGTTTTCCATGTAAATTTGGTGTCATTTGTTTTCTTGAGTGTGTGCTTATATTCTTTCTTTTGTTCATTAACTTGATGAATGATAACTTGTTATAACTTAACTTCAGAAGCAATTTGTTGGGATTGAATTTAAAGAATACTAATTCATCCCCACCCCTCTTAGTATTTTGGTGTGTTCAACAAACCTATCTCCACCTACCTCTCTCTCCCCCTAAATCTCTCTATATCTACCTCTCCTACCCTACCTCTCTCTACTTTCCCACCCCTTCCTCCCTAACTCTCTCTATACCTATCCCTCCTATCCTACCTCTTTCTATCTCCATCATTTGCTCTTCTTATCCCTCCCTCTCTCCCTCTCACCTACCAATCCCTATCTCCTTACCGCTCCTATCACCCTAAAACATACACAAAATATCTCTACCTACCCTTCCCTATCTCCCTCTCTCCCTACCACTCCTTATCTTAATCAAACACACAAAAAATCTCTCCACTTACTCCTCCCTCTCTCCCTAACTCTCTCTATACCTATCCCTCCCACCCTACCACTCCCTATCTCCCTCCTTCTGAGTCTTTCTCTCCCTCTCTCCCTCCCACCCTCCCACTTACTATCTCCCTCCTTACCTCTCTCTCTTCCTCCCTCTCTCCCTCATACACACACAACCTCTCTCCACATATCCCTTTCTCCCTCCCTAACTCTCTCTATATCTATCCCTCCCACCCTACCACTACCTATCTCCTTCCTTCCCTCTCTCTCCCTCCACATACCACTCCTTATCTCCGTTACACACATACAACCTCTCTCCACCTAACCATCCCTCTCTCCCTAACTCTCTCTATAACTATTCCTCCCAACTGGCCACTCCATATCTCCCTTCTTCCTTCTTTCTCTCCCTCTCACCCTCCCACTTCCTATCTCCCTCCTTCCCTCTCCCCCTCCCTCTCTCCCTCACACAAGCACACAAACTCTCTCCACCTACTCCTTCCTACCTCCCTAACTCTCTCTATACCTATCCCTCCCACCCTACCACTCCCTATCTCCCTATCATTGCAGCAATCAAGATCCAATTGTCATGTCAAAGTATTCTTGCATCATGCATCCTATTGGAGCTAATATGTTGATGTAGAGTTCATGATCCATTCAAGCATTCAAGTCATTGTTTCAAATCAAGTTTCAAAATCAAGATCCAAATCCATCAAAGCCATTTAATGCAAGTTTCAGATTTACATTCCAAGGTTCATTCAAGGGTTTGGTGAGTTGTGACATTGCTTTGTTCATTCATCATTCCTTTCATTCTTTTATTCATTTCAATGTTTAGTTACCAAAAAG
Source organism: Sequoiadendron giganteum (assembly GCA_007115665.2). NCBI lineage: Eukaryota > Viridiplantae > Streptophyta > Pinopsida > Cupressales > Cupressaceae > Sequoiadendron > Sequoiadendron giganteum. Next base: position 423,260,432 of record CM021105.1, read on the forward strand.
AGGTTTGACCAAGGAAAAACCCCATTCACCATAAACAAAAAAAAAATCCCTCTTGATTTGTGTTTCTAGATTTAGGTGGAAGAAATATTAAAGAACACTTGAAGAGAAAAATTGGAGAAGTTGTCAAAGTTACAAAAGTTTCCATCTCATGGAAACTCAATTGTAGAATTTATTTCTAGCACTTTGAAATTGAAACCTAAGAAAATTGAGAGATTCAAATATGTTGCAGAGGCTCCCAAAAGCTACAGAAAAACCCTAAAGTAGGACCCATTCACCCTTGGGCGAATGAGTCCCAGATCAACTTTAGAAAAGTACTTTTGGTGACTGGTACATACCTTCTTTCCTCTCTCAGATCTGCAGTTGGATTTTTGGTTCCATTAGTATTGAGCTTAATCTTCAAGATCCGAGTTGTAGATTGAATTTTGGAGTTACTTTTCTATTTTTAATATTTCTCCCCAAAGTGTTGTTTAATCAGGACCCCTGTCCTTGCAAAAAAGGAAATCAGTAGATTCAAACTTTGACATGACTCACCTAAAGGTTGATAGTCCTTTCATTGTGTGGATCTCATTTCCTAATGAAATAGAGAGAAATAGGCCCCCCTAATTGAGTTCATCAATCCCATTTTGGTGAAATTTGTCCCCTCCTTCCATTATTCTTTGTTGTTTCATTTTGGTGAACCTGAGTTTGATCATTACAATTTTTTTTATTTTGGAGAAAAATTTCACCCTAGATCTAGATTTTTCATTCATTTCCATTGAATTGTATTGAATTAAATCTCATTTAAGGTAGCTTAACTTGCATTAGTTTCCATTTCATTTATGGTTTTTAGGATTGCATCTTTGTATTCTTTAAATCTGAAAAAATACAAAAACATCAATCGTTTTGCAAATCATTTACATAGCATTGCATCATAATTCACTTACATTTTAAAATTGAAACAAAATTACACATCAAATTAGGTCTCCTAGTTTGTCATTTTTTCATATTTTGCATTTGCATTTAACCTTAATTTCATAGAAAATTCAAACTATAACTTACTATTTTAGATCAGAATATGGAAATCACTAGAATCAACTCAAAAATATGGAAAAATATTTTAAAAACTATAACCTAAGACCCATTCATCCCTGGGAAAACGAGTCCCTGATCAAGGTCATTTCCTAATTTTTTGGGCATTAAAACATTTGTTTTTGCATTCTATTTTGTTGTTTTTAGTTTTTTTTTTAAATTTCAGTTTGCAGAATTTTTGTTACTTAGAATTGATCATATCTAGCTTCATTTGATAAATTTAGTGCATTGCGTGCATTCAAAATTGCATTTACAAGAAATAATTTTTAGGATTTACCATAATCAAAAAATCATCTTGTTTAAACTCTGAAAATTGCATTTACATATTTGTATTGCACTTCAGATCCTAAGTTTTTGATTAAGGTAAAAGCAGGTTTTGAAGGGGCCCCAAAACCCTTTAATAGTAGAAAGAGAAAGGATAAAGCATTAAAAGCTCAACAAAAGATGAAAACCTGCCAGCAAAGAAAAACCAGAGACCAGCGCAGAGGCAACACAAAACAAAAAACCAACAAAACACCTACAGGAAACCAGCCACGAGGCCAAATTTCTTAGGATTTCAGCGACCTCCTTTTCCAGGTTGTCCATGTTAATAGTAGCTTGTTTCATGTCCTATATATCCACAGGGGGCTTGTCCAACTTCCTTTTCAGATTGGATCTAGTGTGTTTGCTTGGCCCAACCCCTTCAGCCTAGCCTAGATCTTTAACCTCCTCCACATCCACCACAAATTTTACCTGATGAGCCCTTTCCAGATTTTTGACCATCATGTTCATGGTACTGGAAGTGGACTTGAGAATTTTGTGGCTCATTTCCAAAAATTTTTGAATAGATTCTCTAAAAATTTTCCATCATGGTTGTTCTTGAAATGCTCCAAATCCTCCATAGTTTTCTTCAGGCACTCAACCATATATTTCTTTTCATCTTCCGTCCATAGGTTCTTAGCTCTTCCTTTGTCCTTGCTCGCATTATCAGTGCCCTCCACCTTTTCCAGCCTACTGTTATAACCCCTTTGATTAAGCTTTATCTCCTTGATCTCGAAGAAGGCCCACCTGATCAGATGAAAGAAATCAACAAAACCATTGCGAGCTATAGCAAGGATGTCAGCAAGATACTCACACTGAGCTTTGAAGTAGTGGCCATCTTCCTTAAGGTCACTAGGGTACCGTGGCCTATCCACCCTGTCTGTAGCCGGATAGTTGGATGTATCAAAATAATTGGTGTTGCGGGGTTCCTCTTGATTGAGTTACTTCACATCCTAAGTTACTTCACTTCATTTCAACTTCTTTCCATTTTGGGTGTGTACCGAGTTTGTGAAACTTGTATGAGCTTTACAACTTGGTGTCCTATTAGCAATATTGTTGTGAGACATAGTTCAAGACTCATGGCATCCCGTGATATACCATTCGACATGGAAATTGGGTTCTCCAACTCTTTCACTAATAGTGTTGATAACCAACCCTCCATGGATCATATCCTTCATACCTCATTTCCAATGACTTCCCTACCTACAAACAATGTGCATGATGTTCAAACAATGGTTGCTCATGTCTTGCAAGAGAACATAAGAAGGATAGATGAAGAAATAAAGAAATTGCAACACTTTGTGACTTCTGAAAATATGACTACGAGTTCCTTTCTTTCTTTAGATAGCATGAGGAAAATGCTTGACATGAACATGGAATAGAATTTTTATGTTGCCTTGTTTACATCCTTAAAAAAGAACATAAAAAATAAAGAGAATGATAACGTACATACTACGGTCAACCTCATTGAAGCTAAACCTCATAAGGGCCAAACTAAGATGTCACTTGATATTACTTTCTCACAACAATATATACTTAAACATGCACTCGATGGTCCTCTTTACATAGCTAGAAGAATTAGTGACAAGCCTACTAATGGGATATTAATTGATCTCATCTATAGAGAATGTGATCATTGAAGAGTTCATATTTGTGCATGAACTCTATCAAGATACATATGAAAGACCGAAATCATGGATCAAAATGCATAATGTTTTTTCATGCCCTACGATTGGATTGATAAATCTCCCTCTAAAGTTTGGATTGAAATAATTAAATGTCTCATTCACCATCATCCCATCATCAGACCAATTTTGTGTTAAGTTAGGCGATCCATGGCTTCGATCCATGAATGTTGTCTCATCGGTTATGCATAAATGTTTAAAGTTTCCATTTAGCAATAAGATCTTTACTGTGCATCATAGTGGCTTTAATCCTGTGTCTACCCATGGGAAATTTTCATTGGATTTCTTCTATTTTGAGCCTATAGAACCTATTAGACCCTGTGAGGACTTCTTTTTCAAACCCTATCAAAAGTTTAAGGAAAAGTGCATAGTAGAATTAACCCTTAGTAATATGCCTCAACCCATGATTGAGTCTCCTATCCTTGATGAGACCATGATTGAACCAAAATCCCTTCCAAGTAACCAAGACTAGCCTATGACAAATCCTTCACCTATTTCCTATAAGAGACCACAAGATAACCAAACAAATCTCATTGTGCCTCCTAAAGTCAAATTTTTTTATATAGATAAAGAGAAAGTGGTTGAACAACCTCCCATGGTTCCTTCTGTTCCTCCCTTAAGGGAAGAAAAGAGACCTATGGTTGATAAACCCGCTCCTACATAGACACAACTTGAGAACCATATGAAAAGAAACCACAATGCTAGAAAGCGTAGGCATAAAAATCATGATATTGCTCATTTGTTACAAGAAAAAGAAGAAAATAATAGCATAGAAAATCAAAATCCAAACTTGTCTCCAACGAGGCATGATGCCTCTCCACCCTCGCCGCAACATAAAAAAATTTCTATGGATCTTTTCATTAGACTTCATGTTGTGATTAATCTAGATGATGATATTGGAATTGCTAAGATTGATGAGGAAGTGCATAATGAGCTAAATCTAATGTTTTCCTCTTCTATGAGCTTAAAAGATGATCCTCCTAATAAGAGTGTTGAACTTGGTGCTTGTCCTAGTTTGTCACTTGATGTTGTTCCTTTGTCTAGTTTCCCACCTTCCGTATATACTGAACAAGATTGGGATGTGAACGACCTGCTATAGGTTGACTTACATGCTCCTTACTAGTATTCTTATTTGATTTATTTTGCATGTTTCTTTGTGTGATTACATGTGTGTAATGTGATCTCCCTGTACTATTATGTTTGATGCATTTTTCTTCATGTGTGTTCCTCTATTTGTTCCTAAATTCTTCTATATGTCATAAACACTTATCTTTTCATTTGTCTTGTGTTTTCCTTTTGGGATGACACAAGGCATCAAGATATTTAGGTATCTTCCATGTTGACCTGAAAGATTTTTTTTTGTTTTCACTCTCTATGTGCCATTCTTCCTATTATACAAGTATTTGGGGAATTATGACATTTTCGAGCTCTATAACAACATTGTAGCAAAGATATACTGATCCCAAATCTATGGATCCCTTATGTGTTTTTAGGGGCGACCCCTTCCTATCTTTTTCATGATGTAGTTTCATTCGGGAACATATGACTTGGCATAAAGCTTTTTGAATAATCTATGTTGTCTTCATTGGCTACTTTAAAGCAATTTCTCATAATAATGGTGTAGCAATTTCCTTAAAGTGGGGGCATACATTGACAATCATGTTTCTTCGTGTGATTTTCTTTCTTCTTGTGATGCGTCATTTTCTTGATGGTGTCATTGGGTTTGATGTCCTCTAAGAGCATGATATTTCTTGGTGTATGACTTTCCTCTTAGTGGTGATGCTATGTGTTGCATTCCCTAAGTTGTGATTCTCTTATTCTTGGATTTTTTCTCTCTTGGAGACATTAGGCATGATGATCCCTACGAAGAGACCTTAAATGAATTAAGTGAAGTACCTTTGAATAAATATTTATTTGCATTTTGTTCATAGGTGTTTAGCATAATAGAACTTGTTAACCTTGTGAAGCTCGAAGCCTTAGTTGTGTGGAACCCTATTAGAGTTGTCATAGGGATAGATTTAGTATGGTTGGTATAGTGAGAGCCTGTAGACCTGGCATGGATTTCTCACTAAGCCAAGATTATTCTCCTTCTTTTAGAGCACTTGACAATATGTCAAGTTTTGTGGAAAAATTATGCTTCGAAGTTCATAGGTTCTGGCAACAATTTTATCATTTTCATGTTTCAAACCTTTTATGTTATTGAGCAAGGACATTACTTCACCTTCCACTTTCCCAAAAATAGTAGATAGCAGATCAAATGCTTCAAAGATAACACTTAACTTGTTTTCCAAATATTTGATCTTCTTTTCATTTTCTTCAGTGAATTTTGAAAAAGACAGATATGCTTTGTAGATCTTCCCTCATTTTGATAAAGCATCCTGCACATTCTTGATGCATGTGGTTAAAAGGGTTTTGTCTTGGACAATCATCTTTTTCATTCCATTGAACCTTTTAGCATCAAATTCATTTTGCACTTTTACCATGGCTGACTTTTCTAATGACTCAAAGTGAGTGTCAACTGAGTTGATGAGCCTTTTTAGTTCACTGGAGGATGAACTAGTCAGATCTTTTACATAGGATGGAATTATCTTCTCCAGTACTCTGAATGCCAGATTTAGTAGTTCACTGTCCTCAATGTAGGATTTTAGTAGCTCTTCTCTAGCATGTTCTTGAGCAATCATAGATACTCTCATTTTCTGGATTGGGCTTAATGTAGATAGATATATAGGACCTTCAATTAGTTATGAATCCAGTTCTTCCTTTTGTTCAACCAAAAATTTCTTTACTGCCTTAGCAGTGTCTCTTGTTTCAATCAGGACATCTTTTACATTGTCTTCCTTTTCCTCAACTATTGCTTCTTCAATTGAAGGTTTTTATTTGACTTCAAAGATCTCTACATTTTCAACTGATATATTCTTAGGTGCTTCAAAATCCATAGGGATTTCAGTGTTAACAACAACATCAACATTTCCTTCTTCTGATTCTTCCACCGGATCAGATGAGACATCGTCAACATGTGTTTTCTTAGTCACAACTTCAAATTTCTCATTCAACAGTATTTATCTCAGAATTTTCTCTATTTCTTTTGTGACTTCCTCTGTCTGACCAATCATAATCTTATTAACCCTTGTTTTTCTTTTGAATTTCTTTTGGGCCTTGTTCAAAAGTATCTTCATTTCATCCATAGACATTTCTGGCCATAGTTCAGCAAGAATCCTCTCTCTCATTTGTTCCTCTTTTGTTCTGGCACTCAACCTTCTTGATTCTAGAATGTCATACAAACTCTTTGGAAAACTATCCATAATATTAATCAAAACTTTATTAAAAAAATTCATATGTTTTATTGTTTCTTCTTCAAGAAATCTTTTGTCAGATGCATCAAAAGATTCATACCATTTGCAAAGTGGTTTTAGATTTCCATCCTTAACCAAGGATTTTTTGACTACTTGTACTAACATACCTAGTTTTTCGGTCTTTGATTTCTTCTTTTCATTGGTTGCCTTCACCGGAAGAATTTCCTTTTGTGACTGTTGTTGCTTTGGTGCCTTCATGCCTGATCTCTTTTACTTCTTCATCAAACTCTATTTTCTCATCATTAGAAACAACCATATATACTCTCTTTCTATTTTTCTTCCCTTCCTTTTTAGATGCCTTAGGCTCAATTTTTATAGGGGTAGTCTTTGTTGCAGGGGCGGAGTGAGCTACAAAGCTTCTAGTGGTTCTAGTTCAACTAGATGGTGTTGTCGGACCAACTGATTGTGCTTTTGTTGCCTCCTTAGCAGCTTGCCTTGCTACTTCATCTTCTTCCTTTTTCTTCCTGGCTTCTCTTAGCAATTCTAATATACTCCCATACTCTTTGCAAGAACTTCAACTTCTTTTCTTACTCTTTTAGTAGTCATAGGATTTCTTAGTTCACTGTGCACCTGTTTGTCTTTCTCTGCATAAGTTTTGAATCTTTCCTCTACAGGATCCACTGGTTTTCTTAGTATGTGTTGAGCGTACATATCCAAAACTTTCCCATCAACTTCATATCCCATGGGCATGATCCAAATTGCCCTGGGATCAACGACCTCCATCATACATTGATCAATACTCACCATGAAGCAAATAGAGTCCTTTTATTTCTCTACAATAGAGGTAGGAATCCTCTCCCTTGCTTGCATCATAGATTGAAATTTTTTGAAGTATCCCCACATAGCTGCATTTCTAGTTTTCATGTCTCTAGAATCATATTAAAGATCTTTGATTTGTTCAGCTACCAGTTTGTCTTTTTGTCACTAAACTTTTCCAATTCTCGGATCCTCACCTATGAAGTAACAAAACAAACACAAAAGCAGGGTACCATATTTGAAATAATTTTTCTTGTCTTTCTTTATCTTTTCCAGATTTTCCATTAACTGAATTCTCAGCAATTCACAAAGGTCATAATCTGCATTTCCCTTTACCATTTGGTAAGCGACATAGATTATTGTGTCGGACACTAAATTTTTGCAACTAGAGTGGTAAATTTTCTATCCAATGACCATGGATGAAAATTTCAAATCTACATCGATAATGTTGTCGATGGTCATTGCTCTTTTATCATATGTTGATCTTGTGGCATTAGTGACTGTTTAGTTTTTCACAGACTTGAGAATAGGTAATCCATCGAAAGAATTCAGACCAGTTACTACACTGATGAATTCATTAGTAATTTTAATTGGAATAGTAAGCCACATAAACTCATTATGTACTCAAATCAAGACATAACATACCCATTCTGATTCTAAAAACATGGGAAATTTAACCATCTGAGTGAATTTCTTTGTTTCCAGGATTTTGTGTTTCGGCTTTACACAGAAGTCTTCGCCAATGATATGATGATTGTACAAATTCATAAGTTGGGAGCTTCCTAGCTCTTCAATAGTTGCATGAATGTAAACCCTAATGTCCTTTGTATGTAAAACTCCATGCGGAACAGATGAAAAACCTCCTAGAGGATCGGTCTCAAGGGATTTATAAGGATGCCGCTTAAATTTAGGTCGAGGTCAATCCTTAACTTCGACCACCAGAGGACTATTCATTTTCCCAAATTGCAATCTTTGCAAAGTTTTCTAAAAAATAAATTTTTTGCCAGATCGTAGTTTGAATGTTGAAACACTCCTGATGCTTGAATCTCGCCTCAAATCGCGAATGTTTTCCTATGAGCTCTCTAGAATTCTTCTCTTCCAAATGCAAGGTGAAAAATGAAGTGTGGAAATTAATTATTATCGTTTACACACCTAACTCTCTCATCGCAATAAATTCTTTAACCCTAATACATCTGATTACACTGTATCAGTATACCATGACGGATAAAACATCTGTGTACCTCCAATTCGACATACCATTTCCTCCAATGAGTTCAACAATATTTGTTGATCAATTATGCATCTACTGAACACATCCACATCTGGTGTCACTTACCGGTTAGGAGGTTTAATGATCTTCTTGACTGCTCCCCCTAGGCCAAAGACCTGAGACTAATTCTCGAAGGAATTACTAGAAGCAGGTTCTGGTGTTGGCACACTTTCTTCAGTAGAGGGTTCTTTCTTTACCCATTTCTTTTGTATTTGTTGCTTGACTACATCTATAGTGATTTTCCCTTTTCCTTTGATGTCCTGCATATTTTTCTTTTGATTTACTAGACCTTTTCAGTTCCATCAATATGTTGCAATATGACCAATGTTTTTGCAGTTTTAGCATACAACATTTCTCTTTTTGGACCAATTGTTCCATTTATTTCCTCTTGATCTGCACTGGTTAGTTGTATGGCCAAGTCTATTGCATATGTAGCATCTGATGTTTTTATGAAATTGATTCATCATACTTCTGCATTCATCTGACTTATGACCAATCTTGTGACGCTTAAAACACTAACCTGAGAATGATGGACCACTTTGATTCATTCTACTTCAGAATTGAGCGGCCATATGTCCAAATTTATTGTAGATGAAACAATGTCCATTAAATCTCTGAGTATTAGGTTGCCTTACCAGATACCTTCCAGATTTGTTCATTTGATCTCCTTTCTTGAATTGCCTTTGTCCTAAATTCTTTTTTCTAGATTTTGAACTTTCTCCTTCTTCATATCCAAGACCTCTTTTGTCACCATGAGTCCTCTGATTATCAATAAGTTCATCAAGCATGGGCAGAGATGGCTTTGAACTTTTCCTTGTACTCATTTGCAGTAGAAAGTCCATTTATGAGATCATCTAGTTGTCTTTCAAGTGCTTCTTCACTGTTTCTAGATACTTCTAATTCATCATCCAATCAGCTACATACTTCAAATTTTTCTTTCAAGGACCGTGCTAGGCTCTCTTCATTGTTCTTTCTATCTTCAATCTTCATGGTCATCTTCATCATGATAGATTCCATCTCATGCTTTAGGACTGTATTTTCTTGGTTAAGCTTTTCACATTCTTCTGTATTTTCTTTTAGAGCTTTACTGGTTTTTTCATCTTCACTGCTCTTACTATCTTTCTGTTGAATCTGATCACAGAGTTCTTTTCTCTTCTCTCTTGAATTGTTGATTTTGTCTTTCAGAGACTCAAAGATTTTTTCTGCATCATTGAGATTTGCTTGTAGTTTTTGTACTTCATCCTTTGACTAATCAAGGTCATCTAGGGCCACCATAAGTTGTTGTTCGAGATTGCTTGAATCCATTGAAACACTTTCCAAGATCTCTCCAAGCTGTTAGACTTCTTCTTCTGAGGAACTAGCTTTGATACCAATTGTTGGAAACAAGTTACATTGAGAGGCGGGGTGAATTAGTGTTGTGAAAAAATTAACTTTATTAACCTCTACCATGCAAGCATTAATGAAATTAATCCATAGTGCATAAACATGAAAATAAACAAAACACCATAATACCAAGAGTTTTACGTGGAAACCCTGTTAGGGGAAAAACCACGGTGGATGGCCAATCCATAATTATGATTCTGAGTATACTAAAAAATGAAGATGACAAAAGGGGAATGCACTTGCATTCAAGCATACTGCCTAGATTTCACTACTCAAAGAAAAGAGATCTTGCTGCCCAAGATTTCAGATTAAAACCATCTGAAGATTTAATTGACATGATAGCATCTAAAATGCTTGATTATAGTTTTGAATTAAGCACAATAATAGATTTTTTTCCTTACAAAATGATTCTATATTTTTGCTCATATACACAACACATATCTTCTATGCGCAAGTGAAACTACGCTTTATCGCTCCTCTGTTCTTCTCTTACACACAATTTGGATATTAACTCAACTCATACATTATCCAAAATGATACAGACGATCATGTATATATATATTCGCAACATAGGAATTATTTACACTTTGTCGGCTTCAATAGAACACAAGAAAATTACAATTGTCAGCTCACATTTATGAGGAATATGCAATGCGTACCATTAATGGTCAGTCACAACTTGGCTAGGACCCAAACAAAGATATAAAAACATAGAAGTACTTAACTAATTAGTTTTTGTACATCTATGACTATGTACATTCATGAGGTTGGATTTAATACAAGAGAAACTGAGAACAAGTCAACCAAATCTTCTAACATCTACATGGATTGATACGAGCCGCTACGCTTTAGTAGAAACAAAGATAGTATACCAACAAATATTCCTTAAGATGTGCAATACAAAATAATAACCTGAAATCATCTTATAGATCAATGAACATTGTGCTACTGGATACTCTGTTCTTCCTTAGCAATCTTCAATCTTCCTACCGATATGAAATAATGATAGTCTACGAATCTGATCATCGATTAGAGTTGCCATCAATGAAAACACCAAGTAATAAATGCAGTGTCTCTTACCGACAAAGAAGTGGTAGGGTGGTAGGAACTAGTGGAGCAGAGATTGCAGGTGGCACCGCCTGGAGAGAATGGAGACCACGATCAACGATAGGACCGAGAGATGATGGTAGGGCTTGATGGATGATGTGATGGGTCTGAAAGGAAGCAACTGTCGACAAGGTTGGTGAACGGGATGGCAGACGGGTGACGAACGAACTGGTACAAAGAACGGGCCAAACACCAACAAGACAAGACCTGAGCCAATGAATGTACCCCCCTGCAAACTATAAATGCGACCAACAATACAAAACCTTGTAGACTATGAAAAATAAGCTGACAACCACTTTTATTTTGATTTTTAATATTGCCATATTTGTCAATTAAAAATCTCAAAGATGTTTCAAATATTATGTCGACCGATATATATTATATGTCGTAGAATATAATATCAAACCCTAAAAGTATTTATATCTTCTCGATGACTGCAATATGATTTATCCAAAGAGAATAAAAAACCAAATATAATTGCCTGTAATTTTCTAATATTGCCTATCGGCAATTAGAAAATTAAACCCATAGATTTTAAAAATTTCAAACCCTTACTAATATATGCCACCAAATAGAAAAATATACCTGCAAAATTATTTATCAAACCCTAATAAATAATATGTCTGCCAAAACAAAATATTTGCCCCAAATACTTTTTTTTTCAAAACTATAGACAAACTATAGAAAAATCTCAGCCAACAATATAAACCCTAAATTTTGAAAGAGCCTGTGATTAAAATATTTTTTCCTTAGATATTGACTAATGAGATGTACTGTGCAGTTTGTACAGATCATATAGTGTCCCCTCCAAATTTCTCTAATGGCCTCCGAGAAAAAAAAATCTCTAATTTTGATAATTTGGCAACTGATCCGTAGGTTTTTAGGCCTTCTAAAGACAATGGGGACCTCAGATTGGACTCAATCTGCTCTAGAAATCAATTGCTCCCCAGAAGTAGACAACTAGCCTACAATGAAAACCTAACTTACCTCAATAATGATCTCCACCACCCAAATTTGTGAAGAAAGATGGATTCTCCTATGGCCTAGCACTTTGATACCATGTTGATAATATGAATGCACAAGAATTCCAAAGAATTTGTCCAAACTTCACAAGATCTTAACCAAGAAGATCTCCATCCACACGAACAAGAAAGTGTTGCAACTTAGCCATGCAAATTGAGATTCTATTATGAGAAATTGATATTTTACAATGTACAAAAGCCTTGCTTAAATAGGAAAGAGTGAGATGTAGTATGCTATATGATGTTGGCATGTGTCATGATCTAACAACATGTGACAACTAAATAACTACCTAGGATGATGTGAAGTCTTGGATAAGGATTCTAGAAGGAATCTTATTTCCTAAGTACATGTGAAGGGGGATGGCCCCATTATAACTAATTGCCTAGTGAATGCAACCTAGGAATTAATTAAATAATATGCCTAAGTAAACTTATGCAAGTGTAATTAAATATTAATTATGTTGGGAATACGATGTCATTTAATTGCAATCCTAAACATTATTTCATGTATCTCCTAAGTCCTTGGAAAGTGTTCCCCAACACTAGGATTAGAAAGAGATTAAATTTGAATGAAATGAACATGTAAATTGACATTTGTAATTATTCCTAAATAATAGGAACATGTGAGGGCATCCATTTTGAGTTCCTAACCAATAGGAGCATATGGGGAACCCATATGGAAGGTGGAACCCACCTTGCTTCAGTTAACTATTTGGAGGTTTTGATAGCACTTCAGCAATGCATGTCTTGTTCCTACAATATAGGGATTGATATATTTACAAGAGTGGAGTGGCACTATCAGTTCAGTATCAGTTCAATATCAATTCAGTTCAGTTCAGTTCAGTTATGGTTCAATTATCTTCAATTGCATGTAGTTACTCTGAGTTGCATGTTAGTTAACTTGAGTTGCATGCTAGTTAACTTGAGTTGCATGCAGTTACTTTGAGTTCCATGTTAGTTGACTTGAGTTGCATGTTAGTTCACTTGAGTTGCATGGCTAATAACTTCAGTTGCATGATAGATAATAGGTGGATACTTTTAGTTAAGTGGAGATGACCCACCTTGGGCACCCAAGTTGGAATCTTTCAGTTTACACCTTTTGCATGAGAGGATATTTACAAGGTTCAGTTAAGTGGTCCCATGCTTGGGCGCCAACTTTGAGGAGAAGTTTCCAAGATATCTTCAAGACCAAAGTTCAATTAAGTGGATAATTTGGGGTGCCAACTTTGAGGAAGACTTTGGTTTGACTTCTGTTTTGGAGGTGGAACTCTACTTGGCAATTTTAGGCATAGGTTTTTGAGAGAGGCTTTAATGCTTTGTAATTGTCAACTCTTAGGAGTTTACAAAGCTCATAATTGCCTATTTATTGCAGCAAGTTGTATAGAGTTTGATATGAGTTTATTGCAAGTTGTGAAGAAGCATTGTTGAAGAGAAAAAGAAGAATATCAATTAAGGATTGATACAATGTTATTGTAATCTTATTCTGAGATTAAATAATACAAGCAATATTGATTTTGGTGGAGTTTTTTCCTGAAAGGGTTTCTCCACATATATGATGTGTCACTTCTATCTAATGTAAACATTTCTTCTACAATCTTCTATCTAGTTCTATAAAAGATAAAATTGATTAAACAGAATAATCTTTGACAAAGAATTGATCTAAATAGATTAATCATGCACTATTAATTGTGACAAAGAATACTTAATTAGATCTACAATATAATAGTTGTACAAGTTTTTAAGCTACAAATTTACCTTCATTTTCAACAAATTACACCAACATTTTATTTGCAAGATATTATGTTCATTGCATACTTTTTAAAAATCATTTACATATATATTGATAATGGAAATGTCATTTCTAATAACTGTAAAATAAAATACAAAAATGTAAACCATTATTGCTAAAACCCAATAAATGTTAATACATTTAGAATATATCAACTTTTTAAGAATTAGTAAAGAAACCATTCAACTAAATTTACATTTAACATACATTTCCTCTTTCTTCTCTTACTTTTTCATTTTTATTTACCCCCTTCATTTTACATAAATATATTCAATGCTTGATAAATTGAAAAATAAAAAAATATTTCCATTCAACTAAATTCACAATCACTCATTCCACAAAATATTAATTAGCCGATAGGATTTACTTCTGGGATCCCCAATGCACAATTCATTTGCAAACCTATCTCACGCCTGAGAATAGGTTTTCGTCGTTGTCTAACCATCTTTGAAGTTACCTGATAACCAATTTTTTCTTGCATTTATTATTTGCTGAAAAATATCGTACATCAGACTTCCGAATCAAATCGGATTTTGGTAGCCTAAAACCCAGATATTTGTAGATCCACTTTTCGTTTCATATAAATAGATTGAAGCAGTGGCTATGGGGAGATTGGTTTCAACTCATCTTAGAGCTTCGTAAATTTTTCTTGTAATCTCTGCCCAATTTTCTCATCGGCATCGTTGATAGCACAACACAATTTGTGCAGAATCTCAATTTTGGAAGCTGTTGCTGATCTAAATTTTTTTGTGAACTCCAACTCTTCAATGAGAAGTTTGGTGTCTAATGTCTCGTTTGAACATGACAAATCTAGAAGATTTCTAGCAAGCTATGAGGAGACTAAAAAAAGTGAAATTATGAGGGGTTTTCACATAAATACGTCTTCATGTAACTCAAATGTGAACTGGACAAAGCAAGGTCAAGAAGAATTTGTCGAAAGCAATTCACAAACCCTAAACAGATTATCAGCAACAAAAATGCACTGATACTCTTCCTCCTCAAAATAAATTTAACATCCTTCGAAGCTTCGGCTAAAGCTGCTTCAAAATGTGAAGAAAATGATGATGATTTAAAGAGTTCAAGCTCTTTGAGGCAAATCAATACAAGGTACTTCAATATATCTCTTGAACACATGCTTTTGAACCCTCATTTGGGTATCAAGCAAAGAGAAGAAAGTTCCAGCCGCTCAAACTTGTTTCTTGTGATAACTTTGGGGAAAAAGGATTTCCACTACAGCAAAAGAGCAAGTAGTTTGCAAAATGGAAGGTCATTTTTGGAAGTGCTAAAACAAAATCATCAAAATTATAATGCTGAAGGATATGTGCAGGATCATCATGGAAAAAACAGGCCCTTAAGCGGCAATAAAAAGATAAAAAATCAGAGTTAGACAACTTGACGTAAAAATTTGAATAAGTTATCTATATTATTTCAAAAAAATGTAAAAATAGAATCTATAGAAAATTGAATTTAGTTTCTAAACTACTAGACCTTTATTTAAAAAAAGAAAATCTTTTTGGTGAAAATTTGAAATTTCAATGTAGTAGTATTTAAATTTCAGGGTAAAAATAAGAAGTAGGTGTCTATCTGACCACCCTAACCACAATAAAATGATAATATTTTTGATATAAGTAGAGGACTCATGTCCCGATGTGATGCATATTTTTTTATAATTTTTTTCCATGTAAATAATTAATTAATAATTTTTTATTACAACTTTTACAAAATATAAAAGCTCGTCTGTCTAACCACCTTAACTTGGTCAAAAATTCATGAAATTCAATTTTTTTTTTTAATCCTATAGTATGTGAAGCATAGAATGTGACGCATGTTTCAGATTCAAAAAATGTGATACCATTTGAAAGTTATAGATGTTTTTCAATCAACCTATCAATCATGACTTTATTCGTAATTCTAATAGAAAATGAATAATAATTATTTATTAAATTCAAAGTAAAGCATAATTTATATTGGTGGAAAGCTAAGAATTTCCTCAAAAAACCCTTTTCGTTTCATCAATTTTGGGTTAAAAAAAAGTCGTCAACCACATGGGCCATCATATGGCTTACATATTGCCACTTTTTGGCCCATCATGATCCTGCACATACCCTGAAATTGATTTTAAAACTGGTTTATGCCTAGCTTCTGAGCCCAGATTCTAATCTTGGTAAGATTTTGTTTATTGGATACTCATTTGGAAGTTCCTTCAAAGTGAACAATAAGTCATGTTCATGGTAATTTTTCTATCTTTTGTGTCTTCAGAATTCAATATTACTAGCTAATGGTTCCCTTTAGGATGTTTGAAATGCCTCTTATTGATTAAATAAGGGGTGCCTATAGGCATTTCACCAACCACTTGGATAGCAGAGAGAAGGTTGAGGGTTTGAAGGTCATTTTTTCACTAAAGTTTGAGGGGTTTAAGGTCTTAATAAAACTGCCAACATGGTTGAATCTTGATGAATTTGGTGTACCAAATTATGTAATATCAATTTTAGGAATGAACATGAATGGTGTCCATTTTCATACTACTACTTTTATGAGTAGGCAATTCAAAGCAATTCATTTCTTGTTTTACTCATATAAGTGAAGCATTAGAATTTCAGACTGAACATGACAAACGTCTGAACTTCCCATATTCACATAGGTGAAACATTGGGATCTCTTGCTTCCCTTGCTAGTTCTATTCTAGTTCAAGAACACTTAGTTTGTCTGAATTTTTAATAGGGAGATTATTTTGCAGGATTCCATTGATTTTTGAAATTGATACCTGTCATTTTCCAATTCCATACACAATAATCTTTGCCATCTTTCTATTCCACGCTTAATGGGGCTTGTTGCTCAAAGAAGCTTTGAAATTAAACTAAACTTTCTATTCATCTTCTTTGAAGTGCTTTTAAAATTTCTTACAAAAGCTTTGAAATTGAACCATGTTTTCTATTCTATCATCTTTGAAATTCTTGTAATTTCAATTTCTTCTATTTATCGTAAAATTACTCGAAAACTCTTTAACACAATGAAAAAACTCTAGAGTGTCTTTTTCTTTTGAAACAAACTACAAACTGAATAGCTCTTTGGTATGGCTAAAGTATCTTAACCAAACTACTAAGTGATTGAATCTTATCTTCTTCAAGCCCATTTGCAGGTATAGACATAAAGATGAAATGGACTCTGCATCAATAGTTATTTTCAAGTTTTAAAGTTGTTAAAAGCATCTCCCAATTACATCTGACGTCAGCCCACTTTCTCTAGATTCATTGGGACTAAACCTTCTCCATTTGAAGACATTGTCAGTGTCATACACTTGCACTTTCCACTTGAATCCCCATGATTTTGTCTTCCTTTGGTACCAAAATGATGCATAATATGCTACAAAATTGTGCTTTGTGAACTACAAATCACCAAATTTTGTTTATGCTCTATTTTAGGGGTAAATGCAAGAAGATGAGTCCACGAAACATGGAAGTTTTTGCCTTAGCAAAAAACTTGAGTTTAGCTTCAACAAAACGGGATCCTGTTTTTTAAAAATCGGGATCCCATCTTTTTAAAAATCGGGATCTCGTTTTGAAAATTCGGCAAAAATGACAAGTTTCCAAAAATGGAAAGTTTTCAAAACGGGATCCCATTTTGAAAACTATCTATTTTTGGAAACTTTCCATTTTTGGAAACTTTCTATTTTTGGCTCCCATTTTGCAAAACGGGATCTTATTTTTTAAAATATGAATTTTTGGTCAGGTTTTTTGGTTCGGGAAATGGTTTGGGGACCCGAACCTAAGATTTGGACCTGGTTTGACCTGCAACTTGAAGGTCATGGTAATGTCACAGGAAAATAGTGACTTTGGACATATGTCTAAAGACCTATTTTGCAAAAAAAATTGATGAAATTAAAATCCATTATATATGAGATAGTGCAGATTCCAAATATGTAATTTTTTTTACAATTGGATTATTTTTTCTATTTTTCAATTAATTTCTAATGAAACTGGTCCATAAACTTGAAATATTAGGCTTTTTTTAGTATTTTAATAATTTTTTATTAAAATATTTTTTTGTAAACCGAATTGCACCAAAACGTACTTCAGACAATTCATTTTTATTTGAAAAAATAAATTAGAAAATGATAAGTTTAGGTCATCTTATGCGTGATGTACATGATGATTTTTCAAAACAACAAATATGGCCAATTAAAATTTAATAAAAATAAATATTCAATAAAAAATTACAAAAAAAATATTGAAAAACATGCTTCAATGAGTTACAAATCTTTTTCCAAAAGGATTTAGAAAAATATGATTATGTAGGTCAAAATATGGATGATGTACACGTGCATGGTATGGTACAATAAAAAGTGACTTTTAAACAGTGGTTTTTAGAAACGCCTATTGAAAATCATTTTTTATTGAATCTGGGTATTGAAATAAATTACATATTTTGAAACTAGACTCCGAGTACTACATTTTATGATCAATGACTTTTTTTAAGATTCCATCTCTAAGTGCTTCAAATTTTAAGGTTAAATGTCACAAATTCTGAAAAATCAAGGAAAACACTCACTTTTTGGCCAAAAAGTGGACTCAACTTCTTGCACACACCTTTAGAACTATTGTTAATCCTTTGAATGCTATGTGATTAAGAAAATTCAAAATTAGGAAACATTTCAAACACACATACACATTGGAAAACACAGTTTTACCTTGGAAATTCTCCACTAATATGCAAAATTTGGAAGCATAAACAAGTTAGTGAGCTATTTCACATATGCTTAAAAGAAATTTGTCATAGAATACCATGACTATAAGATATGTACAAAATCTTAATTATAATTCTTGGGATCAAAGGTTTGGTGCAAAATTTCAACATAGCTATGAATCTCTAACTTCCCTCTAATTCTACAAATGAGACTAGGGAAGCACACACAAATGACACGATGATCCTTAGACTTGTGTACCATGGACCAATTGTTATTAATAATTATACTTAAATGTTGAATGACAATATCTCAAGATTATGTGTACTCAGCATTGTGTTGGTTGCCACAGGTTGCATCTTATAGTTCTTCCTATACAAGATACATTCAAGCTTCAATTTCTCAAGAGACCATGTCAAGTTTGGCAACTACTATGCCTTAATGTTGCCTTCTCCAAAACTATTTGTGTTGTCATCAACAGCTAAAACAAAGATGCCTTCACAGTCGCTCTATCATGTCCACCTCCCATATGGTTGAATCTAATGATAGCTTGGGGAATGTAGAAGATGATGTTTGAGACAATTTGTAGTCATTTCCAATCTCCACCACAATAATTTATGAAGATACATGTTGACATGAATCAGTTTCAGAAGATTTTTCCAAATAGGGAACTTATTTCTTAGCTGAAGATTGATAATTTTCAATCATTTTATGGATCTCAGTTGATTACAAATTCAACTATCACAATGGAAGACCTAGAAGATAGACAGGTACATTAATTTTCTGTAGCTTTTGAAGAACATATCATAGAGAAAGCGAAGAAAGAGGATCTCCAAGAAGATGATTTAAATAAATCCAATGAAAATAGTAGTCACAAGGATGATGTGGAAGCTTCAACGGAGGATCTTTTTTCATTTTGAAATAGCTGATGACCTACATATTAACTCCAAAGTCAAATCCATACAAGCTAACAAAAGCATAACCTCAAAAATCAAGTATCTTTCCATCCCAAAGGCTTTTCAAAATATTCCTAACTTAGATGTCTGGGATTCCTGACTTCAGAAACAAAGAAACCTCAAGAATTTGTTTCAAAACATTATTTGTTTATCATCTCATGTTTGAATAGCACATTTTGAATAAACTCTTCACTATTTTCCTCAATATCTTGATTGAACTGTAGCATAAATGATTCTTTTGCAGACATGCAAATGAGTTTAGTTTTTGCTTGTTCAAAAGCATGGCAATTTGTGGAGTTGTTAATGCATCTGGCCCTTCTGAATTCTTCGAATCTAAAAGATCAACTATTCCATCTGTAGAGGGAACAAAACTTTCTACCTTTGAGAAGAAATTTTCCTAGATATATGTGTAATGAGTATAGTACTTCATTTAATGCAATATTAAAATATATTTAATTTTACCTTTAACTTCCTATTGGCTTATCCTTGAACCTCCTATGGGTGCAAGTGCTAGTTTAGTACTTTCTTTCTTACATTTTTCTTTAAAGTAAATCTATGTTTCATTATGGTGTGAGGAAGCTTTCAGCCTTAATCATCTCTAAATGACAAGTTAAAAAATACCATTTCAAAATTCAATAAATGTGACTATAGCAGTTTTGTAAAAGCAAAGAATTATCACACAAGATATGGGTATTGAGATTCAAAAAGTATGAAATAGCTCAAGAGGGAAATGGAATCTAATTGTGGTAGAGGGGCATAGGAATTGGGGTACAATAATTCTATAGGTATCAGATGTAGGCTTTGAAAAATAATGAAAAATGGGGAATTGATGCCTAGAAATGTATATGCAGAGAGAATTGTGTCCTCTAATACAATGCATAACCAATTATGTATCGATGGACATAATGACCAACACAATACTGGTTGTTGGGGCTTTTCCTACCATGATTCATGCTTTAGAATAAATATTTGATTTTACTCCTCAAGTAGATGGCTTGTACATAAATATTGGGACACTCACCCCACGATGGATTTCTTCAATGAAAGTTGTTTCACTTAAGGCTCTAAAGGCTCAAAAGCCTTGGGTTTTTGATCTTGTGGTTGTTGAGGCTTCAAATTTTAGACTGGATATGTGCACGAAGTTAGTCAGGCTTAACCCCACGGTCATAAGGAGGAATGCTTCAAAGATCTTGGCACTAGCTGCTAATTCTATTGCACCATCCAAGGTTAGTCCTCTATCTTACTATTATATTTTAATTTTTGGTTTTTTGGTATGGTGCTATTTGTTACATATGGTATACTATAGAGGCTTTATTCTTTCAATCTAAGAGTTGTTGGTACAAAAAGATACATGTATCTTGGGTTCATGGATTTTTGTTTGTAGTTAGTTTCAAACTAGGCAACTTTACTATAAACATATTTGCATTATTTTATTATGTCTTGAATCATAGATTGTTTGACACTAATTTAAAAAGACTGTAAATATAAACTTTTTTTAATATCTCAATGCAAGCCAAATACCAGTTTCACATATGACACTCGTCTTCTGGAAGCCTAAATGAAGCTTTCTTTCCAATTATCTTATATATTGTTCAAATTTGTCCCTCATTTGGGTTTTCATCCTTTGACCAAGCTTGGAATAAATTCTCTTACCAATCTATCCAAGTACAAGGTAAATAATTATAGACATGGCCGCTAGGTAGATATGTTACAAAATAGTTCTTGCTGTAAAATGAAAGAATTGAAAAATGAGAATCCAGATATGCAGAATAGTAAATAACAGAGCAATCAAGCAAAAACAGAGCACACACTATTTATCGTGGTTCACCACAATAGTGGCTACGTCCACACTAAGCAGGGAAATCTTATTGATATGAAAAGTATCTTTTACATTATGAAAGATTGCATATATTAACAAACATGATCAACTGAAGAGACACGGGAGAATGGAGGGAAACCAAGAAGACCTTTGGCCTTCAGTCGTTAGCCTTCATTATCTCAACAATCTCCCACCTGAAGCACAACAGATATAGAAACTGATCAAACATTCCCCTGCTCTGATTTCTGTTCTACTTTTTCTTAACAAGCCCAAGAGAAGTCCTAGTAGATTCAAACTTTTCTTTGGGAACAACCTTGGTCAAGATGTCTGCTAGATTGACCTTTGTATCAATTTTGACAACTTTTAACTTGCCTTCTTCAACCGAATGATGAACAAAGTGAGCATAAATTCCAATATGTTTAGAGCGACGCTGAGAGGAATGATTATGAGCCATAAAAATGGTGTTGCGACTATCACAAAATAAAACATAATCGCTTTGTTGGTATTTCAATTCACCATTGAACAATAGATGTAACCAAATCATTTCCCTTGCACCTTCGGAGAGAGCCAAATACTCGGCTTCTACAAAAGAAAGAGCAACTGAATGTTGCAGCCTTGAGGACCAACTAATGGCAGCCCCAACAAACGTAAAGGCATAACCAGTAGTAGACCTTCATTTATCTAAATCTCTGACATGATCAAAATATGTGAAACTTTGCAGCTAAATATCATTTCCACTAAAACATAGAGCATAATTAGAAGTGCCCTTAAGATATCTTAATATCCATTTAACTGCTTCCCAATGAGGCTTCCTGGGATTTCTCATGAACCTACTTACAACTCCCACCGCATGGGCAATATCAGGATGAGTAGAAACCATAGCATACATAATGCTACCAACTACAGATTTATAAGGAATTCCATCCATAAATTCCTTATCCTCTTGTGTTTTGGGACATAAATCAGAAGTTAAATGAAAATGAGCAGCAAGCAGAATGGGAGCAATCTTGGCATCAACCATACCGAATCTGTTTAATACTTTGTGAATGTAATTTGTTTGAGATAACCAGATTTCCTTTTTGTTTCTATCCTGAGAAATAGTCATCCCAAGTATTCTCTTAGCTGCACCTAAATCCTTCATGGAAAATCTAGTGGCCAATTGATTATTCAGCTCATGAACAACCTTTATGCTAGTGCTAGCTATGAGCATATCATCCACATAAAGTAGAAGTTTGAAAAATTCACCAATAGACAACCATTTAAAATACACACATGGATCAGCTTCTAGGCGTACAAAGTTATGCTCAATCATAAACTGATCAAATTTTCGATACCATTGTCTTGGGGCTTGCTTAAGCCCATACAAGCTCCATTTCAACCTGCAATAAAGATGTTCTTTACCTTGTTTAACAAACCCTTCAGGCTGCATCATGTACAATTCCTCATCAACATTTCCATGTAAAAAGGCAATTTTGACATTCAACTGCTCAAGCTCAAGATCCCATGCTGCAACCAATCCCAAAACTGCTCTAATTGTAGTCATCTTTACTACCGGAGAGAAGATTTCTTCAAAATCAATACCGTGTTGTTGAGCATACCCCTTGACAACCAGCCTGGCATAAAATCGTTGTTTGCCACCATCTTCCTCTTTTAATTTATTAACCTGGACTTATTTCGTAATGCCTTTTTGTTAGGCGGAAGAGGCACCAAATCCCATGTCTGATTTTTGATCAAAGAATCCATTTCTTCTTGCATTGCAGCCTGCCACTGATCACAATTCACATCTTGAAGAGCGGTTTTGAAGTTTGTTGGCTCTATCTGATCAGAAATTAACATCATAGGCTCTGCCTCTTTTGCAAATAGTAACTCATAATCTAAATTTTTTGAAGGAATCCTCCTGTGCCTAGAAGACCTCCTTAAATTATCATGACTCTTTTCACACTGAGAATGAGCAGCATTATCGATACCCTGCATTCTGTGATTAATCTACTCACAAACAGAGTCTTGAGAACAATTGGTCCCTGCCATGAAAGGAGCTCTAGTATGTATGATGGTCCCACCTCCAGTCTCACCTCCTTGCGTGGCACCTACAGTCTCACGTAAAATACCATCTAAATTGATGTTGCCTGGCAGTGATTGTAAAGAAGGCATTGCAGAATATGAGGTAGAGTCAATGTTCAAGGGAAAGCCATTTCGTGAGGACTGGTAGCAGGAGGCGTGTGAGGATGACCAAGCCCAAACCATGCCAAGTTATGAGGTGGCATAGTGAAGTCCGCCGATTCTGCAAAGGACTGAGAGCGTGATGTATCATGGTGGTGAGGAGAAGAAAAAGTTTGCTCCTGCGCAGAAATTGCATTGCTCCCAAATAGTGAGTCATCACTATTGCTAGATGAAGTAAGGGATGCCAAAACTGAGGTGGGAGAAGCAGCGTTTGCTATGGGAACATAAACATTTGACCTCTGTGTGATATTATTATTATCACATAAGGAGAAAGGCACATTTTCTTCAATGCCTATTGACTGTGATTATTGTGCTAGAAACACAGTTTCATTGAAAACCACATCTCGACTCCTCACAATTTTATTTCCAATCAGATCCCACAATCGAAAACCAAACTGGTCTATACCATAGCCCACAAAAATACACCTCTGTGATTTAAAATTCAGCTTTGTCCTCTTTTCTTTTGGAACATGGACATAAGCCTCACATCCAAAAACCTGGATGTGAGAGTAAGAAATCCTCTTTCCCAACCACTCCTCTTCCGGAATACCAAACTCCAAATGAGATGACGGACTGCGGTTAATCAAGTAAACTACTATGTTACATGCTTCCGCCCAAAATTCTTTGTCCAAACCAGCATGGGAAAGCATACATCTAGCTTTTTCGAGAATGGTCCTATTGAGTCTTTCTGCTGCCCCATTTTCTTGAGGAGTGTAGGGAACAACTTTAATCCTTCGAATACCATGACCTGCACAAAAATTATCAAACTCCAAAGAACAAAATTCACCTCCATTATCTGATTTTAAACATTTAATTTTGTGACCACTTTGATTCTCAACAAGTGCTTTAAAAATTTTAAATTTTGAAAGCACTTCAGATTTTCTAGAAATCATATAAACCCAAACCTTCCTAGTACAATCATCAAGAAAGGTCACAAAGTAATTAGCGCCTCCATAAGAGGTTACCTCGGTAGGGCCAAAGACATCTGAGTGCACCAACTCCAATGGTGCTGTCTTCATGTTGTGTACATCCTTCAAGAAGCTGACCCGTCTTTGTTTGAAGACAATGTTTGTAAAACTCCAAATTTGTGGATTGAAGACCCGGTAATTGGTCTTGGTTGAGCATCACCTCAAGTCCTTTCTTGCTTATGTGGCCTAACCTTTGATGCCAAAGAGCCACATCGCTTCCTACAATAGTCATAGCAGCTCCCACCTTACCAAAAGTTTCTGCAACATAGAGGCTGCCAACTTTGTCTCCTTTTGCAATGACCAAAGAACCTTTAGTTACTTTCCAAGTATCCATGAGAGTGGTGAGAAAGCCTTGGGTATATAGCTGACTTACGAAAATCAGATTTCTCTTTAATTTGGGAACATGATGAACGTCTTTTAGCAGCCACTTGACTCCTCCAGCTAGCTGCAAAACAACATCACCTTTGCCAAAAATTTCACAAGCTTTGTTGTCACCCAAATATACATTTCCAAGATTACCTTCTTGGTAATTTGTGAAGGCCTCCGTACAAGAAGAGGCATGAAAAGAGGCACCGGAATCTATTACCCACAAATCTGATTTTGTATCACTTGTTGATAGTATGAGAATACCATCATCCTT
Organism: Sequoiadendron giganteum; assembly: GCA_007115665.2. Classification (NCBI taxonomy): domain Eukaryota; kingdom Viridiplantae; phylum Streptophyta; class Pinopsida; order Cupressales; family Cupressaceae; genus Sequoiadendron; species Sequoiadendron giganteum. The sequence continues at coordinate 423,285,449 of CM021105.1, forward strand.
ATCATGTGATATGTTTGCTTCACTGTCCAAAACCCTTTCTTGTGCCCTTTTATACTTTCTGCAATCTTTCTTGATATGACCAGCCTTCCCACAAAACCAACAATCGCTTTTATTTCCTTTAGACTGCGATCTTCTAGCTGATTTGGACCGCTGATTGTGATTATATCTACCTCTATATTGGCTTCTCCCTCTATTTTCGGTGCTTACCATAGTGAGAGCATCACCGGATGAGGGCTCATCATTCTTCCTCTGTAAGTCTTCGAAAAGAAGAGTAGCTGAAACTTCATCGAAAACCAACTTCTTGGAGCTTGATGCCGAAGTGCTTATGGCTATCACAACTCCATCCCAACTATTTGGTAGAGAACATAAAATAAGAACAACTTTGTTTTCGTCACCTTGAGTCATTCCAATCAAATTTGCTTGGCTGATCAAAGTTTTGAATTCGTTAATGTGGTTTTCCATTGCGCAACCTTCCTTCATCTTGAGCTTATATAACCTCTTCATGATGAACACTTTATTTGCAGCCAACGCCATAGCATAGGTTTTTATAAGTTTATCCCAAACTTCTTTTGTTATTTTCTCTTCTGCAACATTGAACAAAATGATTCAAAATGTCAAGTTTCAGATCAAGTACCCCATGATGATACTACTATGCAAGAGGTTGTTTGTTTAGAATGCCTTGAATCTTCCGAAGAGGTTGGCAAGGTTGCTTCAGATGATCCTTCTTCTCCATCAGAGACTATTGGTATCCCTTCACATTCAGTGATTCCTTCTCCAGAATCATTGACTGAGGCTTCCATCATCATTCATCAGGACACATTCAGTTTTCTAGACTTGACATCACAGGATGGCTTTGTTTTAGGTATCACTGACTTGGCTATTTCTACAGGTTTGGAGGACATTCTTGAGGGGATATCACTCCTCTATTCAAATCCTACTTTGGAGAGTTCCCTTGAGTCTCCACATTTCATTGTCTCAACCTTGATTGGGAATCCAGAGACTATCTTGGGGGCACTTGGTTTCTCTTCAGAGATTTCATATATGAGACTTCCTCCATCTTCATCGGAGTTTCTTCTGCATCTACCATTGGATTGGCTTCAGTCTTCTCTCAGTGGTTTTGAGGACACTTCATTATGGGGGGGCAATCAAGTCTCCATCTATTCCTTCGATGGAAGGAAAATCACAATGTAGTCTTTGGATCATGTTCAACATCAGTTTCTACATCATCCTGATTTGTCACCTTCTACATTAATTGGGTATGTACCTGAGTGGGTTGTGGCATCTTCATCTTCATCAGGCAAGGAGACACATGAGCAACTTTCATCAGCATTCATATACATCCTTCCTTCCTTCAATTCTTATCCGGAATGGGAAGCATCTCTACACTTGCACATGGTTTTGTTTCTTCTGAAAGGGAGACAAGTTGTTTGTCGACATTGGATCATGTTTTGTCTACATACACTTACCATTCTTGCAGGTGATCACATCTTTTGAGGGGGCTATATAGTCTCTCTATTTCCTCCCTATGGGGGGGCCATTGCTTGTATTGTATTCATGTGATGATTGTTGTCCTTGGGGGGATGATGTTGAGTCCTCCAATCATCACTTTTCTGCATTTCATCTCCTTTTTTGGAGAGGGGTTTTCTTCCCATTGGGTTTTTCCCTTTTCTCCATTTGTGGGAGATAGTTGCATTTTCATCCTATGTACATGGGTACCTAATATGGCCATCAGCCGGGACCCATCATCATCATGCATAATCATTGCATTTCATTTCCTCCCTAAGTTGCACTTATGGGGGGGTGTTAGTGTAATTAATTATTTATTACACTAGCATAAGTTAACTTAGGTATTAATTAATCATATTAGTCCTAGGTTACTTTTAATCATTTCATAAAGTTGTTGAGATAAGATTCCCTTCTAGAAGATGAGTTGTCTTTTCTAGAACTTATCTCCATCTTGTTATCATTCCCTAGGTAGTTGGTTAGGGTTTCTTGTTGTCACATGAAGTGTGATTTGAACACTTGGCAACATCCTTTGCATTCTAAGTTTAGCACTTGCCCATATAATCAGGCATATGTACTCTTTGTAAATTATTATGTATATCAATCAGATAATCTCTATTTGCATGCCCTTAGTTGCAACACTTTTTGTGTGGTTGAATTTCTTCTTGGCAGGTCCTTTGAAGTGTGCGCAGCTTCATTGGATGATTCAGCATCCATTATTCCAACAACATTGAACAAAACATTTTCATTTAGCGAAAGAAAGATCGTTGCCTTGGCCTTTTCATCAAGAGTCTCCCAATCTTCGTCTTTCATGGCAACAGGCTTCTTTGTTTTTCCTTCAAGCACAAGTTTAAGATCTTGCCTAATTAGCAAAGATTGCATCTGAATCTTCCATATCCCGAAGTTCTTCCCAAAAAATTTATGCACCTTCAAATCTTCCATCTTTTGGAAATTCAATTACCAAATTTCCAAAACAGCTATACACCCAGCTCTGATACCAATTATAAAATGAAAGAATTGAAAAACGAGAATCCAGATATGCAGAATAGTAAATAACAGAGCAATCAAGCATAAACAGAGCACACGCTATTTATCGTGGTTCACCACGATAGTGGCTACGTCGACACTGAGCAGGGAAATCTTATTGATATGAAAAGTATCTTTTACATTATGAAAGATTGCATATATTAACAAACACAATCAACTGAAGAGACACGGGAGAATGGAGGGAAACCAAGAAGACCTTTGGCCTTCAGTCATTAGCCTTCATTATCTCAACACTTGCTTCACTCTTATCGACCACCCAATCAAGTAGGGCAAAGCACTTGACCATGCATGCAAAAGTGAGGGCTTTTAATGTTCACGGGCTAGGATGGTCCCTTCTACAATTAGATGTAATCCCTGGGCCATCAGGATGGTCTGAATTTTGTCACCATTTGGCACTCCATGTGTATTCCTGGTTGAATTTTTTTTTACAAACATGATTACTAAATTGTATGCAAAGATGTAATGTGAGGTTGATATTGATAATTGAACTTCCTCTCACTCTAGTCAATGAATAATATTGTCTTTTATATATCTCCTTTTTCAATAAATAAGTTATTTTGAGGTTGAACAGTTCAAAAAATTAATGATTTCAATTTGTTGTTGAAATATGTTCACATCAAGAATCTACAAATTACAAATGTAGGCCTCAAATATGAAATTTATTTAATTTTACAAAATAGGTGTCATGAAATGAACATATCATAGATTTATTAAAAAGATAAGTTGACATCATAATTAAACAATAAAAACAAAACACAGTTTTTAGTGCAACCTATTTGCATTGCCCATTCGTCTAGTTATTTAATTGTTGTCTTCTTGCATTTCTAGACCATCTTCTAATCACACTCACATCAAGTTTTTAGAAAGAGGGTTCCTAATTTCCTTCATAGCTCGATAAGGTTCAAATTGAGACCGATTTCATGCACAAAAAATACACCAGTATTTTCCATCATTGACCATCCACACCTCTTCCGCATACCTGTTGCACACGCACACCAAGATGCTATTGCTAGTTAATATTACTTTATAATTTTTTCTTACATTCAACTTTAGATTTTACATTAAAAATATATTATATATTTGACAATTAACTATAAATTCTACATTTAATTCTATATTTTAAACCCAACATCTTCGTCCAGTTTCTCCCGAGTCTCTAGTGTCCTTAAAATGCCCAAACAAATTGTGTAAAAACAACTTTTAAACACAATGATGAATTTCTCAGGCTGCATTAGCTATTAGACATCATGGGACATGATTTATGGATGGGAGCATTCTGGATAGCCGTTTCCAATATTTGAGAGCTCATTCTCTATCGATGTTGGAGCGAGGAAGAGCTGTTCAAACTTGAGCATTTGATGCGGTGGCAGAGCGAGGAAGAGATGGACACCATTTCTGTCAACATTATTAGGAAGCAACAGAACAAGATTCACCCTTTCATTGAGGATAGGGCCATAATACAGAGGTTTCCCCCACGGGTATTCCACATCCTCAAATCCAAGCCTCAGCCATGATGACAGAATAATGACTCCCTCGGCGCGAGGAAGGCCCTTGTTTACTTCCAGCCAATCTATGGCCGATCGAACATATTCATTGCTTACTCTGGCACTGGCCTCCTTCACCCTCTCCACACACAACGATAGCGATTCCTTCTTCAGCTCTGCCCCATTTGCACTGGCACACGCAACATATATAGCGTTGCCTGCGTATTCACTTGGCAGCGCAGGAATCATTCGTCCCCTCACGTCCACTGCAAAAAAGAATAGGGATTCCTCCTTTTCCGACAATTCCATCGCCTTTATTTGACATTTCCACAGATGTGCAGCCACCGCTTCGAAACCGCTGCACTTTGCCACTCGCCCGTCTGCCGTTGCCCTTTTCTTCAAACTCTTCATAAAGTCGGCAGGGAGTCGGAAGAGCTTGAAAATGTGGCCTATCGATTTGATATTATCGGGTGTTAAGAGGTGGGGCCCTGTGACTATTGTGAAAAGTGCTGAGCTCTCCACACTTCCGTCATCATGGATTTTTACAAGTTCTTGATGTGGGTATTGAATCAATGGAGGAGAGCGAACTTGTAATAGGCTTCTGTCTGTGCAGGGGATGATGGCCAAGGTGTTTCCTGAAGCGAGGGAAGCCAGGTTCTTCATGAAGCTCGCCGCGCCCATCCCATCCATCACTGAGTGATTTGTTCCCAATCCAATTGAGAAGCCTCCACACTTAAACCGAGTCACCTGCAAGTACGTCTTACTTACAAATCAAATTCCAAACAAAACAGAACAATTTTTTACTTCTTTAGCTTTCTTTCATTAAAGACGGATCATTAAATGTTATTTGAAATGTTGATGTAAAATACATTTTATATAATCAAATTAAAAACAAATTTTACTCAATCTTATGAATTGTGGAATCTGATGTTTTTAAAACAAATCAATCCAAAAACTAATTGTATTCAATATTATGAATTTTGAAAATTTGAAGTCTTTAAAACAAAATGATATTTTCTTTCTTAGCTCTCTTTCATTTTGATGATAGATCATGGATTGTGATCCAAAATATTAATGTAAAATAAATTTCACACAATATATTCCAGAAACTAATTATACTCAATATTATGAATTGTGGAAATCTGATACCTTTAAAACAAAACATTTTTTTAACCTTTTAAGCTCTCTTTTATTCTGATGATCGCTCACAGAGTGTGATCTGAAAAGTTGATGCAAACTAATTGAAGCTGAAAACTAATATTTTTAAAACATTTCATTTTTTAACCTTTTAAGCTCTCTTTTATTTTGATGATCGATCACATAATGTGAACCGAAACGTTCATGCAAACTAAATTTCATACCATCAAATCTAGAAACTAATTGTATTCAATATGAATTATGGAAATCTGATGTCTTTAAAACAAAACGATTTTTTATCTTTTAAGCTTTTTTTATTCTGAAGATCTATCACAAAATATAATCCTAAAATCACACAATTAAATTCAAAAACTTATTATACTCAATATCATGAATTGTGAAAATATGATCTCTAAAAGAAAACTTTGAAATTAAAACCTGTAGGAAGCAAAGTGGCAAGTCCTGGAGATTACGGATCTCATGCCATTGTTGTAGAACCAGCTTCTTGCAAAAGGGGTTGGGATAGGCGATATCATGGAGCTGAGAGAGCGATAAGTTGGTGGAGGCAGAGGCGAACAGAGCCCCTGCTCCGCAACAGTCGATTTGAAGGCGTTTGCCATGGGCATCGAACTGAAGTCTTCCTGCAACGAAATCGTAGGTCACCAAAAGCCTACTCAGGGCGTCTCGTATCATCTCAATAGCTTCACATGAAGTTATTGCAGGATTTGGCGCAAAGAAGTGAACGGTCTCCATAGTGACCAGTAGTTGCTGATCTAGATTGGACAGAAACATTGTCCGTCTTTCGGTTGGCTGTGCCGGATAAACAATCATTGTTTCCTCCACTCTTACTTGGGCATCATACGGTGTGTTAGGAGAGCTCAAGACTGTAGCCATTTCAGCTGCTGGTCTATATACTCAAGTGGGCAAACTTCAAATATTGTGTGGGTTCATACTTTCATACCCCACCCTTTATACAGGATAAAACCCGTAATTTTCAAAGGAGTGATCAACTCTTCCCTGGGAATCCTCAAAGGTTAATTGCACATGAAATGTGTGAAGCCACCAACTTCTTAATTCTGCTAGGGCTGTTACCATTAAAATCCGTAAAAGTGATAGCTTTTCTTCAACTACTGCAGAATAAATGTGCTGTAGTGTTGGTGGTATATCATCGTGTTTGAGGGAAGGGGCTGTCCATGGATGGTGTCAGGCCTGGAATTTGATGGTCAATTTGATCGTTTTTTGCATTTTGGACCGTATATTACAACCTAAAAATTTATTAGACAGTATCATTTGACTTGCTATATTTTTATATAACCGTAAATATGACACTAAAAATTATTATTAAATCGTAAAAATTTATTGTAGTGTATATATATATATACATATATATATTTTATGATAAAAATATAAATTAATTTAGAATTGAAATAATTCTTTCTAATTTCACTTTATATTAATATATATGATTTATTATAAATATATTTATTAATTCAAAATCTGTTCAAAATAAATTTTTTCAAGATTAAATATAATTCTTTCTAATTTTTTGAATGTTTTTTGACAATAAATTTAAGATTTTAACATTTTTACTAATAATTATCATTGTTTTATATTAATATATATGATTTATAATACTTATTATAAAAATATTTTGTAATACAAAATCTTTTCAAATAGAATATAATTATTTTTTTTACTTTTTGAATATTTTAACAAGATTTATTTTTTATATGAATTTAGAAACTTCTTGTGAATTGTAACAATAAATTTAAGATTTTTACATTTATTTTTAATTATCAATATTTTTTGAATTTTCATTGTGTTTTCAACGCATTTTGCTTATAGTGATTAGTGATTCGAGCTTTGATTTTTTTCAATATAATACAATATTTGTGCTTTATTAGTGAGCATGTTGAAATTTTAGATAATGAGTTGAATAAAGATTAAACTATTTTTAATTTTATATAATTATTTCTGAATAGATTTGAGATTGATATTTAAATTTTTTTGACAATTAAATATTTTCATAAAATGTAAAGTGACAGGCATTTAAATGAACAAACCGTCAAAAAAAATTCATATGACAGGTAGGGGCGACCGTCAAATTCTAGGCCTGGATGGTGCCGTTTCCCATAACATTTAGTCTAACTGTTACTGGATGAAGTTAATTGTTGTTGGATTGTCGTTGTCCCTTTTCACGGGTCTCTAGATTACCAAACTGAAAAATAGTTAGACACCATCCTGTTTCCATTTTTAACTCGCAGTAGTTTAGTCCTTCTTTGTTGTTGTTTATGTTTTATTGAACATTCTATATCTTTTTTTTGGGCCCAAAGTGTATCTCCTCCTTTTGACGTCAGTGTATTCTGATAAAAAATCAATTGTTTTAATAGACATGTGGTTTTGACTCAAAGATTACATAATTGAATTTTGATATAAATATAATAATTTAACACACTACAAAAAAATACCTTCTACTTACTATTTTTTGTATTGAAATTCTTTGTTGAACGTATGTTATGTATTTTTCATGTTGTATCTTCTTAATCAATTAAAACTACGAATTTATGAAATTTCATTTTCGTGCAACTACTTCAACAACCCTTACTCCTACAACTTTATATAATTATTAATAGCTTTTAGTCAATTTTAGTTTACCTAACCTCAAGGGCTTATTGAACAATTCTAAAAAAATCAAAGTCTTTGTATATGTTGGTTGGTGGTAAGTTGTAATGCAACAGATATCCAAGTAATCATTTTCTGTAGATGGCGAGAGAATCTGATTCAATGTGAACTGAAAATAAAAGATGAAGCGGCATTGACATCTATTTAAAGAGAGTAGAAATTTGATGGAAATAGACAAAAAATCTATTTCAGCAAAGTGACAGATAACAGAGAAAAAATCTGTTTGGGCAACCAAATATACTTAACATCCATTCCAGATAAATACATTTATCCAACACCTTAATTATAGCTTTCAATTTCCCATCTTGAGACAAAGAGATTTCGTCGACATAATACTAGGAATAATATAAATTATAATCTTTTAATTAAATAATTATTAGAAATAGCTCTAAAACGGAATTTTGTGCCACGTGGAAGGCTAGCGAAAGAGCGAAGTGGAAGAATGGAAAGGATAAATTTATAACAGATTTATAATTATAGTTAAGGAGAAAAATGTAAACAATGCTCTTTCTAATTTCAACTCAAAAATTAAGTTAATGTTAGGGTTAGAATAAAGAATAAGTTTAATGTGAGGTTTAAGATTAAAGTTAAGGTTAGAGTTGAAATTAGAGCTATGATTAGGATTATGATAGGATTTAGATAAGAATATATATTTATGTTTATTATTTAAATAATATATTTATTTAAGATTAGCATTAGAATTAGAGCTATAATTAGAATTGTGATAAGAGTTAGATGATAATATATATTTATATTTATTATTTAAATAATATATTTATTTTTACTATTAATATTTGGCTATGCAATAAACCTATCATGTGTAAATTACTATAATAATGTAAATTAATAATATAATAATATTAAAATTTATTATTATTTGTTTTCATGTTGATGAATGTATGATTATTTTAATCATAAATAAATTATATTATTATATGGTATTATTTATTATTTACATTAAAGATTAATAATTATAATTTTTTTGCTTTGTAAGAATAGGTGTTTTATTAAACAAAATGGACACGAGTCCTCTTACAGACATCATGTATTCATCAAATTCAATCCCCCACCCAAGAGACCCAACACAAGCCACACAAGGCCCTACAAAGGTCAAACACTAATCCCTGAAACCCAAATACAAGAGCTAGCATTTCATTACAACAACAAAAGTATCTACATCCCAACACTAATCCGATAATCTGACATAGAGAAAAAATGTCATCTAGGGCATCCCATACTACACTCATAACCAAAATAGAGATATCAACATGCAAACAGAACATTACATACTATTCTTCGCCATTCTCCTGAACATAGTTGATGAAAGTTCCAACCCACTTGAAGTCCTGAATAGGCTCAAGATGGAGCATTTTCTTCAAGAAGCTAGCACCCTCAACGACCCATTCTTGATGCCTTATCAGAGCGGCACCTTTAACATCAAGAAGAAAAAAATAAAACCTGACTACCTCACTCGGAACAAAGAGAAACTCCAAATCACGAGGTCTGGGGATACCAATGCCCAACACTTCCTCCAACCCACCCAACAACTCCTATTTGAATAACCTTTGAGCCATCGTCTCCACATTTACCTTCAAAAATTACAAGTTCAGGAGCACAGCCACAAACCTTGACGTGATACATCCATATCAACTCTATAACACTCCCCCTTCGTGAGAAACTCCCGACCCAAAATCAACTTGACTACTCCAATCAATAAGAAGTTCATCTCCAAAAAAATGTGCTTTAACCTCAGCTCAGATACCTCGTTGAGGAAGGCCATCCTCCTATGAGCATTCAACAAACAAAAAGGCGTGTCCATGCCACCAAATACATTACTATCAGCTAATATTTGCAAAATAAATTTGGACTGCTCCGCTATTTTAATAGGCCAAGCCAGACAAAACCAACTTAAGAAATGAAGCCAAATGACCCTCGTGAGTGTACCAATAATCCCTTGGCACTCAATTTGGTTTGTAGCCATCTGATTTTTGAGAGAGGCCTTTGACCCTCTCACCTGTAAAATGCCAGTCTGTTTAATTAGGCCAATAGATACAAGTGTTAATTAACACTCAAAACAATAGTCAATGTGGCTATCATTGATTGCTTCAACAATATAATCTTCCATGCCAGCTTAAATAATCATTTACATGCATCAAATCTAAAGGATGTGAACAAACGTGAAGGAATCTGATCCATACAAGGGATGATAACCCCTGCCACCTTTGTTCAATAAGGCATATGTCCACCAAAATGAGAATTCGCTAAATTTAGAGAACTTTATTAACAACGAAAAGGTCCTTAGCCCCGAAGAACCACCCTAGACCGCACAACAACCAATAGGTAGTCAAGAAATTCTGAGCTCCAAACACCCAAGCAACACCAATAATGCAATGTTAGATCGATAATTGTTTCCCATTCAACCCATTTGCCCCCAAATTGGAAACTTGTTCTTTTGCTTCTTTGTTTGTCTCCCTATAAGTGTGATTAATTGAAAAGATAGAAAGGCCTCTCATAGCTTCCAAGGCAACCTCCAAAAATATTTGGATTTTCCAATTCAATGCCTTGTCGGCTCGCACCACATTGAACAACAACGTAGAGTCACACTCAAGAACCACCTTTGCCACTCCTAGCTCCCTGCACAAGCATAAGCCCAAGAATAAGCCCAAGAATAATGCCCTGAACTCATCTTCATTGTTTGTTCCTTTTGGGAGATTCATAGAGAGCCAACCAACCATTTTTCCATCCTAAATCTTATTACAATGCAACCGACGCTAAATGAGCCCAAGTTACCCCTAGAGGCCCCATCGAAGTTCAAATTGAACCAACTATTGGGAGGTAGACACCATACAACCTCACCCTTCCTTGAATGAGATTTGATACAACATGGCTTGGACAGGGGGGATTTTTAGGCCAAACAATGTTTTTTTAGCTTTGTAGTCCCATACAATAAAGTCTTCCTGCAATGTCACATACTCCACCACTCTAGCATTGACAAATTCCACAATTTCTACCTCCACTTTGTTCAGAAAGGATGGTAGACTCATCTCAGTACCCTAGAAGATGTGTTTCTTTCTATCTTTCCAAATTTGACATGCCAAGATAGAAGGGTCGATTATCCATAGGCATGAAAATAACCTTGATTTTTTAATACTAGCTAGGTATTGAAAAGGCTGAGAATATTGTTTAGGAGAGCCCCAAACCACCCCAATTTGACACAAAGCCATTGTCAATACCCCATAGGAAAAGGGGTATTCCAACAATAAATGGTTCAAATTCTCCTCACTGTCCCGACATAACTCACATCTGGAGGGACCATGGAAACCTAATTCAATATTTTTTTCCTGATAATACTTTATTTTGCAAAGCTTCCCATACAAAAGTGCCAACCTTTGGAAGACACGATCTATTCCAACACAAATGAATTGGGAGATCGGTCAAATGAACTCCCTTTTGCATCATACTATATCCATTCTTCACATTGTAAACACCTGACCAAGAGCCACACCAAACCAACTTATCCTCCCCAAGATGAACATAAATTGTCCTCTTATTTAGAAGTTCTTCTAATTGCCCCATCTCCACCTTAGGCAACCCCACATTACCAAATATTTTCTAGCTCTATGATCGCTAGCCATTTTCATCACCTTCCTGCATATAATCACACACATACAATCCCAATACTCTTTGAAGAGAAGCCTTGGTCTACAAGATGTTTAGCAAACTATCTAAACTTGGATATCCTCCAGAAGAGAGAAGACCTACCCTCATGAATGTCCCATGAAAGAAAGTCAGTAATAAGATTTCTACAACTCCTTATGAAATTCCAAATTCTAGAACCTTTAGGTAGAGTGGTAGATGACAATATTGTCTTTCACTTAGTGTGTTCAAAATACTTATGCTGAAGAATTCTAACCCATTTTTGGTGGGGGTCGTATATATGTTCTGCACCAACTAGGCCCCCAAGACTAAATTCTTCTTGAGCATATCTTTCACCTCAACCCCACTCACATCTCTTGGCTTACTAATCGTATCTCAGGCAATAAGGGAAGTCTTCTTCTGATCAAAGGAACCTTGCCAAATGTGTTGGACTAACTGCTAGCATCTCCCTTCAGGTTCGCGGCATGGTTTAACAACCTTCTGTCAATCTTAACTGAAACTTGTATCAGGCATTGACAGGTCAATCTTTTGGTGCAACAACAAGGCCAACAATTGGTATCAGAGCCGGTCATAGGTTCGAACACCTCGGGTGACGCTAAGGGGGGGATTGTTGGACTAACCGCCAGCATCTCCCTTCGGGTCATGACATGGTTAAACAAGCTCCCGTGGATCTTAACTGAGACTTGTATCAGGCATTGACAATTCAATCTTTTGGTGCAATGACAAGGCCAACAAAATGAAACTTTTCATCTTCCAAATCAAATATTGGTTTATCTTACTTGGCATAGAGAGACAAGATAAAGGTATATGGGGATTATCGAGATTACTACCTTCAATATGCTTATTCACCCAACCTAAGACAACCACCTACCTTTCCTTGAGGAAAAATTTCTACTCATCTTCTCTCCCAAAGGAGCCTAGAGTTTACTATTCCTTTGACCTTTGGCCAAATAAATCCCCAGATATTTACATGGGAGTTTTCCCTTTTTAAACATAAAAATCTTGAGTATTTCATGTGCTAAATTTGGCCCAATGTTGAAGAAAAAGACCTCTAATTTACATGTGTTGATTTCTTGGCCAAAATATTTTGAATACATCTCCAAAATTTCCCTAAAAATCTTAGCATCCCTTCTATTGGCCACACCAAACAACATGGTGTCATTAGAAAATTGTTGATGATAGATATTTGGAAGTTTGTTGGTGACCTAGATGTCTTCCAAATTTCCAATGTCCAATTCTCTTTTGATCATCCTACCAAATGCTTCTTCCATTAATATGAAGAGGAACATGGACAGAGGTTCCCCTTATCTAATCCCTCTTGAGGATTCAAGGAAGCCTTCATGGGTTCCATTGATTAGAATTGAGAACGTTATACAAGCAATACAATTGAAAAACCCAATCTATCCAAGACCTATCAAATCAAAAAGCTTCTAGGATTTTGCACTTGAGAAGTGTTAATCAACCCTGTCATAGGCCTTTTTGATGTCTAGTTTAATCAATATGCTCTCCTTATTTGCATTTTCTACTGAATGAATTTCTTCTTGATCAATAATCGCACCTTCCAAAATTGATCTCCTAGGCACAAATCGCATATGTTCTTGCAAAATTAAACTAGGAAGGATTCTTTTCAATTGATCTGTTTTCCATTTCCTTTGTCATGATTTTGGAAATTGTATTGCATAATGAGATTTGTCTGAATTCATCTAATGAGGTTAGTAGTTTTGTTTTGAGAATCAAGGAAATGGAAGTATTATTCAACTCCCTAAGCACAATGAGTTTGCTCCATCCAAGAGCACAAGCATGTTCCACAACATATAAAACAGCAAGAGCCTCCATCAAATTATTAGTATGATGACCTTTATAAACAGAAAAAATAAACTGAACAGTTTTTGAGCTATCTCTACCAACTCCACCAATGCCAGCAGGTCCAAGGTTGCCCCACGAAAACCCATCTGTGTTGATTTTTAGACTGCCTTGCAAAGGAGGACTCCACCTCCCCACCCTATTGATTTAGTTGCACATGAAATTTAGATTTGCATTGTCTTTTTTGATGTTATTGTAACGGGTTGTATAGGTATGTTTCTTAATTGATTCAAAAAGTGATTTTTCAGTGGTATATTTATTATATTATCAACTGTTATTTTAACCAAAAAAAATAAATTGTTTTGATTTGTTGGAGATTGTTTGTCATATTTACTACATTTGAGTCAATGTTGTTTCAGAAGTAAAGGTATGCAAACATTTGTTTTTACATCATCGTCATTTGTTTGTTCGTTGTATTTAATTATATTTTATTTTCAAATTTGTCTTTTTGGTTGTAAGCTTCGGGCTCCCAGTTTCAAAATTCAAGATTCATTTTGCAAATGTAACACAATGTATTATGGGAATTAAAATATATTTGTACAATGGAATTTGTAATATATTGTAAGAACTAGAAAAGTCACTTCTCACAACTTGCACCATATTCTAGAATTTTAGAAAATATTGTAATTCACAATTTTAACCTTTGGGTTTGCGAAACCCTTGCAATATGCAATTCTAGGTAACCCTTCACAAACTATAGTTTGAGAAATGAAAAATGTTTTGTCTTGCAACATAAAATAGTTAGAATATTAATATCATGAAATTTAAAAATTTAGATATAAAATTTGAAGTTTTTATATTAAGTTTTTAAATGATTAAATATCAAAACTTTCAATTCTAAATTTAAAATTAAATGTTTTGAACTTTTAGAATTTGTGGAAATGAGATAGAAGATACACTCACCACGCTCGCCTTGCAGATTTTCCTATGGCAAGTGAACACCTTGTAGATTTTTCTTTTGGGTTTAGTGACGTTACACTTCATTGGTCTGGGCAAAAAATAATAATGTCTTAATTATTTTTTGGGTAAAAGCATGAAGTTTCCATAGTCCATGACAATAACTTGTGCTAAAAAAATTAGATTAAAACTGTGTGTAAATTTTTGCATGGACGTTTTGAAGAGAGAGAGGACTCTTCTCTCTTGCATCCCAGTGATGAATCATGAATTGTGATCGAGATGTAAAAATTTGCACACAATTTTAATCCAAAAATATTAACACACATTTTTTTTTAATCTGTGTGAAGATTACTCACTGATTTCATGATGTTTAATGGAGTTATAACCTGTGTCTCCCTGTAAACAATCAGATCTTAGAGATAACATAAAAAGAGATCCATTGGTTGTTAAGAATCTTTCGGGTTGGGCTACTAATATATCATTATCATACTTTGAACCATGGGTTGGTCATTCGATAACAAAAAAAATTTGTCAAAGGGTATTAGACACTCCATCAAAAGAGGGAAGATGCAAAGGATTCCTTTTAAGTCGAGTGCCCATTTACAAAAAAAAAGATTTTTGATTTACTTAATAAAAGAATTCCTTGATAATATATAATAGTCTTGATCTTTGGCTCCCCCAAATGGTTGAATCTCGTGGATTTAACCCAAAAAAACATTTCTTTATAGACATCCTCTTTCATTTCATTTTCATATTTGCTTTACTAAAGCTTCAAGATGAATTTTGAGGCTTTTTTTTCTTGAAGTTTTGGGTTTAGCAAACAACCATTGGACAATGCTCACATATGTTCTGTCATTCCATTTACATCACTCCAACCAGAAATTTTACTGAAAATTTGTCAACCATCATCAATTTTCAGGCTTTCACAATACTCAGATAGAAATCACAGAACAACAAAAATGTTCAATCAACATTTTTATTTAAAAGTGACTATTCAACTAACAAATAGAAAAAAAAAAAAAAAAAAATTGAATTGTAATTGGCTGTTAGAGAATGAATTTCACTTATTAAATTCCACCCCTCTTATACTTCAATGACAGGTACAAATATTTGTATGATAGAGATCCTGATGCATAGTTGTATAAGAGAGATTCAAAAGAAATCGACTATTACCTCTCTCAGTAAAGAATAGTCGTATAAGAGAAACTCAAAAGAAATCCGTTATTACCTTTCTCATATTTTTCTTATCTTGTACATATAATTTTGTGTCTTGACCATGTGATAGTAGAGCCCACCCTATCTTGTCTCCTATGACTTTTACTTATTTTTTATTTTTTGTCACATAATTCATTTATTTATTTTTAAGAAGGGGAATTAGGATGGGTTTCAAGACCTTGCTTACAATTTGTCACCATCATTAGTTTTCAAGGTTTTTCTTGCCTTCAAATACTATAGAAGCCTCTACAATATTCAGATAGAAATCATAGAGTGACAAAAATTCTCAATCAATATTTTTATCTAAGAAGTGCTTACTCAACTAACACGTAGAAAACAAATCATAAAAAAATTGAATTGTAATTGGTTGTTAGAGCATGAATTTTGCTTATTAAATTCCACCCCTCCTTATAGTTTGATGACAAGGACTAATATATGTATGATAGAGACCCTAAAGAATAGTCATATAAGATAAATTTAAAAGAAATCAACTATTACCTTTCTCATATTTTTCTTATCTTATACATAATTGTGTGTGTTGATGATGTGATAGTAGAGCCCACCTATCTTGTCTCATATGAATTTTACTTATTTGTTAGGATTTTGTCACATAATTCATTTATTTATTTTTAATGAGGTGAACTAGAATGGGTTTTAAGAGCTTGCCATTAATTTTCATTCAAGTTGACTCACATGTTAATTAAGTTATTGGATAAATTATATTTACCATGTTCATGGGATCATAACTCATAAGATTTGAACCAAAGTTAAATTTTAGTAAGCACTCAATAATTAAACTTATTTATTACATAAACTTACAAATAATGACGATGTGAACATTAAATGAACCTATTGCATAAGTTAACACCTACAAATTAATTGAGTTAGAAATCAACTTTTTAAATAATATTATGAGGTTCAAACACTATAGAAAAAAATATAAAATGAGTTTATAGTTAATATTTAATTATGTATATTAATTTATTAAGTGACATAGTAACTAAAATAATATAAATTATATTCAATTACGTATATTAATTGATTTGGTAGATGCACTATCACTTTTTAAAGTATATTTGAGGTACAATTTCATTATTTTGATGTTCATTTTCCTTTCTCTTTTTTGACAAGATAAAGTATTCTTAAGCTCAAAAGAATATTTGTGTCATGATATTTATGTTAGGATTAACTATATAGTTTCAAGTCAATTTTTTTGATTCATGTATTTCATTAAAGTAGCTATTCATGTAAACCCATCTCTCATGAGAATGAATGGTCCACTTAGCACTCATTATATCTAGGTGATGCTCATAGACGTGAAGCAACAAGACATTCTAGGAGATCATGCATCTTGTGAAAATCACCTGGATTCAATCAATATTATAAGGGCCATTCATTCTCATGAAACATGGATCACCTTAACTAATGTTCATGAAATACGGATCAATAAGTTTGACTCAAAAGCTACATAATTTAATCTTGATATATATATAATAATTTGACACACTACAAAAAAATACCTTTTACTTACTATTTTTATATTAAAATTCTTGTTAAACGTATGTTATGTATTTTTCATGTTGTATCTTCCTAATCAATTAAAACTACAAATTTATAGAATTTCATTTTCCTGCAGCTACTTCAACAACCCTTACTCATACAACTTTATATAATTATTAATAGTTTTTATTCAATTTTATTTTACCTAACCTCAAGGGCTGATTGAACAATGCTAAAAAAAATTCAAAGTCACTGTATATGTTGGTTGGCGGTAAGTTGTAATGCAAGACAGATCCAAATAATCATTTTATGTAGATGGTGAGAGAATCTGATTCAGTGTGAACTGAAAATAAAAGACGAGGCGGCATTGACATCTATTTAAAGAGAGTAGAAATTTAGATGGAAGCGGACAAAAAATCCATTTCAGCAAATTGACAGATAACAGAGAAAAAATCTGTTTGGGCAACCAAATAGACTTAACAATGATTCCAGATAAATACATTTATCCAACACCTTACTTACAACTTTCAATTTCCCATCTTGAGACAAAGTGATTTCATCGACATAAAACTAGGATTAATATAAACTATAATTTTTAAGTAAATAATTATTAGAAATAGATCTCAAATGGAATTTTGTGCCACGTGGAAGGCTAGCAAAAGAGCGAAGTGGAAGAATGGAAAGGATAATTTATAACATATTTATAATTAGAGTTAGGGAGAAAAATGTAAACAATGTTCGTTTTAATTTTAACTCTAAAATTAAGTTAATGTTAGGGTAGAATAAAGGATAAGTTTAATGTGAGGTTTAAGATTAATGTTAAGGTAAGAGTTGAAATTAGAGCTATGGTTAGGGTTATGATAAGATTTAGATAAGAATATATATTTATGTTTATTATTTAAATAATATATTTATTTAAGATTAGCATCAAAATTAGAGTTATAATTAGAATTGTGATAAGAGTTAGATAATAATATATATTTATATTTATCATTTAAATAATATATTTATTTTTACTATTAATATTTAACTATGCAATAAACCTGTCATGTGTAAATTACTATAATAATGTAAATTAATAATATAATAAAATTAAAAATTATTATTTGTTTTCATGTTGATGAATGTATGATTATTTTAATCATAAATAAATTATATTATTATATGGTATTATTTATTATTTACATTAAAGATTAATAATTATAATTTTTTTGCTTCATAAGAATAGTTGTTTTATTAAACAAAATGGACACGAGTCCTCTTACAGACATCTATGTATTCATCAAATTCAACCCCCACCCAAGAGACCCAACACAAGCCACACAAGGCCCTACAAAGGTCAAACACTAATCCCTGAAACCATAATACAAGTTCTTGCATTTCATTACAACAAAAAAACTATCTACATCTCAGCACCAATCTGATAACCTGGCATAGAGAAAAAATGTCACCTGGCGCATCCCATATTACACTCGCAGCCAAAATAGAGATATCAACATGCAGACAGAACATTACATACTATTCTTCGCCATTCTCCTGAACATAGTTGATGAAAGTGCCAACCCACTTGAAGCCCTGAACAGGCTCAAGATGGAGCATTTTCTTCAAGAAGCTAGCACCCTCAACGACCCATTCTTGATGCCTTATCAGAGCCACAACTTTAACAAGAAGAAGAAAGGGATAAAACCTGACTACCTCACTCGGAACAAAGAGAAAATCCAAACCACGAGGTCTGGGGATACCAATGCCCAACACTTCCTCCAACCCACCCAACAACTCGTATTTGAATAACCTTTGAGCCATCGTCTCCACATCTGCCTTCAAAAACTACAATTCCAGAAGCACAACCACCAACCTCAACGTGATACATCCATCTCAACTCTATAACACTCCCCCTTCGTGAGAAACTCCTGACCCAAAATCAACTTGACTACTCCAATCAATAAGAAGTTCATCTCCAACAAAATGTGCTTTACCCTCAACTTAGATACCTCGTTGAGGAAGGCCATCCTCCTGTGAGCATTCAACAAACAAATAGGTGTATCCATGCCACCACATACAATACTATCAGCTAATATTTGCACAATAAATTTGGACTGCTCTGCTATTTTAATAGGCCAAGCTAGACAAAACCAACTTGAGAAATGAAGCCAAATGACCCTCGCGAGTGCACTAATAATCCCTTGGCAATCAATTTGGTTTGTAGCCATATGATTTTTGAGAGAGGCCTTCGACCCTCTCACCTGTAAAATTCCAGTCTGTTTAATTAGGCCAATAGTTACAAGTGTTAATTAACACTCAAAACAATAGTGAATGTGGCTAACATTGATCGCTTCAACAATATAATCTTCCATGCCAGTTTAAATAATCATTTACATGCATCAAATCTAAAGGATGTGAACAAACGTGATGGAATTTGATCCATACAAGGGATGATAACCCTTGCCACCTTTGTTCAATAAGGCATATGTCCACCAAAATGAGAATTTGCTAAATTTAGAGAACTTTATTGACAACAAAAAGGTCCTTAGCCCCGAAGAACCACCCTAGACCGCACGACAACCAATAGGTAGTCAAGAAATTCTGAGCTCCAAACACCCAAGCAACACCAACAATAATGCAATGTTAGATCAATAATTATTTCCTATTCAACCCATTTGCCCCCAAATTGGCAACTTGTTCGTTTGCTTCTTTGTTTGTCTCCCTATAAGTGCGATTAATTGAAAATATAGAAAGGCCTCTCATACCTTCAAAGGCAACCTCCAACAATGTTTGGAGTTTCCAATTCAAAGCCCTATCGGCTCGCACCACATTGAACAACAACATAGAGTCACATTCAAGAACCACCTTTGCCACACCTAGCTCCTTGCACAAGCATAAGCCCAAGAATAATGCCCTGAACTCATCTTCATTGTTTGTTCCTTTTGGGAGAGCCATAGAGAGCCAACCAACCATTTTTCCATCCCAAATCTCTGACAATGCAACCGGCACTAAATGAGCCCAAGTTACCCCTAGAGACCTCGTCGAAGTTCAAATTGAACCAACTGTTGGGAGGTAGACACCATACAACCTCACCCCTCCTTGAATGAGATTTGATACAACATGGCTTGGATAGGGGGGATTTTTAGGCCAAACAATATTATTTTAGCTTTGTAGTCCCATTCAATAAAGTCTTCCTGCAATGTCACATACGACACCACTCTAGCATTGACAAATTCCACAATTTCTACCTCCACTTTGTTCGGAAAGGACGATAGACTCATCTTAGTACCCTAGAAGATGTGTTTCTTTCTTTCTTTCCAAATTTCTCATGCCAGGATAGAAGGGTTGATTATCCATAGGCATGAAAATAACGTTGCTTTTTTAATACTAGCTAGGTACTGAAAAGGCTGAGAATATCATTTAGGAGAGCCCCAAACCAACCCAATTTGACACAAAGCCATTGTCAACACCCCATAGGCAAAGGGGTATCCCAACAGTAAATGGTTCAAATTCTCCTCACTGTCCTGACATAACTCACATCTGGAGGGACCATGGAAACCTAATTTAATATTTATTTCCTGATAATACTTTATTTTTCAAAGCTTCCCATACAAAAGTGCCAACCTTTGGAAGACACGATCTATTCCAACACAAATGAACTGGGAGAGCGGTCAAATGAACTCCATTTTGCATCATACTATATCCATCCTTCACATTGTAAACACCTGACCAAGAGCCACACCAAACCAACTTATCCTCCCCGAGATGAACATAAATTGTCCTCTTATTTAGAAGATCTTCTAATTGGCCCACCTCCACATTAGGCAACCCTACATTACCAAATATTTTCTAGCTCTATGATCGCTATCCATTTTCATCACCTTCCTGCATATAATCACACACATACAATCCCAATACTCTTTGAAGAGAAGCCTTGGTCTGCATGATGTTTAGCAAACTATCTAAACTTGGATATCCTCCAGAAGAGAGAAGACCTACCCTCATGAATGTCCCATGAAAGAAAGTCAGTAATACGATATCTACAACTCCTTATGAAATTCCAAATTCTAGGCCCTTTAGGTAGAGTGGTAGATGAAAATATTGTCTTTCACTCAGTGTGTCCCAAATACTTATTCTGAATAATTCTAACCCTTATTTCGTGAGGGGTCGTATATATGTTCTGCACCAGCTAGGCCCCCTAGACTAAATTTTGCTTGAGCATATCTTTCACCTCAACCCCACTCACATCTCTTGGCTTACTAATCGTATCTCAGGCAATAAGGGGAGTCTTCTTCTGATCAAAGGAACCTTTCCAAATGTGTTGGATTAACCGCCAACATCTCCCTTCAAGTTTGCAACATGGTTTAACAACCTCTCATGGATCTTAACTGACACTTGTATCAGGCATTGACAGGTCGATCTTCTAGTGCAAAATCAAGGCCAACAATTGGTATCAGAGCCGGTCACAGGTTTGAACCCATTGGGTGACGCTGAGGGGGGGATTGTTGGACTAACCGCTAGCATCTCCCTTTGTGTTCATGACATGGTTTAACAAGCTCCCGTGGATCTTAACTAAGACTTGTATTAGTCATTGATAGGTCGATCTTTTGGTGCAACGACAAGGCCAACAAAATGAACCTTCTCATCTTCTAAATCAAATATTGGTTTATCCTAGTTGGCATAGAGAGACAAGATAAAGGTATATGGGGATTACCGAGATTATGACCTTCAATATGCTTATTCACCCGGCCTAAGACAACCACCTACCTTTCCTTGAGGAAAAATTTCTACTCATCTTATCTCCCAAAGGAGCCTAGAGTTTACTATTCCTTTGACCTTTGGCCAAAGAAAGCCCCAGATATTTACATGGGAGTTGTCCCTTTTTAAACATAAAAATATTGAATATTTCATGTGCTAACTTTTGCCCAATGTTGAAGAAAAAGACCTCTAATTTACATGTGTTGATTTCTTGGCAAAAATATTTTGAATACATCTCCAAAATTTCCCTAAAAAATCTTAGCATCCCTTCTATTGGCCACACCAAACAACATGGTGTCATCAAAAAATTGTTGATGACAGATATTTGGAAGTTTGTTGGTGACCTAGATTTCTTCCAAATTTCCAATTTCCAATTCTCTTTTGATCATCCTACCAAATGCTTCTTCCATTAATATGAAGAGGGACATGGACAAAGGTTCCCCTTATCTAATCCCTCTTGAGGATTCAAGGAAGCCTTCATGGGTTCCATTGATTAGAATTGAGAACGTTATACAAGCAATACAATTGAAAACCCAATCTATCCAAGACCTATCAAATCGAAAAGCTTCTAGGACTTTGCACTTGAGAAGTGTTAATCAACCCTGTCATAGGCCTTTTTGATGTCTAGCATAATCAACATGCTCTCCTTATTTGCTTTTTCTACTGAATGAATTTCTTCTTGAGCAATAATCACACCTTCCAAAATTGATCTCCTAGGCACAAATCGCATATGTTCTTCCAAAATTAAACTGGGAAGGATTCTTTTCAATTGATTTGTTTTCCATTTCCTTTGTCATGATTTTGTAAATTGTATTGCATAATGAGATTGGTTTGAATTCATCCAATGAGGTTGGTATTTTTGTTTTGAGAATCAAGGAAATGGAAGTATTATTCAACTCCCTGAGCACAATCCTTGAAATGTTTGAATCTTCAATTGAATCTGCAACCTCATCCCCCACAACCCCCCAACACTATTGGAAGAAACATGTTGAGAAGCCATCTGACCTATGAGCCTTATTCGAATGTAGCTGATCTAATACCACCTTGATTTTCTCTTTTGAGAAACTAGCCATTAACATTTCATTATTCTCTCTCGACACCAATTTAGGAATCCCCTGAAGAAGTTGATGTTGTGGTATTCTCACAAAACCTTCCCAATCAATTGTTGAGAAAATTTATGAAAAATATCCACTATTTCTATCACAACCTCCTCCATATTTTTGTTATGGAACTGTCTGTTATACTTACTCTCATGATCCTATTAACATCATTTCTAATCCTTGAAGAGTTGTGGAAGAATTTATTATTTTTTTCCCCTTCCTTTATCCAAACTTCCATGGACTTTTGCCTCCAAAAGATCTCTTTATCGAGAACCTCTTCATATTTCTTCATCAATTCCTTTTCCTTTAAAATTTTCTCATCGTCCATTCCATGCTGGAACAAATCTTCATTCAAACCTTTAATCTACCCTTCTATTTCACCTTTAACCTTGAATATTTATCGAAAATGTTACTTGTTCCATGATCTTAACTGCTATTTGATCAGTTTTAGTTTTTCCATTACACAAAACATCTTGGATTTGATTGGATTTACCTCTTTCCACCATTTCTTGATCAGTTTAAATAAATGTGGATCCATAAGCCATATTTTTTCAAACTTGAATGGGCATTAGTAGGGCCTTTTGTCACCAAGGATTTTTAGGTGGATGAGATAGTGATCAAATCCTGATTGGGGAATAATACTCCCTTCCAATGTGAAAGGAAAGTTTGTTAGGTCTCCATTGAAGAGAAATCCATCCAATTTATCAGTATTGTTGCTAAAGCCTAGCCTCCTATTAGTCCATGTATAGCAGCCATTGGATAATTATATTTCATCCAAAGCTTTGTCTACTACAAATTCTTCAAAATCTATTTGAGATTGAAACCTAGTTCAACTACCCCCCTTTTCTCATGGGAATGTAGAAGTGAATTAAAAACCCCTTATTATGAAACTCTCATTTGGCCTAGCATTCAAAAGATTCACAATCTTGGCCCATACTTCCCTCTTTCTAATGCATGATGAAAGACCATAAACATCAACTAATATAAATTGCAAATTGGCAGTGAGACTTCTTACCTTGCTCGCCAACTAGTGCTTGTTGACTGCCACCTTTTCCATGCAGACACTCCAATATTTGCAAAATGTGATTAAACCACCATATGCTTCATCCACATCTATTGCTTCTACTTTCTAGAACTTTAGTTTTCTCTTGAATATATCCATCTCTTATTTAAATAACTTTGATTCTTGGATGATGAAGATATTAGCTTGTGACAACTCGATGAAACACTTTACCAAACATTTCTTGTTAGGGGTATTTCAACCCCTAACATTCCATGATGTGACCCTCATTAATCCCTGGGAAGGGTACAACCTTTTCTTGATCTCAGCAACATGGTGATTTTGACTTGACCTTCTACCTCACCATCTAGAAGTCTCTATTTTTTATTTGTCTTCTTACCTTTTCTCTTGCCCTTGCCATAGTCTGGAGATTTCCTAGCTTCTTCTTTTTGCTTAATACCTAGTTCCTTAGGACTTACCGGCTTGGTCCCCTCATAAATCATCTTTGTTGGTAAGTTGAGTTAACCACTAGTGCTAAGGTGGCAGTTGACTCCCTTGTGTGTGGTTGTGTGTTGGAATTAGGCACCTTCAATACCATATTAGACCTATGTATCCAACCCTTAGGGTCCTATGGGATCATCCTAGGTATGGACTGGTTAAAGGATCATTAGGTGTGTATTGATTGCGAGTGTAAGTTAGTCAAGTGTGTGAATGATCTTGGTGAGTTAGTAGAGCTTCTTGGGGTGCAAAGACCCATTTCTATTCACATGATTCTAGTTAGGGAGCTGAAATAGAGCATGTGACAAGGATGTTGGATGTTTTGCATTTCAATGAGTGATCTTGCTAAGGGTGAGTGCCATGATTTGACTCTTGGTGATCACCTGAGCTTCTCAAAGAGTCTGTAGATGTGGGTGATCCCACAATACTGGTTTACAATTTTTGGGCAAATTGGACACTGAATTCAATTTTTTGAACTAAATCTTCACTTTCGAGCTGCTATAGCAGCTAAACCATGAGGAATTTGAAGATGATGCAAAGTAGTCATTTGTGACATTTTTTCTATAGATTCTAAATATAATTTTTTCAAAAAAATTGGAATCAGATTGCACTTTTTTTCCATCTCCTTCGAAAACTAGTTTTTATCAATAAACAACATTTTTAAGGACTGATGCTCACCGTATACAACATAATTTTTTTTGTATGAAGGATAAAATTCTAATTTTTTCAAATTTATATTTGTAACTACGATATCTAACCAGTTCATTTCGTTTGATAGTTTTTTATTAAATATTTTTTCCTTAATCGAGTTTTGAATTCAAACTAATTACAATTCAAACATAGGCAGACTGTATACAAAATAAATTTTTCTGTATGTATTGAAATTCATTTTTTTTTTTTAATAGATCAAGGACAACAATACTCAGTCTGAAAATATGTTTCAAAATTTTATTTTGATAATCTACTATTTTTCCACATGTGCAAAACAGAGAGCTTGATTTTTAGTGAAAAATCTATGTTTAATAAAACTAAAAAATAAAAAGCATAATAAAACCAAAACATATTAAAATTATATTTGACGGATAGCTCGTTGTAAGGACTACCATCATCCAGTTGGGTTTGTGAAGTCTCCTCCATTTTCATCCTCAACCCGATCTTTGAAGTGCAAAATTTTGGACTTTTTTTGTGCCTAAGGGGGAGGAGGAGGGAAATGGGGGGTTCGAGAGAACCCCCTTTCAAAAAGGGTTTCCTTTGGTTTTTTTGGTGGAAATGGTGGGAAGTTCATTGAATGGGTTTGCTCAAACCCTCTTTTGGTTTGTTTGAACCTATTAGTTCATTCGAACCCCAAAAACAAATTTTTTTGGCATGGGGTAATTTTTTCAACTTTTCCTTCCTCACTCCAATTGTAAACCACTTTTGTGGATTCACTCATGTTTTTTCAAGTGACATTTTGGATATGCCACCTAAGTGGGATATAGACTTTTAGATAGATCTCATACATGTGGGGTAGAACCTATATCTTGAGCACCTTATTGCATGACCACATAGGAGCTCAACAAGCTTCAATTGTATTTGAAGGAGTTGTTGGAGAAATGACACATTCATCCTATTGTTCACCCTTGGGAATCACTAATCATCTTTGTGAAGAGGAAGGACGAGTCTCTTTGTTTGTGTATCAATTAACAATAGTTGAATAAGTTGATGGTGAGGAACTTATATCCCTTGCCAAGGATCAATGATTTGTTTGATTAGATGAGGGGAGCTAAGGTGTTCTCCGAGATTGATCATAAGATGGGATACCATCAAATTCGTATTCACAAGGCTGACATTCATCAAACAGTATTTCATACTTGTTATGGACACTATGAGTTCACTATGATTCCATTCGGATTGATGAATGGACCTTTTATATTCATAAGTTTGATGAATGGGATGTTTCACACTTATCTTGATTGGTTTTTGCTTTGTTTTCCTTCGTTATATTCTTATTTATTCGATGACAATGAAAGAACATGATGTCCACTTGCGCCAAGTTTTGTAGTGTTTACACAACCATTAGCTTTATGGCAACTTGGCAAAGTGTGAGTTCTTCCGAAGTGAGGTGAGATACTTGGGCCACATTATCTCAATGGATCCCTCGAAGGTTCAAGCCATTATGGATTGGCCAGAACCCTCGAGTGTCTCAAGGTTCATGGCTTCGTGAGTTTTTCAGGTTATTACTATAATTTTGTGAGAATAAAGCCTATAAGAAGCAAAGTGGCAAGTCCTAGAGATTACGGATCTCATGCCATTGTTGTAGAACCAGCTTCTTGCAAAAGGGGTTGGCATAGGCGATATCATGGAGCTGAGAGAGCGATAAGTGGGTAGAGGCAAAGGCGAATAGAGCCCCTGCTCCGCAACAGTCAATTTGAAGGTGTTTGTTATGGGGATCGAACCGAAGTCCTCCTGCAATGAAATTGTAGGTCACCAAAAGCCTACGCAGGGTGTCTCGTATCATCATAAACAATCATTGTTTCCTCTGCTCTTACATGGGCATCACACGGTGTGTTAGGAGAGCTCAATATTGTAGCCATTTCAGTTGCTGGTCTATACTCAACCAACTGGGCAAATTAATCTTGAACTGAATGATATTTAAGAATAATTTGTGATAGAGATTCTAAAGAAGCAGAGATATTTAAGAATGTAAAAGAGATAAAAAGAAATCAGCTATTACCTTTCTCATATTTTCTTATCTTATATTGTACATAATTTTGTGTATTTATTTGTTAGTTTTCGTCAAATAGTTCATTTATTTATTTGTTAGTTTTTTGTCATATAGTTCATTTATTTATTTTTAATGAGAGGAATTGGGATGTGTTTTAAGAGATTGTCTATATTTTTCATTTGTTGACTCACTTGTTTTTGTTAATTAAGTGGTTGGATAAATTATATTTACTGGGATCATAGGTCAAAGGATTTGAACCAAAGTTAAATTTTAGTAAGCACACAATAATTAAGCTTATTGGTTACTTAAACTTACAAATAATGACAATATGAACATTAAATGAAACTATTATAAGTTAACAGCTACAATTTAATTTTGTTACAAGTCAATATTTTAAATAATATTATGGGGTTCAAGCACTATGGAGAAATTTAAAATTGAGTTCATAGTTAATATTTAATTATGTACATTAATTTGGTAGTTGACATAGTAACTACAATAATATAAAATATATTCAAGTACATATGTTAATTGATTTGGTAGATGCACTATCGTTTTATAAGTATATTTGAGCTACAATTTCATTATTTTGGTGCTCATTTTCCTTTCTTTTTTTGGACAAGATAAAATATTTCTGAATAATTCAGAAAGCATTTGTATTATGATATTTAAGTTAATATTCAACTATATAGTTTTTGAGACAATTTTTTGATCCATATTTCATGAGTAGTGGTTCATGTAAACTCATCTTTCATCAGAATGAATGGTCTATTTAGCACTCATTATATATAGGTGATGCTCATAGCAATGAAGCATCAAGAATTTTTAAGAGATTATGCACGTTGTGAGCACCACCTAGATTTAATCAGTGTTATTCATTCTCATGAAAGATGGATCATGTGAACTAGTGGTCATGAAATATGGGTCAATAAGTTTGACTCAAAGACTACATAGTTTAATATTTATATAAATATAATAGTTTGACACACTACAAGAAATACCTTTTACTTACTAATTTTTCATATTGATATTCTTGTTGGAAGTATTTTATATACTTTTCATGTTGTATAGTCAATTGAAGCTACAAAGGCATGATAATAAAAAAAATGCGAAACATTTTATAGTGTTTGATTAAGGTAAAAATAGGATTTGAAGGGACCCGAAACCCTTTACAATCAGATTTTGAATGGATCTGGAACCCTCAACTAGAAAGTTGTCCTAACATAAGGACCATAAAAGCACAGACAACCAAGGGTAAAAAGGGCACCCAAAGCTAAAGAACATGGATTTTAAAATAAAATTAAAAAAATAGGCTCCCACAATCTAAAACAAAACTGCAAAAAGAACATCTTACAACCAACTAAAAATTAGCCCCCAACCAAGAACCATCAAGATTTACATTTAGAGCTACTCTTGTGGGAGCAAACAGTCATGTCAAAAGAAGGCATAGAGAACTTAGCTTTCTTTCCCTTAACAGTAATCCAACCCTCTTCCACTTGCGTTGCCTTATCATGACAAGTTAACTCCCCATTATCCGAAGAATGAATGCTTGCAGCCACTGATTCAAAGATTTCATCAGTATTCCTCTCTGCAGGCAAAATATTTTATAGTTACTGATGAAAAAATTCTACCAAATTTTGTTTTTTGGATGTTTCATTAGATTTCCTATTTTTTCTATAAAAAACATTATTGTGCCGATTTTTTATTTGAAAAAGTATTATTAAATAAAATACTTTTTATTGTATTTTTTTTAATTCCTTGTCCAATTGCAATCTATATATCCCTAGATCTTTATCACCCTTCTTCTTTTTTGTGCCTCTCTTTTTATATCTTCCCCACATGTATACATTTTGTCATAAACCCTTATAAAGGATTTCTCCTCATTACCTCTATGAGTATGGTGGTAACATGGTTATCCCACTTTAAGTCATTTGTAAAAGAACCACTAGTTTATGACGAAAATTCAAGTGAACATAACAATGAAAAATATTTATCCTCTTTTTCTATCTTCATATTAATTAATTATTGTAACTAACTTATGATTATATTAAAATAATTTAAATATTCTACAATTAAAACTATTCCATTCATCTTAAAAGAATATAAATTATTTTAAAAAAAAAATTATTAATGAAACTCTTTGTTTATATCTCTTATATTCTATTTCCCAACTTATGTAGTAGTCTCAATAGAAAAAACAAAATCAATAAAATTGGATTAGATATAGCTCCATGTGATTTTTATTCTACTTTTACATCTATTTTCTTGCCAAGATGCATTATTCTAATAAATATAATGGAGAGGCAAAAAAATGTGAGAGATCTATATTTCCCTCTTCCAATTTTTGATGAGAGGAAATCACTAGATGATATGGGAATACTAATCTTAACCTTTTTCAAAATTAAAAGCAAATTTGGAAGTGCTTATGATATGTGTTGGAAAAGAAAAGTAAATTGTATTTTATATTTTGAGTGCTATTCGCATGTGGTGGATTATGGGAGAACTAATGAGAAGCTTAGGATAATAATTTTTGGTGGCGGTGTGCTTTTATTTGTTAGTTTCAATGGCATTGGTCTAAGAGACTCACATAGATCTTTGGGATTAGTGGGGTTGATAGGTTCTAGAATTTTATGGGGTTGATAGGTTCTAGAGTTTTATTGTAGGGCTATCATGGTGTCTCTACTTATATGGTAGGTGGGAAACCTCTTGAGACATGTGTTAGGTGTTGGTCTCAAACCACCATTTGAAAAGTTTTTGTTTTTTTGGTGAAGAATTGAAACTAATGTAGTTAATCAAGGTCATTTTAGTTCCAATGGGATTGGTAGATATAAGATTATTTTATTTGTATGTAATTATTATACAGGAATTTAAAGATATTTTTCTGAAGGTTGTAGTGAATGTGGATGTAATATATGTTTGTTGGTGCTCTTTGTTAAACATAATAAAGAGGAAGGATGTAAGGTTTATTTTTAAGTGTGATTTAAGGTATATCTCTAATATTAAGAGAAGGCACCCTCTACATTTGCAGTTAGAAGCTTCCAATTCTTAGTTATAGGAAGAAGTGTCGAAGCTAAGGGTGGATCATTCAAGCTTGGAGGAGTTGTATTAGGGTCTTATAATGCCAATGCTTCATATATTATTAAATTTTCACAATGGCACTCTTGAATTCTCAAGTGGGTACATGATGTTAATTTTGGAGAAGCTCCTAGCAAGGTTATGCAACATACAAATATTATCCATGGCCTTAAGGTGCATAGAGCTATGTCATATTCTAGATCTTTCACAACACTACTAGAAGTTGTTCCTATCTCTATGAATTGATGTTATGGTTGAACATGTCTGAGCACTAGAAAATAAATATTCCAAACAGTTAAAGATTATACGTTTTATATGCTTTAATGTTTGTTGTAATAGTTGTATTTTTGGTGTCTATGGTTTTTTCGAGATCTATTTTAGGTTGGTTTTAAGATATGGGTCGTTTCTATGAATCAATGGGTTCAAGGTTATTCAAATATGGTTTGAAAGATTTTTTCTTTTTGATACGTGTTAGTTTTTGATATAGTTAGATGGCTTCAATTATGGTTTAGTAATCAATATTTGATAAATGATAGTAATGTTATTTTGTTGTTCTGGCTATAGTAGGGAGCCCCCTCCATAAATAGATCCATACTATAATATTAAAAAAAAAATTATGGAAAATAAAATATTTCCATGATTTTTTTAATCTTAACTCTAATATCTAGTTCATAGATAGTTTTTCATAATTTTTATTGAATATTTGCTTTATTATTATTTTAAATTGGTAATAATAAAAATATAGACTTACATTTTATTGGAACATTTGTCTTTTTACCTATTTACCAATATTATTTTTTTAATTAAAATATAAAGCATAGTATATTTTTAACATAGTTTGTTACTTCTCCTAATGTCTTGAATAGATGTCTTTATTTTTTATAATTGACATGCACTACTTACAAATAAAAAAGACATAATATTAAAACATATTATACACTATAATTTTCAAAAAGCTAAATTTGAGGGCGACACTATCATAAAATATCATGTTTGAATGTCTTCATTTGACCCTCACATGCATTATGCAAAGTGACTTGTTTTGTCTATTGAAATTGTAACATATAGATGAGAGAGCGAAATGATACCACAAAGATGCCATATAAGTAAGTTTGGTATAAGAGGTTTTGATTTAATCCTATTAGACCAAAGATCCCCTCACCATAGGTGCCATGCAACACTATGCAACTACTAATTAGGTTCCATCTACAGGGTTTGGATTGAATCTCCCTTAGATCAAAACTAAACATGTTTGTAGTGAATATGCATTTGCATATATAAGACTATAAAATATAGTTATTATTATATAAATATATATATAATAATAAATAGATATATTAATTGACCATAGGTAGGAGAATTGGCAATGCATACAACTACTAGGGGATACTTTTTTTTGTTAGAGGTGAATATTTGAGAGCTCATTCTCCATCGATGTTGGAGTGAGAAAGAGTTGTTCAAACTTGAGCATTTGATGCAGTGGCAAAGCGAGGAAGAGATGGACACCATTTTTGTCAACATTATTAGGAAGCAACATAGCAAGATTCACCCTTTCATTGAGGAGAGGGCCATAATACAGAGGTTTCCCCCACGGGTATTCCACATCCTCAAATCCAAGCCTCATCCATGATGACATTAAAATGACTCCCTCAGTGTGAGGAAGTCCCTTGTTTACTTCCAGCCAATCTATGGCCGATCGAACATATTCATTGCTTACTATGGCAATGCCCTCCTTCACCCTCTCCATGCACAACGATAGCGATTCCTGTAATAGGCTTCTGTCGGTGCAGGGAATGATGGCCAAGGTGTTTGCTGAAGCGAGGGAAGCAAGCTTCTTCATGAAGCTCGCCGCGCTCAACCCATCCATCACTGTGTGATTTGTTCCCAATCCAATTGAGAAGCCTCCACACTTAAACTGAGTCATCTGCAAATACATCTTATTTACAAATCAAATTTCAAATAAAACAGAATAATTTTATTTTTTTTTTCTTAATAATAGATCATGGATTATAATTCGATAAATACAAAATAAATTTCGCACAATCAATCTAAAAACTAATTGTACTCAATATTATGAATTGTGACAAGAGTGTTGGAATATCTAATCTTGAGCAGCCACCAACTGAGTGCATTTAATGCATTGCCATAAATGATCCATTGGGATCCTCCACCCACCCTGCCGTGTCTGACAACCAATGCTAGCCAATTAATTTTGGCAGTGAATTAATTTCTGGTGGGTGAGTTTGAATTGAGTGTCAATTTTTGGAAAGGGATGGAAAGACAAAAGTAATGAATAGAATATGTATACACCTAAAATTGGTGTGGAGCATTCGATTAATTAAATACATATTATTTGATTAATTATTCTATTTCCTCTACTGTTTAAATAAATAGAAATATTTATTTAATATAGTTCACTTTCTAATTCGTCTTAATTAAATAAACAAAATTAAATACTTTGTTCGATTTAGTTATCAAATCCCTATTTCAATCTATCACATCATTCTTGAATTAATTAAATAAAGACAAAACACTTTATTTATTAATTATCATATTCCTCTGATTAATTTAATAAACGACTATCCTATAGTTTGTTTTATTAAATTATTTATCTCCCTTTTCTAATTTAAATAAATCAAAATATTTGAATTAAGCATAAAGGAATATTCCAATCTACATTTCCTCAAAAATGAATTAGATTTCCTATGTCTAATCTATGTCTAAATTTGTCACAATTAATGCTTTGAAACTTCACGGGAAGTTTTGGAGACAAATTGGAGACAAATTTGGAATTTGATTTCTCAATCCTCTTCCATAAATCCTTCCTCTTCTCTTGCCTGGTGTTTTCATGGGTAGAGACAATCTCCATCTTTCTCTCAATCTCCTCCATCTCTCACCATTCAATCCTCCAGATTAAATCCAAGCCTCTCAAAGCTTTCCCTGTGCATTTCTACAGCCAGGAAATCTATAAATAAAGCTTCATTGAACCAAGAAAAAGATCCAGATAATCAAGCTTTTACACCCTTACTCTGCAGGAATCCAGGCATCAAGTATCAAGCATTCACACATCAAGTAATTCAACAATCAAGCTTCACATCAATGGCTGCCTCTTGGAGCTGCAATTATCTTTTTCACCTCAATATCATGCTAGTTTAATTGATTTATCATTTAGCATTATATTATCATCATCTCATTCTTCAGATAGTCATTTTAACAGTCTTATATGCTTACACAATCTGAGAGCAATTTAGATTTAATAAATCTTTGGAGATAGAGAACAATATGACGCTTTCAATTGATTACTTTGTTGAATTGATTCAATTTGTTTAATCATTGATATAATGTCGTATTAAGAAGTGTATTTATGTTATTTACCTCATTCCACACTTACAGAATATTTTTCAGTTAGACAAAGAATGACAAAAGAGTGTAGCAAAAGATAGGGAGGAATGTTCAGTAGAACATAACAGAACAAAGGAAGTTTAGGAAAACCTGCAGCAGCAGAAGTTTTTGACAGAGACCAGTGCTTCGAAATTTCTCCAGCATGTAGCAATACTCAATTTGCTCCAATGTGCCAGAAGTGCGCAGTTTTTGTATGAAGGGAATAAAGAGCTTAGCTCTGAGTTTTTGTGTGTGAACAAGCATTTTGAATGTAAACTTTCTGGTTATTTTAATGAAACAAAAAATATTTTGCCTCCTCTTCCTGTTGTCTATTTTACTTTTTTTGTGTTTTCTCCTTTGCCCACTATAGTTGGGATTCTTTTCCCAACAAAGAGATCTATTTGAATATTGTCAGAGGTGACAAGAAAAAGCCTGAAAATCGATAATGGTGATAAATTGCCAGTAAATTTTCAGTTAGAGTGACGTAAATTTCCATTGTAGGATGACCAACCCATGGTTTAGAGTATGATAATGATATATCAGTAGCCCAGCCCGAAAGATCCTTAACAACTAATGGATCTCTTTTTATTACATCTCCAAGTTCCGATTGTTTACAGGGAGACACAGGTTACAATTCCATTAAACATCATGAAATCGGTAAGTAATTTATAAGTTAAGCGAAATATCACAGTTACATAATGAAATCGACAAGTAATCTACAAGTTAAGCATAATATCACAGATTAAAAGTTAAAAAAAAATTGTATTAAGAGTTTTGGATATTAAAACTATGTTAATTTTTACAATTCGGATCACAATTCATGATCTATCATCAAGCTGCAATGCGGAGAGAGAAGTCTTTCCAAAATGTATAGGGTAGAGAGTTGAGGGTTGAGGGTTGAGGGATTAAGGGTTTAACATTTCAGAGTTTAAGGTTTGAGGGTTGAGGGTTGAGGGTTGAGGTTTGAGGGATTAGGGTTTAAGGTTTTAGGGTTGAGGGATTAGGGTTTAAGGTATAGGGTTGAATAATTAAGGTTGAGGTTTTAATTGATAGGGTAGAGGATAGAGGGTTGAGGGTTGAGGGATTAAGGGTTTAATGTTTGAGGGTTTAAGGTTTAAGGGTTTATGGTTGAGGGTTTAAGGGTTGAGGGTTGAGCGATTAGGTTTTAAGGGTTGAGGGTTTGAGGGTTGAGGGATTAAGGTTTAAGGTATAGGGTTGAGAAATTAAGGTCGAGGGTTCAATTTATATGGTAGAGGGTTGAGGGTTGAGCTATTAGGGTTTAAAGATTGAGGGTTTAAGTGTTGAGGGTTGGAAGTTGAGGGTTTAAGGGTTGAGGGTTGAGAGATTAGGGTTTAAGGGTTGAAGATTTAAGGTTTGAGGTTTGATGGATTAAGGTTTAAGGTATAGGGTTGAGGGTTGAGGGTTGAGGGTTGAGGGTTGAGGGTTGAGGGTTGAGTTATTATGGTTTAAGGGTTGAGGGTTTAAGGCTTGAGGTTTGAGGGATTAGGGTTTAAGGTATGGGGTTGAGGGATCAGGGTTGAGGGTTTAATGCATAGGGTAGAGGGTAGAGGGTAGAGGGTTGAGGGTTGAGGTACTACAATTTAAGGGTTAAGGCTTGAGGTATTATGGTTTAAGGGTTGAGGGATTAGGGTTTAAGGTATAGGGTTGAGTGATTAGGGTTGAGGATTTAATGTATAGGGTATAGGGTAGAGGGTTGAGTTATTATAGTTTAAGGGTTGAGTATTTAAGGTTTGAGTTTTGAGGGATTATGGTTTAAGGTATAGGGTTGAGGGATTATGGTTTAGGGTTTAATTTATAGGGTAGATGGTAGAGGGTTGAGGTATTATGATTTAAGGGTTGAGAGTTGAGGTATTATAGTTACATGGTTGAGGCTTGAGAGATTAAGGTTTAAGGGATAGTGTTGAGGAATTAGGGTTGAGGGCTTAATGTATAGGGTAGAAGGTAGAAGGTTGATTGTTGAGGCTTTAGGGTTTAATATATAGGGTTGATGGATTATGGTCAAAGGTTTAATGTATAGGGTAGAGGGTTGAGGTATTAGGGTTTAAGGGTTGATGGTTTAAGTGTTGAGGGTTGGAGGTTGAGGGTTTAAGGTTTGAGGCTTGAGGGATTAGGGTTTAAGGGTTGAGGGTTTGAGGTTTGAGGTTTGAGGGATTAGGGTTTAAGGTATAGGGTTGATGGATTAGGGTTGAGGGTTTAATATATAAGGTAGATGGTAGAGGGTTGAATGTTTAAGTGTTTGAGGGATTAAGGGATTGAGGGTTGAGGGTTTAAGGGTTGAGGGTTGAGGGATTAAGGTTGATTTTTTAATGTAGAGGGTAGAGGGTAGAGGGTTTAATGGTTTAGGGTTTAAGGGTTGAGGCTTGAGGGTTGAGAGTTTAAGGGTTGAGGTTTGAGGTTTGAGGGTTTAGGGTTTAAGGGTTGAGGGTTGAGGGTTTAGGGATACAGATTAAGATTGAGGGATTAGGGTTTAAGGTTTGAGGGTTGAGGGATTAAGGGTTTAAGGGTTGAGGATTTAAGGGTAGAGGGTTGAGGGTTGAGGGTTTAAGGGTTGAGGATTGAGGTATAAGTGTTTAAGGGTTGAGGGGTTAAGGTTTGAGGTTTGAGGGATTAGGGTTTAAGGTATAGGGGTTAGGGATTAGGGTTGAGGGTTTAAGGGTTGAGGGTTGAGGGTTTAGGGATAGGGTTTGGGTTGAGGGTTTAAGGGTTTAAGGGTTTAGGGTTTAAGGGTTGGGGGTTTAGGGTTGAGGGATTATAATTTTGTCAATCCTTTTTATGCACCCATAAGAGGTTAGGTTTATTTTATCTTTATGATCACATATCTCTAAAGATCCCTATTGGATCCCACTTTTACATATTTCATCCCCTAGATGCTTAACCCACTCTCCCAAGGCTATAACCTATGATCTATCACAAATTATGAAATATTATCTATTTTTACTTGTAATCCTTCTTTATTCAAGTCTTCAAAGTATCATAATTGATATTTATAATTGTAATCCTTCATAATTCAAGTCCTAACAATGTATCACCTTTACTTATACCCAAGTGTAGGTAAATGGTTTTTTCTTTGTTTTTCTTGTCCTTTTGGCTTGCTAGTTAGCACGATCACTTTGTAGGAAAATTGTGAGGAAGAGCATGCTCACACATATCAGGAGACAATTGATGATAATTTCTCACTCTTAGTGATGTTTGGGGAAAACTTAATTATTAAAAACTCCTCTCTACCTCTTCATCCTTCTCCACATCTTCATCCCTCCTAAAACAGTCTTACACTCTTCTCTACCTCTTAATCCCACTCTTCTCTCTCCCCTCTATAGGTCTCCATGTGGGGTCAATGCTTACACAATGAAAAAAAATCTATACAACACATTTGGCGCTTGCCAAAGTGTAAATCCTGCAAACATAACATCTGGTGCATGAAAAATTGGAAAGTTTTTTTTCATCACATTTGGCAAGCGCCAAATTTGCTTTTTCCAAAAATAGTGAAAAAGGGAGTTGACCTATGATTCAGGCCCAAAATTCTTTGCATTTGTCTTGTTCTATGCTTTATCGGACTCACTAACACCTTATTATGTAGTTGACTTGTTATAGCACCATATTATGCTTGCTCCATCACCTTTTGAGCACCGATTTGATTGCTAGACAATTTAGAAGAAGATAATTTGAAGTTTCTACATCATATTTGATGATCTTAGGTAATATATTCATTTTGTAGAATTGAAATGTTTATATTTAGTTATTTTGTTTAGTTTTGACAATATAGATCATTCCTTTCATGATTTTATTAATCATAATAGTTTTACATGTATACAATTCAACATTGAATTAGACGTGAAATGCAATGTAATCAATGATATGTCATGGCTAGCATATAATTTTTCCAAGCATCCATAGCTTGTATTAAATAACCTATGTTAGGATTTTAGCCATAGCAGCAAGGTGGTGATTTATTTGATAAAATACTTTGGTAGGCATGCATGAAAATGTGGTAGCATATACAAGACAGTGAGTTGTATGAAAAATTTCCTCAAAGAAATGTGGTCTCATGGAATGCATGACAATCAAATGCAACTGGAAACTGCTCCTAGTTCATCGGCAGGGTATGTGAAGTAATTACATAACTACACAAGTAATAG
Organism: Sequoiadendron giganteum; assembly: GCA_007115665.2. Taxonomy (NCBI): domain Eukaryota; kingdom Viridiplantae; phylum Streptophyta; class Pinopsida; order Cupressales; family Cupressaceae; genus Sequoiadendron; species Sequoiadendron giganteum. The sequence goes on from CM021105.1 coordinate 423,323,089, forward strand.
GTTGACTTTCAAAAAAAAAAGATTATAATTGAATTTTTGTCATCTATCAGCATGTAGTTATTAGTTATGTAATGTGAACTAATTCTTTGAGTTTGAAAGATGTGAAATGCAATGTAATCAATGATATGAATATGTTTAATCAAATTATTTGGTAGACATGTATGAAAAATGTGGTAGCATAGACATGGTAATGAGTTGTTTGAAAAAATGCCTCAAAGAAATGTGGTCTCATGGTGATGCATGACAAGAAAATGAAAAATGTGGTAGAATAGAAAAGACAGTGAGAAACTGTTTGAAAAAAAGCCTCAAAGAAATATGGTCTCATGGAATGCATGAGTTTGAATAAAATTAGATTGCAATTTAAATTTTTCATCTATCAGCATCTATTTATTAGTTATGCAATTGAAGTAGTTCTTTGAGTTTGAAAGATGTATGATGCAATGTAATCAATGTTATGAATATGTCTAATAAAATTATTTGGTAGACATGTATGAAAAATGTGGCACCATAGACAAGGCAGTGAGTTGTTTGAAAAAATTAGATTGTAATTGAAATTTTTTCATCTATGATCAACATCTAGTTATTAGTTATATGCAATGAGAAGTAATTCTTTTAGTTTGAAATATTTGAAATGCAATGTAATAAGCGATATGAATATGTTTGATAAAATGCTTTGGTGGACATGTATGAAAAATGTGGTAGCATAGACATCGAAATGAGTTGTTTGAAATAATGCCTCAAAGAAATATGGTCTCATGGTGATGCATGACAAGAAAATGCAAAATGTGGTAGTATAGACAAGGTAGTGAGTGGTTTGAAAAATGCCTCGAGGAAATATGGTCTCATGGAGTGCATGAGTTTGAAATAAATTATATTGAAATTGATTTTTTTGCATCTATCATTATCTAGTTATTAGTTATGCAACGTGAGAATGTTTTGAGTTTGAAATATGTGCACAATGCAATGCAATCAACGATATGAATATGTTTGATAAAATTATTTGGTAGTCATGTATGAAAAATGTGGTACCATAGACAAGGCAGTGATTTTTTGAAAAAAATAGATTGTAATTCAAATTTCTTCATCTACCAGCATCTAGTTATTAGTTATATGCAACGGAAAATAATGCTTTTAGTTTGAAAGATGTGCAATGCAATGTATTCGGCAATATGAATATGTTCAAGAGAAAATGTGGTAGAATAGACATAGCAATGAGTTGTTTGAAAAAAATCCTCAAAGAAATGTGGTCTCATGGTGATGCATGGGGTGATCCCACAATAGTGGTTTACAATTTTTGGCCAAACTTGACACTAAAATAATTTTTTCTGACTAAATCTTTACTTTCAGGCACCTATAGCAGCTAAACCGTGAGGAATTTGAAGATGATGCAAACTAGTGATTTGTGACATTTTTTCTATAGATTCTAAATATATTTTTTCAAAAAAATTGGAATCAGATTGCACTTATTTTTTCATCTCCTTCGAAAACTAGTTTTTTTCAGTAAACAACATTTTTAAGGAGTGACGCTCACCGTATACAACATAAATTTTTTTCCATGAAGGATAAAATTATAATTCTTTCGAATTTAGATTTGTAACTCCGATATCTAGTGCTTCCAATTGGTCTCATAGTTTTTTATTAAATATTTTTTCCTTAATCAAGTTTCAAAGTCAAATCAATTACAATTCAGACATAGGCAGACCGTATACAACATAACTTTTTTGTATGTATCAAAATTCATTTTTTTTTTGTTGGATCAAGGACTTCAATATCTAGTGCATTCATATTTTTTTAAATTTTTTTTATAATCTTCTATTTTTTCACATTTGCAGAACAAAGAGCTTGATTTGAAAAAACTATGTTTAATCAAACTAAAAAAATAAATACATAATAAAACCAAAACATATTAAAATTATATTCGTTGAATAGCTCGTTCTGAGGACTACCATCATCCAATTGGGTTTGTGAAGTCTCCTCCATTTTCATCCTCAACTCGAGCTTCGAAGCATAAAATTCTAGACTTTTTTGGTGTCTGAGGGGGAGAAGGAGGGAAAAGGGGGTTCGAGCAAACCCCTAGGGGTTCGAGAAGAACCAAGGTTCATTCAAACCCCCTCTCAAAGCATGTTTTTCTTTTTGTTTTTTGGCGGGAATGGTGGGACCTTGTATTTAATTGGTTCGCTCGAACCAGGGTTCATTCAAACCCTTTTTTGGTTCACTCGAACCCCAAAAACCAATTTTTTTTGCATGGGGTCATTTTTTGCAAGTTTTCCTTCCTCACTCGAATTGTAAACCACTTTTGTGGGTTTACTCCATGACAAGAAAATACAAAATGTGGCAAAATAGACAAGGAAGTGAGAAGTTTAAAAAATGCCTCAAAGAAATGTGGTCTCATAGAATACATGATTTTGAATAAAATTAGATTGTAATTCAAATTTTGTCATCTATTGACATCTAGTTATTAGTTATGCAACATGAAGTAATGCTTTGAGTTTGAAAAATGTGCAATGCAATGTAATCAGCGATATGAATATGTTTGATAAAATTCTATGGTAGAAATGTAAAAAGAATGTGGCACCATAGACAAGGGAGTGATTTGTTTGAAAGAATTAGATTGTAATTGAATTTTTTTCATCTATCAACATCTAGTTATTAGTTATATGTAATGAGAAGTAATGATTTGAGTTTGAAAGATGTGAAATTTAATGTAATCAATGATATGAATATGTTTGATAAAATTCTTTGGTATACGTGTATGAAAAATTTGGTACCATAGACAAGGTAGTGAACTATTTGAAAAAATTCCTAGTAATTGCATGCAGTATCTAGTAAAATATTTTTGTTGCTATGGTTATGAAGGTTTTTATGGCTATGGTTAGTGAGTATTACTTACTTTTGTTCTTTTTGTGTTTGTGAACATGTATCATTCAACATCATGCCGAGTAAACGAGAAAAGCCTCTAACACTAGATGAGCATGAAGCCAAAAATGAAGGGAGAAGAGAAACAAAAAGGAAAGTTCATGAAGAAAAGAAATTGCAGCCCATAGAGGAAGAAATTGCAGCCCATACAATCTAAGAGATTTCGAATTGGAAGCACAAAGGGAACATATGAAAAACTCTATGCAAGCAGAGAAATGAATCCTGAAGTTTGGGGCACATCCTCAACCATAAGTGAAGTTCAATGCACACCATCTACAATATGTCATGCTCAAAGTACATTAGCAGTCACATCTCCAATTGAAGACACACCATCAACAACATGTGGTTTTGAAAGTACATCAATAAGAACATATCTACATGAAGACACTCCACAACCACATCTCAAGTTGGAGGTACAACATCGTTTACATGTCAATTTCAAGGTATGTCATCGATTTCATCTCTAATTGAAGGCACACCATCTATCCTTGATGTTGTTGACATTCCAAATGTTGACACAACTTTACCTTTGGGAAATCCTTGTAGATTTTTGCATAGAAAACCTAAATATTTGGTTGATATTGATGCTAATGTTTTGAAACCAATGGATGATAAGTTTCCAAAATGTACATGTCAAAGATATTCAAAGAGGATATGGAGATTATATTTTGAGAAGCTATGTGAGCCCGGAAGATGTCAACTATTTGCTAGAATGATGAGGCAACTCAAGTTTAGGTCCACCATGAAGATTCTTGGGCTAAGAACATCAGATAACTTGATTGATAAATCCATTGTAAAGAATCTAATGAGTGCATATGAGAGTGTGTGATAGTAATTCCACACGAAGTGTTATGACATCAACATTGGTAAGAAATCAAATGAGGAATAAGATTATCCTTTCAAAGATGAGTAAAACTATGAAAACAAGTATATTATCCCTGATGAGAGCCAAAAAAAAGTGTGAAAGAGTGGAGTATCCAAATAATAATGAGTTATGGGAATTCTCAAGAAGACTACCATGAAAAGATAAAGAAATTGTTCAAGCCATGAGATCTTTAATACAATAATTTTGGAAGAATAACACAAGGGTCTCTACCAATCAAAGAGATGTTGTAAGAAGGAGAATTGGTAGTCAAATCCATGAGCCGCATCCAAAACATTTTTTAGATACCACTCAAACCAAGTTTTTTTCTAAATTTGTAGAGATGTATCATCAAGTTAAAATATGTCAAAGGTTTTTTGAAATGCTAAAACATTTTTATGTCAAAATAAATCACACATGCACTACTTGTTGTTGTAGAGTACATATTGAGTTTTCTAACCATTATGATGTTTATCAACATATATGTGTAGATATGCATACTAACAATGTTTTGTAGGAATGTAACATAAGGCCTCTACCTAGATCTTCAAGGGATTTCTTATCTACCATTTTATGTGAAAGAGTGGATGGTCAATTTTTTTTATAGGAAATCATGTTGGATGGCACATGTGTTTGTTGTGTTGGCATGAAACAATTACCAATTTTCCAACACATGGATAGTACACATGCAGTTGGAAATGAAATTGTGGAATTTGGAAAATACAAGTCAGTGACCTACAGTCTAAAAGATGGGAAAGAAGCAAAAAAGTGTGAATTGGTCAGTGATAAGATTCTAGTGTATAAGTTTATGGGCATTTTTTGTGATCACGCACAGTCTATGAGTATGCAAGGCATACACATAGAGCTTGATGGTTGGACTCACAAACAGGGGAGGCATGATTTTCATGCTTACTAATGATTTAATCCTTTCACTCGAATAAACCTTTCCAAATATTAGGGACATTAGGAAAGAGAGAAATAATGTTATAACTCTCAATCATTGGATATCTTAACACCAACATGTTCTCTTCACAAATGTGATTTTCATGATTGTCCACGATTACATCCTCTTTCACTAAAGCATTCTCACATGTAGGGGAGGTGTTGGGAGATGAATGGAGACTAGGTAAAGTAGTGTCAATAATCTCATCTTCTTATATCATAATATCTTCCCAGGGGGGATGAGGAGAGGGAAAAACAAGACTTTCATGATTCTCAATTATTGTATCTTCTTTCACCAAGACACCTTCGTCACTAATAGGTGAGGTATTAGGAGAAGAACAATTATGATTGTCGTGATTTTATATGCTTGCATCCTCTTGTGTTATGGTATTCTTACAAATCTAATAGATATTAGGAGGGTAGCTAAAATTCTTGTCAAAGTTTTTATTTTATTTTCCTAGATTATTCTCATGAGTAGAGAAAATAGAATCATACAAGCCATGTGATACTCCATGAACACCAAATATTTGAAAAGGAAACATTATTTTATTTATATAAATATGAGAAGTAATTATAGACATGGAAAAATGACCTAACACTTATCACACATCCTAAATGACATTTTCTCATCATCGACATCATTAACACTTAATATCACTACATTTCACATCATTTACATCAAAAAACCTAAATTCCTCTAGTAATTAAATAATCATTAAATTATTTAATTAATTCACTATTTCATCATTTATCTAATCTTTATTCCTCTTGATTAATTAAATAACATAAATTATTTAATTATGTCACTAATTTACCGTATTCCCCTAAGTCAATTAAAATATTCATACTTAATAGTTTAATTAAATCACTTTCCCCCTTTCTAATCAGAATATTTAAATTAATTATTCAAACATCATTCAAAAAGGTCAACTAAACAAATACAACTCTATTTGCTAAATTTAAACATGACTTTGCATGTTCAACTCAAAAAGCTTAATTAATTAGCAATTAATTATGTTCACCCCCTTTTATGATTGAGCAAATGATGGTCACTGATTGCTCACTTTGATTGGCTAATTGATTCATAACATGACCAAATTGATGACTAAACCAATTTTAGTCATTTATTGGTTGTTGTAGTGTAGAAAAAAACATACATTTGCATTTTCACACTTAATTTGGACCTATTTTAGCACTCGCATTAAATTATCTTTAGGTCATTTATTATGGGCCCCTAAGACCCCTTTTTGTGTATCCCAAAGCATATTTCATCTATAAACCTGACTAAAATCCATAAACAACCATTAATCTTAGCAACCAACCTTTTCAAATGAAAAATTAAGCCTTGTGGGACCAAGACGTCCTTGGTGGAATCTTAGTCCCACCTAGTGGGACCAAGATGCCACCTAGGGCATCTTAGTACCGAGGGCTTTATTTTCGGGAATTAAGAGCGAGAAACAAAATATTTGATTCAAATTAGTATTTTGTTGGCCTTTGGGATCTAATAACCGAGTTATTATATAGGAATTCCCATAAAAGTAAGATTCACACCCCATTTTCACATAAGCAACTAAGTTTTTGAAAAGAGCAAGAAAGTTGAAGCAAGTTTTGAAGGAGAGTTTCAAGAAGCAAGGAATTGAAGTCATGGAGTAGCCTTGTATTGTGTTTTTGTAGTTTTTTCAAGTTCATTTTCAAGTCAAGATCTAGCATTGCCAAAGACTAATGATGGATGCCTATGGAGGATCATAAGATATTCTAGGTTGAAGATGCAACTAGCCATTCTATCAAGCCTAAGGACTTGTTTCTTGATTGATTCCATCTTCCATTGTTGTTCTATTTTTTGCCTAGGGAAGGTATATTTCATTTTTATGACTTATTAGAGTGATTAGAGATCTCCTTTATAGGTCATCTTCATTTGCATCTTAGGAATTCTATTCTAACACACTTGAATAAGGTTTATCCATGTTCTAGCTTGCATAACCTTAGACACACTTAAGATTAGGGCACACACACATTTCCATTTTCATATATATGCTTTTTCATCAAGGTTTAATTACCAAACAAGGGATTTGACCAAGGCAAACCCCCATAAACACTCAATCGAATTTCCTTTGTTTTGCAAGCTATTTATAGGTTCAAATCTAGAGACTTGGTAAAGAAGGAAGTGCAAACCCTGGATCTCGGGACCACATTTAGAAATTCTAGAAAATCAAGATGGGACTAAGTCACCACTTAGGGCATCTTAGTCCTCCTAAAGGTATTTTGCATAGATTCTTTCAGATTCGGTTTCGGCATCTGAAGATTATGTATTTGCCCCGAAAACAACAACGGGACTAAGTATATAGTAAGGGTGTCTTAGTCCTCCATAGTACTTTTTTATAGTTTCTTTGCATTTTTAGAATCCTCATTACATTTCTAGAACTTCCAAGTACATATACCCTAACTTGTTGTTACATAATTTTATTATTTACATCATTCATTTAGCTTGCATTACTAGGTTTTGTGAGTTGAATGCTTATTTGTCTTTTTCAATCTTTTGCTTGGTGGTGAACCCCTCAAAGCCTAAAAGAACCCCTCTTAGGTCTTCCTTGTTGAGAATTGACTCACCTTTGAGGCTGATAGTCAATCCAATTAGGATTCCTAGGACATTATTGAATGACAATAGGAGAATAAGTGGGCCTTTTCCCCCACCTATTTTCACCATTGTTCAGTTGTTTTGATTGATCGATTTGGTAGTGTATTTAGTCATTGATTGTTGTAATTTGGTCACTTATTTAGTCATTGATTTAGTCATTGATTTTTGTAATCTGGTCACTTATTTAGTCATTTTTATTCACTGATTTTTATCCATTGGTAGTATATTTAGTCATTAATTTTAATCATCATTTTGATCAATTTGGTAGTATATTTAGTAATTTTTATTTCATAGGTCATATATTTAGTCATATTTATTCACTGTTCACTAATTTATGTCAATTGGTAGTATATTTTGTCATTTTTTTAATTAATTGACGTCAATTAGTAGTATATTTAGTCATTTTAATTGATTGATATTTGAGGATTTAAACATAAAATACTGAAATACACAGATCAATCATCAATTGCACACAATAAGACAACCATTGAGAAGGAAAAATCACTGAACTTTATTAATAAAAGAAAGGTGTTCTAGTTACAACTTTGAAATAGAATATTACAATTTTTATTTTCAGTCACAAGACTGAAAATCTGAGTTACAATGCATAGAAATGACAAGAAAGCAACTTGTCCAAAAAACTTCTGCAATGATGGAAACACATGTTTGGAGCCCTTCAATGCGAGCACATGCCCCTTTCATCTCTTAAAACTTCTACAACTTGGGCAATATTCCTGGAGCAAGTTGTAATGTGTAGAATCCAAGAAGGAGAGTGTTGATCATGTCCCATATACGAAGTTCTCTCCTTCAATGCAGTCAACAATAACCTAGCTAGAATCTTTCCTCCTTTATATGAAACATGCCATTTGATACATGAGCAATAGCGTTCCGCCTTTTCTTCCATGAATGAATTTGTGCCTCAATACAACCAACAAAATTACTATTAGTGTCAATTCAGAAAGAATTAAAGTGCATTGTATATTGCAAGTTTACAAAAGTAAGTCCAAACACAACAGAGAGATAAATCAATTAAAAAATTGTAGGAGACAAATCACATCCACAAACATGTGAGAGCAATACAAAATTGGAGAAATTGGCTTGGAAAATGAAGGAAACAAGGTATTTCCATATTCAATACTTTTACTTAATGTTGTGGAATAGAAGAAAAAAGAATCATTTATCTACCACCATAGTGAAAAGTTAGCAATTGTGTAGTGACCCTCCTAATGACATATCTATTTCAGTTGTTTTGGAGTTACTGTTAGCAGTTAGATGTTTGAGATTATGTTACTTTGATGTTTCATGTCATGGTTTACATGACCAGTTGTGAAACTCAGTTGATGATACACTTTACGTTATGATGTGATGTTTATTTTCATGAGATGACATTATTATGATGATCTATGATGCTCTATTATATAGATGATGATACTATGATGTGTTTTATGTTAGATGTTATGTTTTACGTTAGTTGGTGAAGGAGACTCTTTAGCAGTACTCATTCGTGAGTGCCTTGTTGCATCGCGATTCTTCTTCATGGTGTGTCTTCATATTTATACATGTTGTTCATTTCACCGTGCAATGTGATATAGCTTTCAGGTACAGGCATCGACTCCACCTACTTGTCAGGTTTGAGTGTGTCATGGCCCAATGGAATTGTTGAAGGGAGATAGACTTGTCCTCTATCCTAAACCATCGTTTTGAAAAGAACAAGTATCAGTTTGTCACCCTTATTCTTTGTTGTTGTTCGTTGTTGCGCGTTTGTGGTTGTCGCATCATGTTATGTTTAAATTATTTAATGATTAATTGAAATGTTTAAATTTGAAAAAGTTATTTTTAGTTTATTGTGCAATTAAAGTGAATTATTAAAATATCTTATTTGCAAAAAGGTTAATTATTTGTAAATTGATTTAGTTGTTCAAGTTGATGTTTTCAAAAATTAATCAGTCAGTTGTGATTTAGTTGCAAAATATCTTTCTTGATGATTATTTTCAAAAAGCTAACTGGTGGTTGATATGCATGCTTAACAATGAGTTAAAGTATTGTTCTCTTTGTAATTAGAAAAAAAAAAAAGAATATATCATAGGAAAAATCATTCATTTTGGAAGGTAGTTGTTTTTCGAAAAGAAAAATATTGCTTTCACGGGAAAAATAGTCTCTGTAATTTTGCTAGGATTTTTTATTGAAAAGCTTAAAACTGTTGATTGGAGACGGTGTTCGCATTGTGAAAGATTTGGGGATTGAATTTTTGAGAATTATGTTTCGACATTGCTCATATCCGGGAAAGCATTATCAAGTTTTCTTCTTTTAGATTTCAAGTTTGTTTTAATAAAATCTTGCTGGAAAAACTCTGTCTGAAATATTTGTGAAAATTTGACTTAAAAACCTGCATGCACAACATAAAACTGAAATATTAATGTCAAAACTATTGGAATTGTAGTAAGGTAGATAGGAAAATAAAACTAATTAGCTTTGAAATTTCCGAATCTTTGAAAGAAAATAATAATTATGTTTCATTCTGTGACTTGAATTTGAAATGGATTGTTCCAATTAGAGTTTGCTGAGTCTTCCTATTTGTCTTAATACATAGGGTTTTTGTCGATACCCAATTCTCTTGATGATTATTTCTTTCTGAATATGTCTCAATTTTGTCTAGGCTAAGATTAAGATTCTTGATCTATTCTTGCCTTTCAATCTTATCTATGTTGCTTTGAATGCATGTGAGTAGTTGCGGATACGTACCATGAAGAGTCTAGTTAATTCTTACCTCAACGCCTTTAGTATTGAGATCTTCCTGTTGCATCTTTCCAAACAGATACTTGTGTTGTTGCTTGCATCGCTCTGGTATCCCCAGTTTATTGTGAAGGTGGTCGGCGGTGTATGGTAGTTTATGATTTGATCTTTTTCCCTATATTCTTTGCGCTTGTGAGATGGGTTATGAAATCTTTTGTGTTTCACCAGTGCATCTGTGTGTATCTATTGACCGCTTGAATTGCATGTTCATATGCATGCACATATGAATCAAGATTTACCCACCTCCTTGTAGCAGAATGCGACTGATCTTGTTTTTTTGGAGTCTTTCATGTCTCAGAAAGAATTTTTTTCTTTGGTCTTTATCTTTAGACCCTTCCCTGTACCGCATGGCGTACCTATGATAGTTGTATTGTTTGTGAGTTGACAGACTGCCTACGAATCATAGCTTTATTCCTGTGTGTGTGGATTTTACCTTGAATCTTCAAGTTTGCTTATTTTCACATACATGGTTTACTTTATCACCTGTTTACCGTTTGATGAAAGTCTCGCTTGTAACTAAACTTAAATAAATGAATCTTCTAAAACGTAATTTATGCTGAATACTTGGTAATGCTTATTCTAGGAATATACTATCTTCGCCTCACTTCATGTGCTGAGTTAATATTTTTATGGTAGAATCGATCAGTAGACCATGTAGGGTTGTTCTTTTTATGTTAAACGATTCATCTTACTATGTGTTAGTTTTTACCATTCTAGGTTATCATGGTCTGTACATCCGGAATCTTAGTTTTATTCATTTGTATTTTTTGCATGTGCGTCGCGTGAACTAACTGAATGGTTGTCTTATTCGGTTTGATAAATGATTCTTAGATTAATTTTATGATGATTAGAATGCTTGCATGTTAAGGGATTTCTATTAGGAAATTTGTCTTTACTTAAGTCATGTGTGGCCGATAACTTATAGCAGGGTTATTTGTGAAGTTTCTTAACTACCACTTTAGTGCTAAATCAATTTGGCGGTGATTCATCATCATTTATACTTGCTAATTGTAAGTCACCATCTCTTTTTGTATGGAATTCGAGTTATACTTGAGAAATAATTGTATACTGTTAACAAGGGGAAAAACAATATTTCAGAATTTCTTAACTTAGCTTTCACAATCTCATTAAAATTTATAGTTTGATAGTTTATAAATGTAAATGAAAACTAATGGATGGCTATATATATAGATATTGGCATAGGTGCGTAATAAGGATTGAATTCACTATAACATAAATATATGACATTTATTGTTTAAAAGATAATTACTCTACTTTGTTTGTAGTAAGCAATAAATTAGAAAATTATCTTGAGTAGACAATAAACATATAGTGTATTATAAAGACAAAATGATCAAATTAAAGTGAATAAGGTAATTGAGTTGAATGTAATTTATTAGTAGATTATGATGGAGGAGTGTGATTTAAAAAAAATAAAAATCAAGTTTTACTAAATTATGATTGGGTAATATGGTTATGGTACAATTGTGGAATGTTATTTTCATAACTTGAACTAGATTGTATATAGTTTATTTGGTGTAATTTTAAAATTGCGAAGACTCCCAAAGGATTAGAATTGTCGTTTAATGAAATGAAATATGTTGTGTTATTTTGAAGGTTCGTTGTCTTGATTTCAAAAATGAAATGTGAACCTTGCACATTATACCATGAGTGGTATTATTCTTTTGGAATTTGAAGTCCATGTTAGGGAAGCATATATTTGTGGAAGTTTTATCATGCATATTTTGACTTTTAGTGTCATCGTTTTTCTCTGATAACTTTAAGTTCTTGTATAAAGGAATTTTTTGGTACATACATGATGTCTTAACTATTTTAGTCTTTTGTGTGAATTTGTACGTTAGGAGGAGTGGCTTCCGTTAGGGGCCAGACCCAGAATTGGTTGCTTGGGTAACCTATTAGAAGTTGGTAACCAAGTGATAACCTTAATAATTCTTAAGGGTTTGGGTAGTTAACTTTAATCATATAGATAATATTTCCTCGCCTTGGAATTTAACACTTGTTTAGGTTAAAGCAGATTGAGAAGGCTTGGAATGGCACCTCGAACAATTCATCTCCTTGAGAAGTGTTTCGAAGCCACATAAGTTTGTATAGGGGTCGGAAGTCATTAGAGGTTGCCAGGGTAACTTTGGTAGAGGGCCGGTATCCTAGGAAGGCTATCCAGGGTAACCTACTACATCAATGAGATGACACTCTTTCCCTTGTACACTTGTTTGTTCAATTGGGATTGAGAGTCGCCTCTGGTAGTATGTCGGTTATCTTGTTATTGTGATGTCATGTGTGTCGACCATGTGTTGTATGATGTTTTATCTTGTTGTCTGTTTTGACTTGAGGACCTGTTCTATCTCCTAGCACGAGGGGTGGGCTTTCGAGTTCCACATGGTTGGGAGGAACGTGCCACATCTTCCATTGGGTCCCCTATAGGTGATTTTATTAGAGACTTGCTTGTTTTGACAAGATCTTGCATTGCATTTTGTTCACAGAGTTTTTTTCATCGGACGGGTTCGTGGACGTGGTCGTCATCTATTCTTGATCATATTCTTCATTGTTTACACCCACGATGTTGCATGAGGTTTCTTTGCAATGATACTTGTATTGTTTTGAGATTTGTCACAATCTCACTTATTGTTTTGTAACTTTTGATATAATGATTCTAAACATGTCTATTCACATGGATATATTTATATTTGGATCATTGATGTGTTGTATGCTTATTTACTTTAGTAGGGTAGTTGTGGAACCCTAGAATATTTATGTTATGATGTTTAACACATGTTATTATCTGGTTTTAAAAATATATATATATTCGGATGTTTAGAGTATTTGACATAACATTTCTTGGGTTCCACGACGGGGTGTTATAGCTTGGTATCAGAGCCAAGGTTCTAACACTGGGTGCTCTGGTTCATGCGAGCCCACTAGGTTGTCCTAGGTGTTAGATTCTTGTGTATGTGTTTCTTGGTTTCTTATGTCTTTAAACTGAGACTCAACTTTGACCTTGTGTAGGATCATGCCACCAAGGCGAGGTCATTTTAGAGGTCGTGGACGAGGCCGTGGCAGTGGTCGTGCGGTGAATCCTCCGAATGCTCCACCGTAGAGTTCAAATGAAAGTGAACATGGAGAGCAACCTAATCCTCTAGGTAATGATTATCAGGTTTTGAATCAACCTACTGCAAGAGATCTTCTATGACCGTTACTCGAGTAGGCTCTTGCACATCTCAGGCCTAGATAGGGAAATGATCAGGAAGTGGACAGAGAGAGAGATAGGACACCACCTAGGAGGATAGTTCAGACTGCAAAGCAGGATGCCTTAGCTACAGGGCACATGAGGGACTTGATGAGGGCATGTCCTCCTATATTTTGATGGTACTGGTGGAGTTCTAGAGGTAGAAACATGGTTACTGGATTTAGGACGGTGTTTTTCTATGCACCCATATGGTAGTAACACCCGTACAAGATGCACCATCATGCATCTTAGAGGTTTTGCCTCTACTTGGTGGTAATTGGAGAGCAGAAGCTCCATCTGGAGATAGGATCGGTATCATGGGACATGTTTCTGGAGTGTTTCAAAGTGCGCTTCTTATCTAATCACTGGAGGCAGCACCGTGCAGATGAATTTCATGACCTACGCCATATGGCAATGTCTATGGAGTAGTTTGAGTGTGGATTCTATGAACTGAAATAGTATGCAGGTATAGTAGATGATGAGGCGATGTTGGTTCAACATTTCATCTGGGGCTTGAACGCCTGCATCAGTGGTGGAGTTAGAGTCTTCAAGTCGAAGATAATGGAGGTAGCAGTTGAGAAATCTTGGATTGTAGAGGAGAATCTATCCATGGCGTTAGGAGAACACACAAATGTTTTGATTTGCAGTGCTTCTACTGCAGGATTTGGTCCACAAGGTGGTCAGATTTAGACAGGTGGTTCCTCTCGGAACCAACAAACACCCTCTAAGGGTGGATAGCAGTTGCAAAATTATTCATAGAAGAATAGAGGTTCTCACAAGCAGTCGAGTGATGGTTCTCAGTTTAGAAAGAATCGTAATTGGATGCGCAATAAGAGTAATTGCCAAGATCAGCCTACTCAGAGTGCACAGTTGACAGTTAGCAAAGGCAATTCCAAAAGTCGAATGCACCATTGGGTGGTCAAGATTTTGGCAGAGGTTATGGTAGGGGCACTGGATGCTTCTCATGTGGTTAGCAGGGCCATATTGCGAGGCAGTGTCCGATGTGAGGTACTTTAGGGTTTGGTCAGCAACTCGCAGCTTCGGAGCCAACGGTTGGCGATGCAGGACATTCCCATAGAGCCTTTGCTACAATGGACAATCATCAGGTAGATCACCAAAATACTATGGTTGAATCATCAAGTTAGTTATAGGGTGTTAGAGTTTCTATTTTATTTGATTATGGTGTGTATGATTCTTTTATCTCACCTTCCATTGTTGAACGATGCGCACTTGTGGCGGTTAAGCAAGGCGTTAGGTGGCCGGTAGAATTAGCTTATGGGGCTAAGGTAGTGGTTGAATCCCTTGTTCATGATTGTGGACTTAGGATTGGATCGTTAATTACCTCAATTGATCTTCGAGTTACACCCCTTGGATCATATGATATTTTTTTGGGAATGGATTGGCTAGAATCTCATAGTGTAGTGATAGATTGTCGATGGAAGACTGAGTTGTTTAGATGAATCTGGTGTGGAGAATGAGATAGTTGGTGTGCAAAGACCCATCTCTCTGCGGATTATTTCTGCTATGCAGTTAAGGAGGTGTATGTGATAGGGCTGTCAACTATTTGCAGCTACTGTTAGTGATTTGGAGGTAGGGGACACTCGAGAGACATCTCTTGATGACTACCCTATTCTCAAAGAATTTGTGGATGTGTTTCCTAGTGATATTTCGGGTATGCCACCGAAATGGGATATTGATTTCCGTATTGATCTAGTTCCTGGAGCTAAGCCTATATCTCACACTTCGTATAGGATGACTACACAAGAGTTGGAAGAGCTTTGATTGTAGTTGGAGGAGCTCTTGGCTAAGGGTTTCATTCGACTGAGTTTTTCACCTTAGGGAGCACCTGTCATCTTCATGAAGAAGGATGGACTCCATAGGTTATGTATTGACTACCGACAATTGAATAAGGTGACGGTCAAGAATCGATATCCTTTTCCTAGAATTGATGACCTTTTTGATCAGGTTAGGGGAGAAAATGTGTTCTCTAAGATTGATTTGAAATTTGGATATTACCAGTTGCGTATTTCAAAAGCAGATATACATAAGACTACATTTTGAACTCGTTACGGGCACTACGAATTCACCGTGGTACCATTCAGGTTAATGAATGCATCATCAATTTTTATGAGCCTGATGAATGGTATCTTCCGCATGTACCTGGACCGCTTTGTTCTAGTGTTTATTGATGACATTTTGATTTATTCTAGAAATATGAAGGAGCATGAGGAACACATGAGACAGGTACTATTGTATTTGAGGGAGAACCAGTTGTTTGTGAATCTATTGAAGTGCAAGTTCTTCCAGACCGAGGTGAAATACCTTGGTCATGTTATCTCTGGAGAGGGGATTGCAGTGGATCCTTCGAAAATCCAAGCCATTATGGATTCGCCCATGCCTACCAATGTTTCTAAGGTTTGCAGTTTTATGGGTCTAGTAGGGTATTACAGGTGATTCGTTGAAGGATTCTCTAGAATTTCTCACCCTATTACTTCTCTTCAAAGGAAAGGGAAGAAATTAATTTGGTCAGATCGATGTCATTTGGCCTTCCAGACACTCAAGGAGAATTTGACGAGTGCGCCTATATTAGTTGTTCCTGATCCTACGAAAGACTTTGTAGTATGTACTGATGCATCCTTGGAGGGTCTAGGAGCCATTTTGATGTAGGAATGTCGTGTGATAGCCTATGAGTCTTGCAAACTCAAGGATCACAAATTGAACTACCCTACTCACGATCTAGAGTTAGCGACAGTCGTTCATGCTTTGGTTCGTTGGCATCATTTTCTATTGGGACATCGCTTTGAGTTACACAGTGATCACCATAGTCTGCAATACATATTTACTCATCCTAATCTTAATGCTAGGTAGAGACGGTGGATGGAGTTCTTGTGCGAATATGAGTTTTAGGTCAAATTTATTCAAGGGAAAGAGAATGTGGTAGTGGATGCTCTTAGCTAGCGTAGACACGAGATATCTATAGTGACTCTAGCAATTGATTTGAGGAGTCAGATAGTGGTAGCACTCGCTACAGACAGATTATGTCAGGAGGTGAAGGCAGAGTTGCATTCAGGTAGACCTTTGGAGGGTAGGTTTGTAGATAATACGATTGAGTCCGATGGTTTGTTGTGACATATTGGTCGTATTTATGTGCCACTTCTGGATGGACTTCATACCTTGATATTGTCAGAGGCACATCGAGCGCCATATTCATCTCATCCTGGTGTCAAGAAGGTGCATGCGAATCTTCATCAGTTGTATTTTTGGCCTAGGATGAAGTGTGATATTGCCGATTTCGTTGCAAGATGTCTTGAGTCCCAGAGAGTTAACGCCGAGCATCAACATCCCATAGGATTGTTATAGCCTCACCTTGTTGTTGACATTATATCGATTTATTTTATTGTTGGGTTGCCTATGTTATATCATCGACATGATTCCATCATGGTTACTGTCGACAGGTTGACTAAGGTAGCTCATTTCTCTCTGGTTCATTCGTCATATAATGCCTCTTCCATGGAAAATATCTTCATGGAGGACATTGTATGTTTGCATAGAATTCCACGCAAAATCATATCGGATAGAGATCATGTTTTCACATCAGCTTTGTGGATGTCTCTTCAGCATGCTTTAGGTACACAGTTGAACTTCAGTTCAGCTTATCACCCTGAGACAGACGGTCAAGCTGAGAGGGTTAATCAAGTACTTGAGGATATGCATAGGATTTATGTCATGGATCAACAGTCGCAATGGGAAGAATATCTTTACTTGGTGGAGTTCGCATATAATAATGGGTATCATAGCTCCATAGGTACGCCTCCTTTTTAGGCATTGTATGGAAGCCCATGCAGGACTCCATTGAGTTGGGATACACTTGAGGATAGGGTACTTCTTGGACTTGATATGTTGTGAGAAATGGAGCAGTAGGAGATCGTATCAAAGAGAATTTGATTGCGGCACAAGATAGACAAAAGAAGTACGCTGATGCTCATCGTGTGGATCACCAGTTTTCTATTGGTGATAGAGTGTTTCTTCAAGTGCGTCCACGAAAGAGTCTGATCCATTATGAAAAAGGCTCTAAGCTCGCACCTCGATTTGTTGGGTTATTCGAGATACTGGAGAGGATCAGTCCTGTAGCTTACTGACTTGCCTTGTCGCCTAGCTTGTCACGCATCCATGATTTCTTTCATGTATCTGTTCTTAGACCTTATCATCCTGATGTTTCACATGTACTTGATTGGAATGCTCTACAAGTTGAGGACGAGAAGCTAGCTTTGGAGCCCGTGGGCGTTCTACAGCGCAGAAGACTCGTCATCAAGGATCAAGATGTTGACCAGGTGAGGGTCCAGTGGGACCCTAGTGATGAGGCTTCTGCTACTTGGGAGGATGCAGCGCGTATGAGGGAGTTGTATCCCTATCTATTTACAGGATTTCAAGAGTAAGCCTCACCCTAGGGGGGAGGATGTAGTGACCCTCCTGATGACATTTCTATTTTAATTGTTTTGGAGTTACTGTTAACAGTTAGACATTTGAGATTATGTTACTTTGATGCTTCATGTCATGGTTTACATGACCAGTTGTGAAACTCAATTGATGATAGACTTTACCTTATGATGTGATGTTTATTTTCGTGAGATGACATTATTATGATGATATATGATGCTTTGTTATATACATGATGATACTATGATGTGTTTTATGTTAGATTCTATGTTTTACATCAGTCGGTGAAGGAGATGGTTTAGCAGTTTTCATTCATGAGTGCCATGTTGCATCACAATTCTTCTTCACGGTGTGTCTTCATATTTATACATGTTCATTTGACCATGTAGTGTAATGCAACTTTCAGGTACAGGCATCGACTCCATCGGCTTGTCAAGTCTGAGTGTGCCATGGCCCAATGGAATTATTGAAGGGAGATAGACTTGTCATCTGTCCTGAACCATTATTCTAAAAAGAATGAGTATCAGTTTGTCACCCTTATGTTTTGTTGTTGTTTGTTGTCATGCATTCGTGGTTGTCGCGACATGTTATGTTTAGATTATTTAATGATTAATTGAAATGTTTAAATTTGGAAAATTTATTTTTAGTTTATTATGGAATTAAAGTGAATTATTAAAATATCTTATTTGCAAAAAGGTTAATTATTTGTAAATTGATTTATTTGTGCAAGTTGATGTTTTTCAAAAATTAATCAGTCAGTTGTGATTTAGTTGCAAAATATCTTTCTTGATGATTATTTTCAAAAAGCTAACTAGTGGTTGATATGCATGCTTAACAATGAGTTAAAGTATTGTTCTCTTTGTAATTAGAAAAAAAAAAAAGAATATATCATAGGAAAAATCATTCATTTTGGAAGGTAGTTGTTTTTCGAAATAAAAAATATCGCTTTCACGGGAAAAATAGTCTCTATAATTTCACTGGGATTTTTTATTAAAAAGCTGAAAACTGTAGATTGGAGACAGTATTCGTATTGTGAAAGATTTGGGGATTGAATTGTTGATAATTACGTTTCGATGTTTCTCGTATCCGGGAAAGCATTCTTAGGTTTTCTTCTTTTAGATTTCAATTTTGTTTTAATGAAATCTTGCTGGAAAAACTCTATTTGAAATATTTATGAAAATCTAACTTGAAAACCTGCATGCACAACAGAAAACTGAAATATTAATGTCAAAACTATTGGAATTGTAGTAAGGTAGATAAGAAAATAAAACTAATTAGCTTTGAAATTTCTGGATCTTTGAAAGAAAATAGTAATTATGTTTCATTCTCCGACTTGAATTTGAAATGGATTGTTCCAATTAGAGTTTGTTGAGTCTTCCTATTTGTCTTAATACATAGGGTTTCTGTCGATACTCGATTCTCTTGATGATTATTTATTTCTGAATATGTCTCGAGTTTGTCCACGCTAAGATTAAGATACTTGATTTATTCTTGCCTTTCAATCTTATCTCTGTTGCTTTGAATGCATGTGAGTAATTGTGAATACATACCATGAAGAGTCTAGTTAATCCTTACATCAACGCCTTCAGTATTGAGATTTTCCTGTTGCATCTTTCCAAATAGATATATGTGAACATGTTTCTTGCATCGCTTTGGTATCGCTAGTTTAGTATGAAGGTGGTCGGCGTTGTATGGTAGTTTATGATTTAATCTTTTTCCCTGTATTATTTGTGCTTGTGAAATGGGTTATGCAATCTTTTGTGTTTCACCAGTGTGTCTGTGTGTATCTGTTGACCGCTTGAATTGGGCCCGGCTTAAGTATCACACACTAACGACTTGGTCAAAAAGACTTTTTCATTTTTCTGTTTTCTCTTCACTCCTCTGTTGTTATTGCACCGTTTTATAATGTAACATCAAACTTTTCATCCTTTTTTTATTTCACTTCCACGTACATTCGTAAATAAGTGTTATTATTATGTAATGGATAAAAAAACTATATATTTAAAAGGTAAAATTTTGTTTTAACAATTTTTAATATATTATTTTTACTTTTATTTTATAATATTCTTATTTAGTGTTTATTTTTTATTATAATTTATATTTATTTAAAATTATAAAATACAAATTTATTAACGAATGTTTTCGTTTTAAAATTGAATATAAATAAATTTTAAAATTTTAAATGGCTATTATTATATTTATAATAATAAATTATATTAATTTAATATATTCAAAAATTTTTTTTAAAATAGCGAGTTAATTAATTTTGAAATTGAAATATTTATTTTTTAATTTTTAATTTTATCTTAATTTGAATTCTAATCCTAATCCTATTTTTAATTTAGGATTAAGTTAGAATTGGATTGGGGTCAGATAAAATCCTAAGTTAAAATTAGGATTAAGTTAGAATTGGTTGGGGTCAGTTAAAATCTTAAATTAAAATTAGGATTATAATTAGAATTGAAATTAAGATCAAATAAAAATTCTAAGGATTTAAATAACTTAGGATTTTAACTTACAACATTAAATAAATATTTTTTGAAACTGAAATATTTAAATAACTTAAAAATATTTATTTGATGTTGTAAGTTAAAATCCTAAGTTATTTAGATCCTTAGATTTTTAAATTTTTATTTTATCTTAATTTGAATTCTAATTGTAATCCAAATTTTAATTTAGGATTTTAACTAACCCCAACCTAATTCTAACTTAATCCTAATTTTAACTGACCCAAACCAATTCTAACTTAATCTTAAGTTAAAATTAGAATTACAATTAGAATTCAAATTGAGATAAAACTAAAAATTAAAAATTAAAAATTAAATTTTTCAATTTTAAAATTAATTAACCCATTAATTTTAAAAAATATTAAATACATTAAATTAATATAATTTATTTTTAAAAATAGTATTATAACAATTTAAAATTTTAAAAAGTATTTAATATTAAATTTAAAATGAAAACAATATTTATTAAATTTATATTTTATATTTTTAAATAAAATAAAATTATAATAAAAATAAACATAAAATAAAAATATTAGAAAAATAATATTAAAAATTATAAAAACAACTTTTTTTCTCCATTACATAATAACTACCTACTAATGCATGTACGTGAAATGTCAAAAAATAAAAAGGAAGAAAGCTTGATGTGACTTATAAATGGTGTAGCAACGAGGGACGAACGAAAATAAAATGGAAAAAGGAAAAAGTCTTTTTTACCAAGTCGTTAGTGTGTGATACTTAAGTCGGGCCCTTGAATTGCATGTTCATATGCATGCACATATGAATCAAGATTTACCCACCTCCTTGTAGCAGAGTGCAACTGGTCTTGTTTTTTATTGGCGTCTTTCATGTCTCGGAAACAAATTTTTTCTTTTGTCTTTATCTTCAAACCCTTCCTTGTACTGGATGGCATACCTGTGATAGTTGTATTGTCTACAAGTTGACAGACTTCCTACGAATCGTAGCTTTATTCCTGTGTGTGTGGCTTTTACCTCGAATCTTCAGGTTTGCTTATTTTCGCATACATGGTTTACTTTATCACATGTTTACCATTTGATGAAAGTCTCGCTTGTAACTGAACTTAAATAAATGAATCTTCTGAAATGTAATTTATGTTGAATACTTGGTAATGCTTATTCTAGGAATATACTATCTTCTCCTCACTTCATGTGTTGAGTTAATATTTTTATGGTAGAATTAATCAGTAGACCGCATAGGGTTGTTCTTTTTATGTTAAACGATTCATCTTGCTATGCGTTAGTTTTTACCATTCTAGGTTATCACAGTCTGTACATCCAAATCTTAGTTTTATTCATTTGTGTTTTCTGCATGCGCGTCGGGTGAACTAACTGAATGGTTGTCTTATTCGGGTTTGATTTATGATTCTTAGATTAATTTTATGATGATTAGAAAGCTTGCATGTTAGGGAGATCAGAGGGGGCCTCCCACCCAAGGCATGCCTTCGGCAGCCAACCATATTGGCAACTACTATAGCGGGTGGGGTTTGTTTCGGGACCGACCTGAGACATGCCTTCGGCACCGACCATATGGCAACTACTATAGATTCTAGTGAGTTTCTTGCCTTCGGCAGCGCTATAGAGTTGCATGCCTTCGGTAGCTGACCCCCCTACTATGGCAAAGGGGCAACTACTATAGCGGGCTTCCTTCAGCAAGCCAACTCACTAGAATCTACTGACTACCAGCCGCCCTACTATGGCAAAGGGGAGGGGCCCAAGGTGGGAGGGCCCCTACTATTTGGCTAGTAGGCTTCTCCTAGCAGGATGATTAATGATTCCCACCCAAGGCATGCCTTCGGCAGCCGACCATATTGGCAACTACTATAGCAGGTGGGGTTTGTTGATTGCTATTAGGATATTTGTCTTTACTTAAGCCATGTGTGGTCGATAACTTATAGCAGGGTTATTTGTGAAGTTTCTTAACTACCACTTTAGTGCTAAATCAGTTTGGCGGTGATTCATCATTATTTATACTTGCTAATTGTAAGTCACCATCTCTTTATGTACGGAATTTGAGTTATGCTTGAGAAATAATCGTATATTGTCAACAAGGGGAAAAACAATATTTTAGAATCTCTTAACTTAGCTTTCACAATCTCATTAAAATTTATAGTTTGATAGTTTATAAATGTAAATGAAAACTAATGGATGGTTATATATATAGGTATTGACATAGGCGGGTAATAAGGATTGAATTCACTATACCATAAATATATGACATTTATTGTTTAAAAGATAGTTACTTTACTTTGTTTGTAATAAGCAATAAATTAGAAAATTTTCTTGAGTAGACAGTAAACATATAGTGTATTATAAGGACAAAATGATCAAATTAAAGTGAATAAGGTAATTGAGTTGAATGTAATTTATTAGTAGATTACGATGGAGGAGTGTGACTTAAAAAATAAATCAAGTTTTACTAAATTATGATTGGGTAATATGGTTATGGTACAATTGTGGAATGTTATTTTGGTAACTTGAACTAGATTGTATATAGTTTATTTGGTGTAATTTTAAAATTGTGAAGACTCCCAGAGGATTAGAATTGTCGTTTAATGAAATGAAATATGTTGTGTTATTTTGAAGGTTCATTGTCTTGATTTCAAAATTGAAATGTGAACCTTGCACCTTATACCATGAGTGGTATTATTCTTTTGGAATTTGAAGTCTGTGTTAGGGAAGTAGATATTTGTGGAAGTTTCATCATGCATATTTTGACTTTTAGTGTCATTGTTTTTCTCTAATAACTTTAAGTTCTTGTATAAAGGAGTTTTTTGGTACATACATGATGTCTTATTATTTTAGTCTTTGTGTGAAGTTGTACCTTAGGAGGAGTGGCTTCCGTTAGGGGCTGGACCTAGAAGTGGTTGCATGGGTAACCTATTAGAATTCGGTAACCAAGTGATAACCTTAATAATTCTTAGGGGTTTGGGTAGTTAACTTTAACCATACAGATAATATTGCCTCGCCTTGGACTTTAATGCTTGTTTAGGTTAAAGCAAGTTGAGAAGGCCTAGAATGGCAACTTGAACACTTCGTCTCCTCAAGAAGTGTTTTGAAGCAACATAAGTTTGTATAGGGGCCGAAAGTCATTAGAGGTTGTTAGGGTAACTCTGGTAGAGGGTCGATAACCTAGGAAGGTTATCCAGGGTAACCTACTACATTTATGTGATGACACTCTTGCCCTAGTACACTTGTTTGTTCACTTGGGATTGAGAGTCACCTTTGGGATTATGCCAGTTATCTTGTTATTGTGATGTCATGTGTGTCGACCATGTGTTGTGTGATGTTTTATCTTGTTGTCTATTTTGACTTGAGGACCTGTTATATCTCCAAGTATAGGAGGTGGGCTTTCGAGTTCCACATGGTTAGGAGGAACGTGCCACATCTTCCATTGGGTCCCCTGTAGGTGATTTTATTAGAGACTTGCTTGTTTTGACAGGATCTTGGATTGCATTTCGTTCATGAAGTTTTTTTCATCGGACGGGTTCATGGACGTGGTCGTCATCTATTCTTGATCATATTCTTCATTGTATACACCCATGATGTTGTATGAGGTTTCTTTGTAATGATACTTGTATTTTTTTGAGATTTGTTACAATCTCACTTATTGTTTTGTAACTTTTGATATAATGATTCTGAACATGTCTATTCACATGGATATATTTATATTTGGATCATTGATGTGTTATATGTTTATTTACTTTAGTAGCGTAGTTGTGGAACCCTAGAATGTTTATGTTATGATGTTTAACACATGTTATTAGTTGGTTTTAAAAAATATATATATTCAGATGTTCAGAGTATTTGACGTAACATTTCCTGGGTTCCACGACGGGGCATTACAAATTGCATTTGGTTTGTTAAACATGGCCCCTGGCACAACTATTAGAGTTGTTAAGAACCTTCAAGTATGTTCTGATTTTAACATTGCATCTAAATTAATCTCCAATATTGTTGCAAGAGAAATTGTTATGAGAGATGTGAACCATTTCCATCACCTTAGATAGGGACAATGTTCTTGTGGAGAATATTGTTGATGCTAAATAAAACAATCTAAAAAATAGGCTTGCACTATAATAATGTGCACTACATCAAATATCCAATAATAACGAAGGGACATCCATCAAGGTATAACAAAAAACAAACTCAGGTCTGCAAATGAAATAAATCTTGAGACATGAAAAAGATTCTAAATGCCACACATTATTTGTAATCAAATTAGGAGAAAAGGTAGCAGTATCATACAATACTCAAATGCCAAAATTCAGTGACCAAAACAAGAACAATTTACATAAGAAATACAGGATAAATTACAAAGAAGGTTTTCCTGAGTAATGTGTCTGAGAAAAAGCTATGCACTTCTTAATAGAGACTGTACTAACCACAACTGCAGGGCATTCAGATGAATGATTGAATCATGTACATAAAAATGACAACAATGATTAAACTCATTGTAAAAGCAATCAAGAAAACTCTTAAAACTCTTCTTTGCTATGAGAGGGATTTTTTTGTCATATGTTGTAGTTTCAAGTGCCCTGCTAGACATACATGAAAATGTGGAAGCATAAACAAGGCAAGCGAACTGTTTCAAAAAATTCCTCAAAGAAATGTGATCCCACTCTCCCGCAAGCACTTCAAGTCATCTCTACGATGATGCGGGACTTTCTTGCATCACTACAAGAATGACTTGAAGTGGTTGCAGGAGAGCGGGTATCCATGAGATTCATGTAAAATCATCAGATTTGTCATTCATTTGTCTGCTTGGTTGAGAAGAAAGTTTGTGTAGTTTAGTTCATGCCATGTAGCATGAATAACTGGCTTCTAGTATTGCTTACAAATAGAATCCTAGAGGGATATTATTCCAATAAAATTCAGTAACAATGAAATTGTCTTGAAAATGTATTTGAATTTCCTTTTAGAAAGGATTGCAAGGTTTGAATCTAAATCAAATTTTTAGAGAGAAAGTGAAATAATAAGTGATAATAATAATTGGGTTTTTTAGCTATATACTATATCCTTATAATTGAAAACTGTGTGAATGTTGATAACATGTTTCAACTACTTTCCTGTAATCTAGCTATTGAGTGATAGGAGGGCCTAAGATCTGTATTTTTATAACAGTGATGATTAACCAATGGTGTCAATATCTATCTCATGCTCTCTTTTGTACTAAAACCTTATTGTTGATTTTTATACTTCTCTACGCTATTTAAGGTTCCACTCTTATGGATGGTGCCACAAGATGTTTTAGATCAGCATGGTGGGTTAACCAATTCTTTTCTTATTCATGGTTTAGCTGGCCTTTCTAGATAAAGGAAATGAAGATAGTGAAAATTAATCATGCATATTGTTGCTTTTGAATTTTTACTCTTCTAAGCATCTGATGTAATTGAATGATGATGAATCAATTGTGTGGTAGAAAATAGTACAAAGGTATTCTTAAACCTGATGTTTTCTATGGTTGATGTTTGCTGCTACAAGTTTTTGGGAATGTAAAAAATATTTAGGTGATACTCTCTCTCCCGCAAGCACTTCAAGTCATGCCTGTGGTGATGCAGGAAAGCCCCACATCATCGCAGGCATGACTTTAAGTGCTTGCGGGAGAGAAAGACCACATTTGTTTGAGGCATGTTTTGAAACAGTTTATTTTCCTTGTCTATGCTTCCACATTTACACAGTTGTATAATATTTTGCAGAGGCAATATTTCTAGAATGACCTTTACTTTAGCTATGTCAACATCAATGCCTCATCTATAGGCAATGGATAGAATTTTTCCATATATTATGCCAGATATGCACTTCTTAGGATTAAATAATCATGATTATGTACAAGAATTTATTTATAATATAATTATTAATAAACAAAAAAAATTATATACTGGACCTTTTTGAAACTACCTAATATTATCAAAACTATCCATTATTGATCCTATTCACAATAGACAATGATGATTATATAGAAATATAAATATTATAATAATGATTATGTTTATGTAACTAGAAAATTATTATTCTTTATACATTATATTATATTTAATATATAATTATAAAATATTTTATAATATATATTTAGTATTGTCTATTACTATATATGTAGTACTCTAACACAATAGTATAATCACATTAATATTTGTTATAATTAGATATGGTTATTTTTATCACTACATGTGTTATAATGTTTCCTATTGCCCGCTTATGTTTACTAGTGTGTTGTGTCATTACCTTAATACTTGTATAGACTAATATACCAAGATTGTAATAATATGCATACAAATATTTATAGAACACATCAAAAATTAATACATTATTATATTGATTGAATACTGATTTCTTATTACATTATTATTGAGCTTTATAATAATAATAATCTTATATAGCTATCACAAAAAGAATATCAACACACAAATAAGCATCGTTACT
Source organism: Sequoiadendron giganteum (assembly GCA_007115665.2). Taxonomy (NCBI): domain Eukaryota; kingdom Viridiplantae; phylum Streptophyta; class Pinopsida; order Cupressales; family Cupressaceae; genus Sequoiadendron; species Sequoiadendron giganteum. The sequence goes on from CM021105.1 coordinate 423,349,865, forward strand.
AGCACATTATTCAGAAATATAAAATAATTTATATAGTCATTATTATTTATATTATATAATTTCATATAATATTTACACATAACACATAGTTATATTACTAATATAAAGAATATTATTCACATATTATTACATTGTTCATAGTATTAAGTCATTTTATATTTTATCATTATATATTTTGGTGTGAATAAATGTCTTGTACCTAGTGCATTCACTCACTAGGTAATTAGGGGACATATTCACATGTTAAGTTTACTCAGGCTCTAAGATTTCTTCTAAAAGAATGAATTATCTAAATTCTATATCTTGTCTTATCCAAGGTTGTTATGACTTAGTTGTCTCATGTGATAGGATTAAGACACTTGTCATGATCTTGTCTAATCCTATTCACCACCTCACCTTTATAAGAAAGGCATCATATGTACATTGTCATATTCAATTTGGCATTCTTGTGTCCTTAATGATAACATGATATTTTTTCCATTTCTCTCTTGTGGAAGTTATTTTTTCTTGCAAGTGATCCTGGGGTGTTTGAGGAGTTCATCATAAAATCCTAAAATATAATACTTACATAATATATTACTTGAATACACCATCACCATAAAAAATAATGATTTTAACATTTCTCAGTATTAATTTGATTTGAGACATTACTTTATACAATGTATATCAAGCATTCAAAATATATCAATTCTATTGGAAATGTTATTTGCATTGAGAATCACCTCTACAAACAATACTTGGCACGAATTTGAATACAAATATATCCACATCTAGAAAAATAAAACAAAATAACATATAACCAAACATAAACTTAAATACTACATGAGACAAGCAAAACAATAAATGATGTTCATGCAACTTGATCTGTGATACAACCTATCAACCATCGGCAAAATAGGTAAATCTAGGTTTTCTTGGCCCTAAATAGATTATTAAATATAGAAAGTTTCATAACACAAGCTTGTTCATATTAAATTTTTGATACAATGCAAGATTTAACAACAAAGCATTTAGATTCATCCTATCGTATAGATCTTTCTTAAAACATAATGATTTATCTTATACAAGTATTTATAACATTTTTATGATTAAAACATGTTCTTAATAATTACAATTATATAAATACCAATCCCAACTCAGAAAAAAGGCTATTCCATATCCTTTCCCTACATAGTTTGGATCTCGATGTTTGTATATTGCAACATTCCATTAATACTATGCTAGAAAGAAATAAAAATATCTTCTTTATTGTAATAAATTATGCACATACTAGTACCTTCTATATTAATTATTCATACACTCTACTTAATAAAAAACTGAACTGAAGCCAAAAGAGTTATTATAAGTGTGTCATCCTATACCTGCTTTCTCATCCAAGACATTATATTTTTAGATGTTCCAACATTATATACTCACCAAAATTTAGACATATAAAACTTCTTGAAATTTTTTGTTCTAAAAATCAAGGTAAAATATTTTTTGCATACAATTCCTATATATTTTGATTTCCAAGGTATATAACACTTACCTATGTTATTTGACAAGTATTTGTTGTTCAATATTAGAAATAATTTTTATGTTTATTGATAGACTAGTTCTACAATTCAAGAATGGAAAATAGCATGGATTTTGATAAATATAAGTGACGAAAATAAACTCCTTCTATTGATATTGATGATGTTTTACATAATGAAAACTTATTTAGATTAGAGTCATTCAATTATAATCTAGGGGATTGTCTATTTGATAGTTTTGAAGTGTTGTTACATTTGTATTCACATCGCTATAATTGTGAAACGATTTAATTGATCACTTCTTGCAATGTCAAGCTCAACAAGATGAGGATGCTTTAGAAGTAATTTCTTCTGAGTTACATCCAAAGATGTTGAACATGATGCATGGTATACATGAACTAAATACATATTTCAATAGAATGCATTTATCTACATCATCTAACTCATGCTATCAAGAAAAAGGGTTATGGGGTGATATATTATGTATATGATGGTTATTGAAATGGTTGAATACATCTATTGAATTGTGGTTGTTAACTAGAAAAGTAAAATACTTAAATTTTAATAAAGGTGTAGATAGAGAAAGGTATTATGTTTTGTTTCATGACTAAAATCCTCTATCTAGACATTTTGAACCTTTAATTAGGAAAAAAAAATCTATAGAAATGAGCCAATGATAAGACATTACCTTTTGCCAACTTGTGTCGATCTATAAAATATTTGGCTAGACCTTGCATTCAAAATGAAAAATAGGGGTCTAATAAAATTGTGAATTGTTACTTACAACTTTGGTGAAAACCTTTTCATTTTAGTTTCACATCTACTCTAATACCAATTCGATGCTCGGTCCATAAGACTTTGCATTGCACAGTACATTTTTGCAATGCCATAAAATGTATTCACCATAATACTAAAAATTATTTGGTAAATTATCTCCAAGATAACATCATAGAAAAAATAACTCATATCTAAAACTAGAAAGAATACATTATAAAATTGGCAATGCCTTATTTGAAAGGAAAAATAGAAGGTGATGCTTTTTGTCTGTACATTGGATAGCAACAATATTCAAAACATGAATATAGATTTGATCATCTGCCACTAAAAAAATTAAAGAAATATATTCCTCACAAATAAAAATAAATGAAACATTTAACATAATGACATTTGAAATAAATACAAGTCATGTACACTATGAACCGTTGTTAATTACCAATATAAATAAAAAAGTTCCAACTTAGAATTCAATAAATACTAGTCTGACAGTTAGCAAAGCCCAAAAAAGTACACAAAAGAAACCAAACATTAAAAAATTAGCATGTGAAATATGTGCTAGCACCAATATAATTACTAAACACCAAACACAACATTCTACTCTAGGTCAACAAGAAAACCAATTTATGCACAACAAAAAGATACTAGTAATGGATATGAAGAATGTTCAGCCAAAAGAATAAAAAATGTTCAATAAAACCAACAAATAGTCTTGGACACACTACCTCTAGAGGTAGATTACATGTTCGCTACAAAAAAAATTACCAACATCCAATGCAAGTCCTTCAATATCAAAATTTCCAAGAAAAAAGCATCTTGCTACTAGCTTTGAAAAAACTATTGCCTGAAACTAAACCTCAAAGCAAGGCAATACAAAATTACCTAAAAAAAATTTGAGACACCCCTCAACATGAGTGTGTTATATGTCAACAACTAAATTTTTCTTACAAAATAAAAAAATAGCAAACAAGAACAACAATTTTACTTAGCTTTACCAAACACCCAAATTGCACCTCAACTTTTTGAAATATGTATCTCTTGCAAAAGGTCATTGCAACAAAATAAAATATCAATGTTTTTCATACAAGAATACATAAAGACGTAACAATCCCTTATCAATACTATCCCAAATTTAAAATCTAGAAGAAAGGCTCATATCACTTCACATTTCTTTCACACAAATAATAAAATGGGGATACAAACGACCTCAAATCGGCCTAATAGGATCAATAATTAATATGCCTAGAAATATCAACACTACACAAATAGTCTTGCCACATCCAATAAATAAGACAATCATAATTACTACTTTACTAAAAAGAAAACTAGAATACAAAAATATGTTTTAAGCTGGCATTGGCTGACCCAATCTCATATTGAAAGAACTAAAACAACTCTATCACAAATATCACTACAAAATAGAAGGCATTTGCATAGAACCTACTTGGAAAAAGGTGTAGTGTCCCTCCAGTTGATGCTATTTGATTTAGTTTGTTTTGACAGTTTATTCTAGTTGTTTAGTTGCTTTGGATACTACAGTACATTATTGCAGTTATGACATGGTTGTTATGTTGGTTATATTATACTCTGTAGATGATACATATGATATTGTGATCATTTGGTTATTTTCATTTGATGACATTATGATGGACATGTGTGTGTTATGGTATATGTTGTTTCTAGATGTTAATGATGTTATCATGATATATTTGATGTTATGATGTTATGTTTCATGTCAGTCCTGGTGAGGGAGACGGTGTAGCATTACTCACACGTGAGTACCTTGCTACGTTGCGACTCTTCTTCATGGTATGTTTCCAATATATGTGTTGATATGGTTGGCAGTGCAGTTTGATGCAGTTTGTAGGTACAAGCATCGAATCCACCTTCTTCGTCAGGTCTGAGCGTGTCAAGGCCCAATGGAAATATGTTGATGGGCGATAGTGTCTGGTCCTCTGTTGTGATCCATCGTTCTTGAAAGAATGAGTATCCGTTCATAACCTGTTTGGTTGACGTTTGTCCCGTCATGTCATTTGTTATTATGTCATGTCGTTTGTATGTTCGTCATGTTAGAAGTTGACTTGTATAAATTAGTTAATTTATTTAATTAGTAAAATTTTGGATTTAAATGTGATTAATTGTAATATTAGATTAAATGATTATGTTGATTCATTTAAATTAAAAGTTTGATTTAATGTTAGAAGATTTAATTTATTAAAGATTATTAAAATAGAATATTAATTTAATATTATTATCTTTTGATTGTGCAACTTAAATGATATTAAATTAGATATTTTGAAAAGAAGTTACTTTAAGTAAATTTTGCAAAATATCTCTGAATGTGAACTAGGTATTAAGAAATTGTAACTTGTTCATCTAATGACTTTTAATTGCCTGTTCATTTATGAGTGCATGCAATCGGTCAGTTAAGCTTTGTGAATTACATTTAATTGTAAAATTAATGATTAAACATGTTATGCAATTTTTGCACATGGCAATTGCTTTTCTATGAGAAGTTGTATTCATGACAGTATTTTTGGATTAAGCTTTTGCTATTTCTCTATGTGTTTGTTTGGGAAAAAGATTGGAGATTGTGAATTCTGAAGCCTTGCTTGTGTTGGGAAGATTTTGTGATCGAGATTTTGTTATTTTCTTCGTCACTTGACGAAATTCGAAGAAAAGCACCAGGTTTTCTTTTGAAAATGTGTTTAGTTTCTTGAATCTAAAACTTTAAATAATGATTATGGTATTGATTTGCTTACAATTGAGCCTGCATGTTGAACTATCTGTACAAACAAAGAAAATGAGAACATTGTTAGCTAATTTGATTAAATTGAAAAGAATTTTTTTGTGAAACGTTTATCTACAAAAACCTAACTTTGTATTTCTATTTTTTTTGAAAATTGCTTAAATTTCCTTTATCGGTCTGAGGATCAAATAAAACCTTTATTACTATAGATCGTAAGTCACTCCTTGAATACACGCATGCATGAGGTTGCTTTCTCTTTATTTTGTTTAGGATGCACAATCCACTGATCCTTTTGTCTGGGGTTTTATTAATATTCGTATGTAACTTGTCTATGGTCATTTTATTTCCATATGATTAGTGCAAAAGTTCTATTGAAATTTTTAAATAAGACTTTTAGCGCAACATATTATTCTATTAAGTGTTGGTTGAAGGTATTTGAATTAGTATGTTATTGTTTTGCATTTTTTTTTATCTGTGGCTGTACAATGAGATACTTAAGAATGATTGACTGATTTCTCAGAATTATCAGTTAAATTTAGCTAAATATTTTGATTCACTGATTTCCCAAATTCTATGTATTTGTTGGGTGTAGCCCAGAATCATTTCATTCTATGTGATGAGGTTCATTTGGAGATGATTTATTCTTACACGCCTTCCATTTGCAATTAGCTTGCAAGCTTCTAAAATCCTTTTAGATCTGCGCCAGCACAACCCTCTTCTTCTTGCATTTACCTGATTGGGTTGGCGTTATTTGTTTTAGGAACTTTTGTATGTTATTCCTACACCCAAGCGTACCTTTCACAATTCCAAAGGTAAATAACGCTAACTATATATATATATGTATGTGTGTGTGTGGCTTACTGCCACACATGTCCTTTGTCCACCTGTTATCTTTCGCCTTGAAAATCTTTAAATGGTTTGTAACTTGATTGTATTTTTTTTAAATTTCGCCTCTCGCCTAGTTTTCTTGCTTCATGCTTTTGATATTTTGTTTAGAATTATTGTTAGTTTCATGCTTAGATGACCACTATTTATTTTTATAGTGCGTTACCCTATGAAGAGATAGCTGGCGCTGCCTTCCAGACTGTAGAATGATTAGTAAATAATCGTATACCCGTATTAAGTTGATTTGTACCTATATTCAGTATCAATAGATGTTTTTCTTTATGCATGTGCCATCCCAATTCAACTATATCTAATGCATGTCATTGGTGTGAGTTAAAATGCATGCACCTGATTTGTGTCACTTATTGTTTGTACACATAAAGTATTAGCTGTTTGCGCACATGCTAAATGCATGCATCCTTGGTAAAGTCATTGTTGCTTGTCTCTTAACTTCTCTCTTTCAAATCGATGATGCCTGGAAAATAATGAAATCCAATATATATATTTATCTCCACCTTATGCATTTATTTGTTCTATGTTGATACTTGTTTACTCTTGGTGGAGTGGTTGTCTTTTGGTAATTTACCTTGTGATTTCATGCTTGGTCTGCTCAGCAAGTTTCTTGATAATGAAAATCGCCTTGTGTCAATGGATGCTTTATGTTATTCTTGCTTGCTTGAGTCGATTGATTGATCCCTTTGATCGTGACCTTGGTTCCAATTAATAGGAATTGATAATATTTGGATCTATGCATTCGAAAAAAACACTTAGGATAATGGAAGATTGATTAGGTTCGATAAATGCATGTTTTGGTTGTGAATTTATGCATGTACTTTCTATAGATGCCATCGACTAAACTTAGAGTAAGTACGGTTGTATGTATTGTCTTAGATCGACTGATTGTTATCTATCTCATTCTCTATAAGTTAGATTTAATGAAAACAAATTTTAGATCTATCTCTTCTTCTTAACTCTAAATGCATGTATGTTGTATGTTTATTCAGTGAAATCTGGTTTGAGCGAGATTACAACTGTTGTTTCATTATTTTAGTTTAAAATTAGTATATATATATATAATATATATAAATGGGGTTATTAAGCAAATCGAATTATGAACACAAATGTATTGTTTATATATGTGGAATTAAATACATATAATTGAAGTTGTATTGTTTGATATTGGTAAGTTAGATATATTTTTAGAAGTAATGAATTTATTATATTCTTAATGTATGATTCATATTAACTTATTTGTTAAAATAGAACAAATAAAATAAAATATATTTATCCTGCCAACGATTATGAACTTTTAGTTAGATGTTTTAAATTTTGAATATCAATATTTGTATATGTGAATATATATATTATGTATACAATCAGTATCAGTGATAAACATATGAAAATTATTGCTATAAATTATGATGTAAACTTATCAACAACATTCTATATTAAGGGTTCGTCAAATAATTTTATACATGTGTATGTTTATGAATGTATGTATATGGATATACTTGGATGTATTGTGAAAGGAAATTCTACCTTTTGTGTATTTTCATTTAATTGTATAAATCAAGAAATAATGGTTTTGGAAAAGATTGGTAAATTTGTATTGAGATAAAAGAGAGTTGTGTATATGGTATGGAATAATCATATTTAGTATTCTTGTAAAAAATAAATATTGAATTATTTTGTTTAGATAAAAGAAAACAATAAGTTGACATTTTGTTAGGACGATTATGTTATCACATGAACTTTAAGTCATAGTGAATCGAAAGATTGTGATGTGGAAAAATTTATTCGTAATTGTCTATGATGTCCAAAAGGGTACTTTTGGTGTTGAAATTCTTTTGGAACTTCCAAAGGTTAGGAGAAAAGTGATTTGTATTGAAAAGAATGGATTGTTTGATTATTGATGTTCTTTGCAAAGACTTGAATATGAATGTTGACCATGCATGTTGTGTTATCATGTGATGGTAATTTGAACGTTTTGAGTTCTACAAACTACGTCTTTGGTGATGTCTATATTCATGTTTTGACTTATCCATGCATGTTGGATAGTCCTATTGATATATTTGAAATGTTTATGGTAACGTCCTGATTATAATGAATATACAGGTGATGTTATTTTGCATGCATGTTGGCTATGTTGTCACTATGAGTAATATCTTTGTACATAGGAGGAGTGGCTTTCGTTAGGGGCCGAAACCCTAAGAGGTTTTCAGGGTAACCTATTGAAATTAGTTAATCAAGTGAAAACAATAAACTTAACGTATTAGGGGATGGGTAGTATTCACCTTATAACGAAGATAATTGTTTTGCCTCACCTTGTACTTTAACGCTTGTTTAGGTTAAAAGGTAGGTTGAGATGGCCTGGAATGGCTAGTCAATCACTTTGTCTTCTCAAAAATTGAATCGGTACCACATAAGTTCATTTAGGGGCCGAGAATTGGTAGAGATTGTCAGGGAAACTTGAGACGAGGGTCGATATTCTAGGAAGATTTTCCAGGGTAACCTAGAACGACTATGTGATGAAACTCCTTTCCTTGTACATGTGTTGGGTCTCTTGTGTAGAGTCAAATGTGGTTATGTTCTTGCCTCTAGGAGTTTGTTGGTTGTCATATGGTTTTGATGTCATTATGTTGTCATGTGTATGTCAGCCATGTGTTGTATGTTTTGTCTTCCTTGATGTTAGTTTGACTTGAGGACCTGATACTATCTCCTTGCATGGGGGTGGGCTTTCAATTACCACACGTTTGGGAGGAACGTTCCTTTTCTTCCATTGGGTCCCCTTGCAGGTGATACAGTTCAAGATGAGATTATTCTTGATAGGTTCCTGGATTCACAGAGTTGATCATTAGGCTTACTCGTGGATGAGATGGATAGTTGCACTTGTTCATCATCTATATTGTATTCTATCATGAATATTTCATGATACATCATTTTATTTTGATCCTGGATGTTTCGAGATTTGTCACAATCTCGTTTGTTGTATCTTGATCATGTAATTTAAACCTCTTTATGATAATAAAATTGAGATATATGATATATTAATATGTTTCTTGTATTGGGTTCCATGATGAGTTATTCTCCTTATGTTAGTTTAGTTATGTTGTTGTGGAACCCTGAGAGTATTCGTGTATATGTTGTTTTTTTCACACGTTGTAATTAAATATTTAAAAAAATAAAATCGGTTATTTAGTTGTCTTTGTGTTGTTCTCTAGGTTCCATGACGGGGTGTTATAGCTTGGTATCAGAGCACTAGGTTCTAACACAGGGCACTCTAGATACATATAAGCCCATTACATTGACCTAGGTGTTGTACTCTTGAGTTACATTCTCCCTTTTGGGTTGTTTTCGCTTGTCTATCCAGGAGTTGTCTTTAGGTGGTGTTGGTCCAAGGTGCAGAAAACCAGTGGAAAGGATAGGACCCTCGGTGTAGTGTGCAATATACCAATATCCTTCCTACTGGGGGAATGTATCATGGAAATTTGTGTAGTGTGTTAATGTATGTTAAGATAGGATAAGTTGGGGCTTAAAATTTGTTTACATTCTAATGTTTACCCTAGTTTTTGTGCAGGGATGGGAAAGTTGAAGTTCGGAAAGTGGAAAGGAAAGGTAGTGAAGGCCGCCAAAAAGGGTGTGTTCGTAAAAGAAAACCCCACACCGGAAGAACCACCTTGTATTTTTGATGACGAGACCATGTCCCAAGCCCTCTCTCAGCTCAAGATGGGAAAAGGGAAGAAGATCGAAGAGCCAAGACACACAATTAAAGTGAAGAAACCATCTACTATACGGGTTTGGTCGTTGGAGTGTGGACCTAACGCACCTATTTTGTCTAAGGAAGAGAAGGAAAGCATTCATGCACAACCTTTCACTTCCATGAAGGTGGTTATGGACTCAGATGAGGACCTTGAGGAGTGTCCTCCCTCAGAAAATGAGGAAACTGGTTGAGGTAAAGATGAACCTCCTAGCAATTAGTGTCCAGGTGGCCCATGCTTGTTTTTAGGCTTCCAGGAGTAAGCCTCATCCTAGGGGGGAGGAGGTAGTGTCCCTCCAGTTGATACTATTTGATTCAGTTTGTTTTGATTGTTTGTTAGTTGTTTAACTGCTTTGGATACTACACTACATTATTGGAGTTATGACATGGTTGTTATTTTGGTTATTATACTCTGTAGATGATACATATGATATTGTGATCATCTGGTTATTTTCATTTGATGAAATTATGATGGACACGTGTGTGTTATGGTATATATTGTTTCTAGATTTTAATGATGTTATCATGATATATTTGATGTTACGATGCTATGTTTCATGTCAGTCCTAGTGAGGGAGATGGTGTAGCATTACTCACACATGAGTACCCTGCTATGCTGCAAATCTTCTTCATGATGTGTTTTTCGATATATGTGTTGATATGGTTGATAGTATAGTTTGATACAGTTTGCAGGTACAGGAATCGGCTCCACCTGCTTTGTCGGGTCTGAGCATGTCAAGGCCCAATGGAAATATGTTGATGGGAGATAGTGTCTGGTCCTCTATCTTGAGCCATCATTCTTGAAAGAACGAGTATTAGTTTGTAACCTGTTTGGTTGACGTTCGTCTCGTCATGTCATTTGTTATTCCATCATGTCGTTCGTATGTTCGTCATGTTAGAAGTTGACTTGTATAAATTAGTTAATTGATTTAATTAGTAAAGTTTTGGATTTAAATGTGATTAATTGTAATATTAGATTAAATGATTATGTTGATTCATTTAAATTAAGAGTTTGATTTAATGTTAGAAGATTTAATTTATTAAAGATTATTAAAATAGAATATTAATTTAATATTATTATCTTTTGATTGTGCAACTTAAATGATATTAAATTAGATATTTTGAAAATAAGTTATTTTCAGTAAATTTTGAAAAATATCTATGAATGTGAACTGGGTGTTAGGAAATTGTAACTTGTTCATCTAATGAGTTTTAATTTCCTGATCATTTATGAGTGCATGCAATTAGTCAGTTAAGCTTTGTGAATTGCATTTAATTATAAAATTAATAATTAAACATGTTATGCAATTTTTGCACATGGCAATTGGTTTTCTCTGAGAAGTTGTATTCATGGTAGTATTTTTGGAAGAAGCTTTTGCTATTTCTTTGTGTGTTTGTTTGGGAAAAAGATTGGAGATTGTGAATTTTGAAGCCTTGCTCGTGTTGGGAAGATTCTGTGATCGAGATTTTGTATTTTGCTTCACCACTTGATGGAATTCGAAGAAGAGCACCAGGTTTTCTTCTAAAAATGTGTTTAGTTTCTTGAATCTAAAACTTTAAATAATGATTATGGTATTGATTTGCTTATGATTGAGCCTGCATGCTGAACTATCTGCATAAACAAAGAAAATGAGAACATTGTTAGCTAATTTGATTAAATTGAAAAGAATTTTTTTGTGAAACGTTTATCTACAGAAACTTAGCTTTGTATTTCTATTTTTTTTTAAATTGCTTAATTTCCTTTATCGGTCTGAGGATCAAATAAAACCTTTATTAATATAGATCGTTTGAAAGATGTAATCATTTGTACCGTAAGTCACTCCTTGAATACCCGCATGCATGAGGTTGCTTTCTCTTTATTTTGTTTGGGCTGCAAGAACCATTGATCCTTTCGTCTGGGGTTTCATTGATATTCATATGTAACTTGTCTATGGTCATTTTATTTCCATATGATTAGTGCAAAAGTTCTATTGATATTTTTAAATAAGAGTTTTAGCATAACATATTATTCTATTAAGCGTTGGTTGAAGATATTTGAATGAGTATGTTATTGTTTTACATTTTTTTTATCTGTGGCTGTACAATGAGATACTTAAGAATGATTGACTAATTTCTCGGAATTATCAATTAAATTTAGTTAAATATTTTGATTGATTGATTTCTCAAATTCTATGTATTTGTTGGGCACGACCCACAATCATTCTATTTCATGTGATAAGGTGCTTTTGGGGATGATTTATTCTTACATGCCTACCATTTGTAATTTTCTTGTAAGCTTCTAAAATCCTTTTAGATCTGCGCCAGCACAACCCTCTTCTTCTTTCATTTACCTGATTGGGTTGGCGTTATTTGTTTTAGGGACTTATGTATGTTATTCCTACACCCAAGCGTACCTTTCACAATTCCAAAGGTAAATAATGCTAACTGTATATATATATTATATGTGTGGCTTACTACCAAACGTGTCCTTTGTCCACCTCTTATCTTTCGCCTTGAAAATCCTTAAATGGTTTGTAACTTGATTGTATTTTTTTGAAATTCTACCTCTCGCCTGGTTTTTTTGCTTCATGCTTTTGATATTCTGTTTAGACTTATTGTTAGTCGCATGCTTAGTTGACCACTGTTTATTTTTATAGTGTGTTACCCTATGAAGAGATAGTTGGCTCTGCCTTCCAGACTGTAGAATGATTAGTAAACAATCATATACATGTATTAAGTTGATTTGTACCTATATTCAGTATCAATAGATGTTTTTTCTTTATTCATGTGCCATCCAAATTCAGCTATATCTAACGCATGTCATTGGTGTAAGTTAAAATGCATGCACCTGATTCGTATCTCTTATTATTTGTACACATAAAGTATTAGTTGTTTGCATGCATGCTAAATGCACGCATCCTTGGTAAAGTCGTTGCTTGTCTCTTAACTTCTCTCTTTCAAATCGGTGATGCCTGGAAAATATTGAAATCCAATATATATTTATCTTCGCCTTATGCCTTTATTTGTTCTATGTTGATACTTGTTTACTCTTGGTGGAGTGGTTGTCTTCTGGTAATTTACCTTGTGATTTCATGCTTGGTCTGCACAACAAGTTTCTTGATAATGAAAACCGCCTTGTGTCAATAGATGCTTTATGTTATTCTTGCTTGCTTGAGTTGATCGGTTGATCTCCTTTGATCGTGACCTTGGTTGCAATTAATAGGAATTGATAATATTTGGATATATGCATTCAAAAACAACAGTTGGGATAATGGAAGATTGATTAGGTTCCATAAATGCATGTTTTGGTTGTGAATTTATGCATGCACTTTGTATAGATGTCATCGACTAAACTTAGAGTAAGTACGGTTGTACCTGTCTTGTCTTAGATCCAATGATTGTTATCTATCTCATTCTCTATAAGTTAGATTTAATGAAAACAAATTTTAGATCTATCTCTTCTTCCTAACTCCGAATGCATGTATGTTGTATGTTTATTCAATGAAATCTGGTTTGAGCGAGATTACTACTTTTGTTTCATTCTTTTAGTTTAAAATTTGTATATATATATGGGGTTGTTATGCAAATCGAATAATGAATACAAATTTATTGTTTATATATGTGGAATTAAATACATATAATTGAAGTTATATTGTTTGGTATTGGTAGGTTAGATATTTTTTTAGAAGTAATGAATTTATTATATTCTTAATATATGAGTCATATTAACTTATTTGTTAAAATAGAACAAATAAAATAAAATATATTTATCCTGCCAACGATTATGAACTTTTAGTTAGATGTTTTAAATTTTGAATATCAATATATGTATATGTGAATATATATTATGTATACAATCAGTATCAGTGATAAACATATGAAAATTATTGCTATAAATTATGATGTAAACTTATCAACAACATTCTATATTAAGGGTTCGTCAAATAATTTTATACATGTGTATGTTTATGAATGTATGTATATGGATATACTTGGATGTATTGTGAAAGGAAATTCTACCTTTTGTGTATTTTCATTTAATTGTATAAATCAAGAAATAATGGTTTTGGAAAAGATTGGTAAATTTGTATTGAGATAAAAGAGAGTTGTGTATATGGTATGGAATAATCATATTTAGTATTCTTGTAAAAAATAAATATTGAATTATTTTATTTAGATAAAAGAAAACAATAAGTTGAAATTTTGTTAGGACAATTATATTATCACATGAACTTTAAGTCATGATGAATCGAAAGATTGTGATGTGGAAAACTTTATTCGTAATTGTCTATGATGTCCAAAAGGGTACTTTTGGTGTTGAAATGCTTTTGAAACTTCCAGAGGTTAGGAGAAAAGTGATTTGTATTGAAAAGCATGGATTGCTTGATTATTGATGTTCTTTGCAAAGACTTGAATATGAATGTTGACCATGCACGTTGTATTATAATGTGATGGTAATTTGAATGTTTTGAGTTCTATGTCTTTGGTGATGTGTATATTCATGTTTTGACTTAGCCATGCATGTTGGATAGTCCTATTGATATATTTGAAATGTTTATGGCAATGTATAGATTATAATGAGTATATGGGTGATATTATTTTGCATGCATGTTGGCTATGTTTTCATTGTTAGTAATATGTTTGTACATAGGAGGAGTGGCTTTCATTAGGGTCCGAAACCCTAAGAGGTTGCCAGGGTAACCTATCAAAAGTAGTTAATCAAGTGAAAACAATAAACTTAATATATTAGGGGATGGGTAGTATTCACCTTATAACTCAGATAATTGTTTTGCCTCGCCTTGTACTTAAATGCTGGTTTAGGTTAAGGTAGGTTGAGATGGCCTGGAATGGCTATTCAATCACTTTTTCTTCTCGAAAAGTGTTTCGATACCACATAAGTTCATTTAGGGGTTGGGAATCGGTAGAGATTTCTAGGGCAACTCAAGACGAGGGCTGGTAATCTAGTAAGATTCACCAGGGTAACCTAGAACGACTATGTGATGACACTGCTATCCTTGAACATGTGTTGGGTCTCTTGTGTAGAGTCAACTGTGGTTATGTCATTGCCTTTGGGAATTTGTCAGTTGTCATATGGTTTTGTTGTCGTTATGTTGTCATGTGTATGTCAGCCATGTTTTGTATGTTATGTCTTCCTTGATGTTAGTTTGACTTAAGGCCCTGATACTATCTCGTAGCACGGGGGGTGGGCTTTCGAGTACCACACAGTTGGGAGGAACATGCCTTTTCTTCCATTGGGTCCCCTTGTAGGTGATACAATTCGAGATGAGATTATTCTTGACAGGTTCCTAGATTCACATCGTTCATGGAGTTGATCGTTGGGAATACTCATGGATGAGATGGACAGTTGCACTTGTTCATCATCTATATTGTATTCTCTCATGAAGATTCATGAGACATCATTGTATTTTGATTCTGGATGTTTCAAGATTTTTCACAATGTCGTTTGTTGTATCTTGATCATGTAATTTAAACCTCTTTATGATAATGAAATTGGGATATGAAATATTCATATATTTCTTGTATTGGGTTCTATGATGAGTTATTCTTCTTATGTTAGTTTAGTTGTGTTGTTGTGGAACCCCGAGAACATTTGCGTATATGTTGTTTTATTCACACGTTGTAATTAAATGTTTTTTTTTTTTAAATTATTTAGTTGTCTTTGTGTTGTTCTATGGGTTCCATGATGGGGTGTTACAAAAGGTATTTAGAACAACACTTGGTAATAGTTCTGAAATAGAAAAAATACATAGAGAAAACAATATAGATAGTGATGAAACAAAAGACAATAGCGAACATGAAACATAAATAGATACATTTGTCCATGGATTTACACAATCGTAATCCATCTACGATTTGCATGATAAAATAATTGAAATAGCATGTTTGCCCAATAAAATAATCCAATAGGTATATTTAAAGAAAAATATGCAGAAGAAATAAACTTTCCAACACTTTTCTTTGGTAACAGATGAGATACAAAAATAATAAAATGTTATTCATATCAAAAAAATGAAAATGGGAACTAATGCATTCGAGTAGTGACTTTGCAAACCAGAAAACAAATCTATTTTTCAAAACCATAAACGTAATTCAAGAAAAAAAATGTTTCAAGCATATCAATAAGAATTAGAAAAGGGAAATTACAAGGACAAACTCTACTAGCCAAAGATGTTAAAGACAAACCAAATCTAGAAAATATATTAAAATAAGATATTGGATATATGGATCTTAAACATATTCGAATCTCCCTAGACTACTTCCATCAGCTCAAGAAAAACATATTTACAATGATTCGACAACAAGGACCACCAACATTCTTCCTAAATTTCTCGAGCTTGGAACACTAGTGGCTGCCTTTTCTATTTTCACTGACAAAATTGAATCAAAATCGAAATAAAAACCACAACAATAATGAAGAGAAATAAAATGATATAGATTCCATTATTAGAAAAAATCCTATTACTTGTAGTCTCTATTACATATTTTGAATCAATGTGATGAATAACATCTTAACCAATGAACATACTCTACTTGGACACATCAATGATTTATTTTTTGTTATTGAATTTTAGAATAGAGGAAATGAACATGATCATGCACTAATATGGATTAAAAATTCCCTGATATATGGCAAGTTGTCAAACTCTAAAATTGAACAATTCATAGATAGGTATATTGCATGCAATACTAACTTGATTCACCACACTTTGCAAACATGCATCAACATCACCATACAAAAATTTGTAGAAAATATATATTAAAATATAATGTAGATCTAGTTTTCCAATTCCACCAATAAAAATAATAACAATACTTGAACCGATTACAGTATTTAAACAAATCATAAAGAACAATGCTACTAAAATTCAAACCATAATTGAATAGGAACAATATGATGAATCTATTAAATTTTCTTGGAAAACTATCTATGATCGAAAATGACTACATAAAAGCTATACAATCTATACTAAAAAGGAAATAGTGTTCCTCAAAATAAAACCTTCTCACACATGGAATAATAGTTTTGAAACCCAAAAACCAGATCTTTGGTAGGAAAACATTGATGTGCAATTTATACTAAATGCTTATGCACTGCATCTTATTGTTCATCGTGCATGACAAAAGTAGATAAATCGATGATAAGTTATTTCAAAAGAATACACAAAGAGCACGAAACAAGTAAAATGGATGTTATACAAATGATACGAACTCTTGGGAATATTTTACTAAATTTGTAACAAATATCGACTTAGCTTGTTGCTCACTTAAATCTTTTTCTACCATTAAATTCAAGTTCAAAGAAATGTATATTCATAAACACAAGACTACCCCAAGAACAAAATTGTATTCTCAAATCAACATCGCTTCTAAAATCAAAACTAGATGAATTGAAGAACATAATGTGCTTATCAATCATCGGTCGCTATTTGCATTGCCTTGCAAACCTACAAGAACTATGGGTAAACCCATAATAGTGGTGTACAATTTTTATGAGGAAGGAAATTTGAGAAAATTCTCACGCATTGAAAATTTCATGTTTTAAAGGGTCCGTTCAAACTAGGGGGTTCACACGAACCCAAAAGAGGGGTTCGATCGAACCCCTAGTTCGAGCGAACCCCCTTTTGCATGGTGGGTTCACTCGAACCCTGTGATGCCACGTTCCCTTATGAGGAATTCAAAAAAAAGGGGGGTTCGCTTCGAATGAACCCCCCTTCACCCTTTCGAGCGAAGGGGGGTTTGTTCGAAGGGGGGTTCGCTCGAACCCCCTTTTTTTTCCCTTCTCCCCCTCTTCCACCAAATTTTAGCAGAATTCTGCCCTTCGAAGCTCGGGTTGAGGATGAAAATGGAGGATACTTCACAAACCCAACTAGAAGATGGTAGTCCTCAGAACGAGCTATCCAACGAATTAAATTTTAATATGTTTTGGTTTTATTATGTATGTGTTTTTTTTAGTTTTATTAAACATAGGTTTTTCACCGAAAGTCAAGCTCTCTATTTGGCACATGTGGAAAAATAGCAGATTATCAAAATAAAAAATTTAAAAATATGTTGAGGCTGGGTATTGATGTCCTTGATCCATTAAAAAAAAAAAAATTGAATTTCGATACATACAGAAAAAGTTATGTTGTATATAGTCAACCTATGTCTGAATTGCAATTGGTTTGACTTCGAAACTTGATTAAGGAAAAAATATTCAATAAAAAACTATGAGACCAAATGCAAATGCTAGATATCGTAGATAAAAATCTAAATTTGAAAAAATTATAATTTTATCCTTTATACAAAAAAAGTTATGTTGTATACGGTGAGCGTCACTTTTTAAAAATGTTGTTTTTTGAAAAAAACCAGTTTTCGTGGGAGATGAAAAAAAAAGTGCAATCTGATTCCAAAAATTTTGAAAAAAATATTTTTAGAATCTACAGAAAAAATGTGATGAGACTCTATTTTTCATCATCTTCAAATTCCTCATGGTTTAGCCGCTATAGGTGCCCAAATATGAAGATTTAGTTAAAAATAATAATTGCAGTGTCTAGTTTGGCCAAAAATTGTAAACCACTATTGTGGGATCACCCCTATGTCTTTCTCAATTCACATCAAAACATAGAATGGCCAAAAATAAAAATCTAAAGACAAGGAAACCAAAAATTATCTGATTTATCAAATATAATAAACATCTTGATTACAAAAACTATTGTAGAGAATAGCTATTGCTATATGTTCCCTTTTCCAGTAACAAAGATAAATTATGTATCAAGGATTTAAATCATTCACAGAAGTGTATCTTTTTCACTAGTAAACCTTTAAAAAAATGAATCCAAATATTCATATAATTTCAATACTTTGAGGAGCGAATTAGAAGATGCTACTAAAGAACTAGAAAAAGACCAAATATCGACAAACCCAAATAAACAAAATAGTGGTTGTAATGGAATCAAACAATACAACCTAACTACTGATCTAGAATGGTTAAAGAAAAGACAAAAGCAATAAACTAGACATGGATTCCAACTTGTATAAAATCCAACACTTCTAGAAAATATATAATATTATAAACTAAAAAAAAATGCTCAACCAAGAACAAAAAGTGATTGTTAAGACATTACAAAAAAAGACATAACATAAAAAAACCAATTCATATTTTCTTGACAAGCGAGGCAAGAATAGTGAAGACATTTATAGCTAAATTAATTTTTCAAGTTCTCATACATATTTATCATTCTAACCCTCTATGTGATCCATTGAAACAAAAAGGATTGATTATGGCCTATATAGGAAAAGCAACATATATTGCAGGTGGATTAACAATACATTCCACCTTACAAATTTCCTTCAACAAATCCTATTGCACATCACTTAACAATGAAAACCTCAATACCTTGCAAAAACAACATGAACAATTACATGTATTGTTTCTGGATGAGGCCTCTCTCATAGGTAGTAGATTCCTCTACTCTATAGATAAACAAATGTGACAGATCAAGCATTCACCAACAAAATATTTTGGGGAAGTTGACATTACCTTTTGTGGTGACCTTTATCTAGCTAAACATGTTCTCGATAGTCTTATTTTTGGAAACACTATAATTAATAAATAAATACTACCCTATACCTTTTGGAAGGATCACGTACAGTGTTACGAATTGTAAACAAATATGCTTCAAATAAACCAAACATTTTTTTCTATTCTCAACAAAATATGACTAAACACACAAACTACTAATGATATAGCTTTTTTTAACATTAATTGTCTATGACCACCCCCTGTGGGTCCAATATTCTCATATATTATCAAAACCAATAAATTTCTCACGTCACAAAATAATAAAATGTTATCAATTATTTATGTTAAGGAAATTATTATTGATGTAGTTGACAATTTTGATGAAAACTATAACAATACATCAATGCTCGCTAATGAACTTCTACAAAAAAAAATTGTCCTCAAAGTCGATATGCTCGTCAAACTCTATGCTAAAAATTACAATATCGTGGATGGTCTTGTGAATGGAGTAGACGATATTTTTTTATAATACATAACTTAGAACAACATAGATATTGTGTGGATTCAATTTAACGATACTAAAATCGATCGACAACAATCAAGCAAAATCCAACATCTATACACAAACATAATACCAAAAGAATGGGTACCTATACTATGAGTAGAAAAATGTGTCTCTAAAGAAAAATTTCCATCACACATAACAATACACAAATAAACTATTGTAAAATTTGTATGCAATAGAACCATTCATAGATCACAAGGTCTGACACTGGATGGTCTTGCTTTTGATCCATTGGAAGTCAAGGCACATGGACTAGTATACACCGCATTATCACGTGTGTGTAACATCGACTCATTATACTTATTAAATTCATTATCAAAACAAAATTTCAACATAAATATGGAACAACATAATACAATGAAAAGAGAACTAGAAAGCTTCTTCCAAAGAAAAAAAATAGATTTCCTACTTGACAAAACCAATGGATTTCCTGAATCGCTAATCGATCATGCCTAGTCAAACATTGACAAAAAATATTTTCAAACCTACAAAATAGATACCTATTGGAGTGATCACTACACAATTACTCTTTGATTATTGTATCACCCACAGAAGAAGAACAATACAATAATTTCTACATATTTTCTTCTAACAAAATATTGTATGGTAAGAGATGTTTAATGAATAATGTTTGGTTTGTATATGATTTCAATAAAGTTTTAATATGTATGGTGAAGCATGGGACAATAATACTCCTATAAATATTTTATGTTTCTCATCTCTCCTAGTTGCTACTTAACCATGAAAACCCATGATCCAATATCAGTATGTTGTAATCATATATTTCTTGTGCAATCTATGACTTGTTTAGCTAACCAAGAAGTGATAGACTACAAATTAGTGAATCATATTTTAATTCATTAAGCCTTGTGTAGTTTAAACCTAGTGAAGGAAAGGAAGGACATTTGAGTTGGATAATTAAAAAATCATTAAAGGATAGTTGTACCACAATGCTTAATTGGACTAGGTTGTTGACATATGCATGTGAATTAGATCCCTTTTGTCTTGTATGTTTGAATATGCTAAGTGTAACATTCATTGTTCTATTTGATGATATTTTTCATAATACACATTGACATTTTTTTTAGACAAGATAGGTAGCTTTTTTTATATGATCTTATACATGTGTTATCCATCAAAAAAATATTAGTTATGATTGGCTATCACATTATGGTACAAGAAATATCTCTAGTACTCTTTATTGTTAGATTGCTTAACATTTATCACCATGTAGTAAGGGATTATCTAATCCTACCAATAAATATTGTACATTAGTTGTCAACTAGATTTAAGTATGTTTATTATATAAAAAGGGACAACAAGGTCCCTACTCTTTAGAAACAAAACTAATTCCAAACAAGAAATCAACACATAAAGCCTAATTAAAATACAAGACTAACAATAAACAAGCAACAAAATAATGTTATGAGAACTTTATATTATACTAGACCATAAATCATTACAATAAAAATGTATGGTATATGTGTGAATAAATTTAACTATTTTATAACTTTATGATAAATCAATAAGTTTTGTATATTATCTTATATACAATAAATTAATTATTAATTCATAATTTAAATAAGAGATTAATAAATAATATTGGTATAAGTTTCTAGTGTGATGGTTTAAAGGTGGTGTTATTGTTTTTGCCACCAAGGTTCAAACCCCATTGGGATGGTATTGTTGAGTGGTTATATTGAGGATGAAGTCCTCCATTTGTGACCTCACCAATTCATAACTCCAAATCAAAAGTATTTACCCTTAAAAAAGATTAATAAATAATAAATTTGTTATTTAATGAATATAATTATTCACTTATTTTTAATTAGAAAAATTTATATAAAACATCTTCATATTAACTCAAATATACCATAAATTTGTTATTTGATGAATATAATTATTCAATTATTTTTAATTAGAAAAATCTATATAAAACATCTTCTATTTACTAAAATATACCTTAAAATTATCTCATTCTTCTTAAAATAAAAATATCCTGAAATAATGAAGATGGAAGAGTGAAATGAAAGATTTTTAATAAAGTCAAATCAAAACAGGTTATAAGATCCCAAGAGTAGAATACTCAAACACCAATGTCCTATAAAGTTTGTAATCTCCTCTCAAGATCAGTTCCTCTGCAGTGAACTTTGATCAGGAAGTGAGAAAGAGTTGTTCAAACTTGGACATTTGATGCGGTGGCAGAGCGAGGAAGACGTGAACACCATTTCTGTCAACATTATTGCTTCCCGGAAGGGGCTTGGGAAGCAGCAGAACAATATACACCTTTTCATGGACGACAGGGCCATAATACAGAGGTTTCCCCCACTGGTATTCAACATCTTCAAATCGAAGCTTCCACCATGACGACACAAAAATGGCTCCCTCAGTACGAGGAACGCCCCTCTTTACTTCCCCCCAGTCTATGCCTGATCGATCATATTCATCGCTTATTCTGGCGATGCCCTCCTTCACTCTCTCCACGCACAACGACAGGGATTCCCTCATCTCCACAGTATTTGCAGAAGCATACGCAGGATATACAGCGTTGCCGACGTATTCACTTGGTAACAGAGGATTCATCCGTCTCCGCACATCCACTGCAAACAACACGCGCGATTCCTCCTCTTCCTGCATTTCCACCGACTCTGTTCCACATTTCCATAGATGCGTGGTCACCACTTCGAAACCGCTGCACTTTGCCACTCGCCCGTCTGCCGTTGCCCTTTTCTTCAAACTCTTCACAAAGTCGACAGAGAGTCGGAAGAGCTTGAAAATGGGAGCCAATTTGGTATAATTGGGTGTAAAAATATGGGGTCCTGTGAAAAGTGCTGAGCTGTCAGCGCTTCAATCAGCATGGATTTCTACAAGTTCTGGATGTGGGTATTGAATCAATGGAGGAGAGCGAGCTTGTAATAGGCTTCTGTCAGTGCAGGGGTGTTAGAAGTGGAACAACTCTGAGGGGGGTGTGAATCAGAGTAGTAAATTTCTTACAAGACAAACACAAAAGCCATCTTATGATGTATAATATGACAAACAATGCTGTCTTGAAACATTCAGACCTTCATCAGCATAAGCAGAAAAGAAACTTTTGAAGAACTAAATGGACAACATAAACAGGTTATGACACATTTCTTGATAAAGCATAATATTATTGTTCATATAAGATAGAATGAACAAGTTCTCAAAAATGCTTTCTTTTGCAGGAGTAAACAGATTTTCAGACAACAGTACTTACAATATAAAGAATAACTGAATCAAGAGTACTGGAAATTTTGAACAGAACAAAGATACATATCAGAGCATTTTGAGAAACTAAGACAATTCAACATAAAAAACAGAAGGAAAGATTGTGCACATGAAGTAACAGAGACACACAAAGATGCCGAGTGGAAAACCCTCCAGGGGTAGAAAAATCACTCCAAAATGTCTTGTAGGCTTAATCTCAAAAATGGATTACAACAATGTTTTGAGCACTAACTCAGTCCTTGATACAATCCGAAGCACCTACTTCAATAGGGGTATCAACTCCTTTTCCATGTCTCTTGCATGTAGACTTTGCAAAGTAAGGACCTTATAATTGCACTATGTGTGCAATCCTAAAATCTCCACTGAACAAATTTAATATTTCAATAATTCCAAATACAGTGTATGGACTACAACTGTCCAGAAACATAAACTCAACTCTTTTTCACAAATATTAAAAACTGCATCCCTGTTATAGAAACCAGAGACAGTATGAGCAAATGCATCTCTCCACTTTGAGTTTTTTCCGACAAGAAGTCTCTCTTCTTTCTCAAGAGTAAATCGTCTTTCTTTTACACAACTACATGATAAAAATGGCTTACAGCCATATTTTTATAGAAACAAAAACAGTTATATCTTTCAAGAACCTGTATCATCAACACAAACTAAGGTTTGTAACAGAATTTACAAAAACTCTTCAAGTATTCTGAATACCTATACTGGGTTTACAATGTTTTTTTGTTTTCTCTTTTAAAGAATGCCACTACAGATTCAAAGAAAAACGATATCAAAACATAAAAGAACCCTAGAGTGTTTAACTCGGGTTAAACCATACTGAAGTGAAACGTTTTGCGACCATTTAAACAAACTAACAAGAAAGAATATACCAATTCGAAACCTTGCAAAACTGAAAAACGAAATACCTGTCATGGCGGCCAGACAACAATCACCTAAAAGTGTAACGACTTCTCAATAGTGTCAATATAAATCATCCACCTTTCCGTTTGTGAAGTGTCCATCAAGGCAAACACCAACCAAACTTCCATTGAATACTTGGAGCTGAAGGAACAAAACCCAAACATGGCAACAAAATACAATTTCTTCACAGCGGCGGCGGCTAGGGTTCAGTTGCTTGTAAAACAAATGATAACCACAAAGCATTACTTTTCCCTAAGAAGAGCTCAAAGTCAAAAACCATAATGATTGAAATCCGCATGAGCTAGAATGAATCATTAAGTGAAATCCGGAATATACCAAGAGAACAAGAAAACTTTAATGTTAAACTGTCGAATACTCAAGTAGGAATATTCCTTATTGACTTTTCAAATAAAAAGCTAAATCATAATACCAACACTTATCACCTTTGAACCAATACAAATTACCTTTTGTTGGCCTTTGGCTGAGTGTAAAGAAAGAACCACAAAGACAAAAAAAATACCACCAACATGACACTGATCATAGACTATCAAGATGCCAACATCAAGGGCTGAAACACACCAGAGACATCAAGGACAACAAAAACCTACAAACTCCCCCTTTGTCCTTGATGGCAAAACAAATACAAGACACCCATCATTGAAGCCAACAGAAATGGAAACCAATGAGTTGAAACCAGATCACAACTGAAGCCACAAAGTGATCACTTCTCCCCCTTTTTGTCACAAGGACAAAGCAAAAACAACCCAAAAGAAACAGCTGTAGATATACCATGAAGCAACAAAGTCATGGGAAGCAACAAGAAGCTGCTTAGAGAGCTAAATAGCTCCCCCTCAATAATAGAGAAATCTTAAGCAAGTAATGAGTGAGAGACCACTCCCAACCGAGAACCAAGCCCTTCAAAGACTTCTTTAACCAAAGGTTTTGTAAAGATATCTGTCACTTGTGCTTGTGTGGAAACATACTGCATTGTTACCTCATTAGCCAAAACCTTTTCCCTCAGAAAATGAAATTTAATGGCAATATGTTTGGTTCTTGAGTGCATAACAAGATTTTTAGACAAATTAATTGCACTTGTGTTATCACAAAAAATAGAAACAGGTTTAGCAACATCAATACCCATGTTTGATAATGTCTAAGCCATCTAGAGAAGTTGAGTACAACAAGAAGTAGCTGCAATATATTCAGCTTCCGCAGTTGATAAAGAAACAAAATCTTGTTTTTTACTATGCCAAGTAACAAGACAAACACCAAGATAAAATGTTGCACCACTAGTGCTTTTTCTGTCATCTAAACAACCAGCCTAATTAGCATCAGTAAAATTCAAGGAAAATTTTAGTGGCGAATCTTCGCCAATTGGCGAATATTTGAAATCAGGACCTCCAAAAATAGTGAATAATACAAGCTAGAAAGGATGCCGAATTGCCAGGTTTTTACAAAAAAAAAAAAATTATTTCCATTAATTCGCCAATGCATTTATTTTTAAACGACGTGTCATCGGAACTGATTTGTCAGTAGTTTATACTGTAAATACAAATATTACTTATATTCGCCAGTAATTTTATATTCTTGCAATTAATTTTTGGGAAATATCGCCACTAATAATAGTTTATCGTGTCATTTTAGGGATATTTTAGCCTTGAATAGGTTTATTATTTATTGCCATCGATTATCTTTTTGATCTAATGGCTGCAAGTGAATTACATGACTTTATTTGCATGTGCCTTTTAAAAAGGTTGTTGAGGCCCGAAATTTATTTTGGGCCACACGATTAGATTGGATCATGTGGCCCAGAACAAATTTCAGGACTCAACAACCTTTTTAAAAGGCACGTGCATATAAAGTCACAGAATTCACTAAGTAATGGAATTCACTAAGTGCATATAAATTGGTGTATCGGCAGGACATCCCTAAGTGTCTCACCGATGATGTTTAGTCACATCGATATTCACTCATGGAATGAACTTGCACTGCAGCCGTCTGATTTAAAATGGGATGAACTTGCACTGCAACCGTCTGATTTAAAAGCTAATAAATGGTAGAATTTTCAAGTTTTAGTTAGTCTTAATTTTCAAGTGAATTTTTTAAAAACACTTCATCGCGGGGTCCCTGGACCCCGCGAGGGGGCGTTGCCCCCTTGACCTCCACAAGGGGGCTCTGCCCCCTTGACCCCACTGGTGGCTGCTGCCCCCGGGCCCCTGCTTCAATATTAAAAAATATATATATATATGGGGGAACTATGCCGACCAACTATGCAAATTTTTAAAGGAGAGATTTGCCATTGTAATTAATCATTTTACTGATTATTCACTAAGATTTGCCAGTGTGATTATTTTTTTTTACCAATTATTCATTAAGATTTGCCAGGATTTTACAAATTTTTGAATGATGTGCATAAGATTCACCAATGAAAATTAATAATTTTTTCAAATATTAGGAAAGATTCGCCAGGATTTTACACCTTTGCTGAGGGGGGGGGTTTCTTATAGTTATCCCTGGTAAAATTTGTCAAAGTAAAATCATTGTTGCGTGGATACCATAAACCAAAATCAAGAGTACCCTGGATATACTTGAATATCCTTCTTACAGCCATGAGATGAGACTATTTTGGTGTAGATTGAAATTTAGACACCATACATACAGCTTGCATCAAATTAGGTTTGGAGGTAGTTAAGTATAATAAACTACCAATCATTGACTAATACTCTATTTGATCAACATCAGGAGAATCATCAGTTTTAGACAACTTACAGCCAGTCACCATAGGTGTGCTCACAGGATGACAATCATCCATTTGAAACTTTTTTAACATCTCTTTGGCATATTTTGTTTGTGACAGAAATATTCCTTGTTCAAGCTATAAAACTTGGAGACCAAGAAAAAATGTTAGTTCACCTAACATTGATATTTCAAATTCAACTTTCATAATCTTTGAAAACATTTTAGACAAAGCATCGTTATTGCAGCCAAAGATTATATCATCTACATAGACCTCAACAACTAGAATATCATCACCTTCAACTCTAACATAGAGATTACTATCAACACCACCTCTTTTGAATCCATTTGTTGTTTAATGTGCATCCAACCTTGAATACCAAGCTCTAGGAGTTTGTTTAAGACCATACAGAGCCTTTTTTAATTTGTATACATGATCAGATTTATCTTTTGTGGTTCAAATCCTTTTGGTTGTTCCATATACACTTCTTCATCAAGACAACCATTTAAGAATGTTGTTTTCACATCCATTTGGTAAACCTTAAAATTCTTGAAACATGAGTATGCTAAAAATATTCTAATTGATTCAATACGAGCAACAAGTGCATAAGTTTCACCGAAGTCTATACCTTCCTGTTGTGCATATCCTTTGCACACAAAACGTACATTGTTCCTTATTACTTTGCCACATTCATCCAGCTTGTTTCAAAAAACCCATTTGCCACCAATAAATTTTTTATCATCAGGTCTTGGAACGAGCTCCCAAGTCTTATTCTTTTCAATTTGACTGATCTCTTCCTGCATAGCTTTCAACCAAAAATTATCATTTAAAGCATCAGATACAACTTTAGGCTCAAAATTAGTTATCAAACAAAAATGTTCAGCAATCTGTGCTTGCTCATCAAATTTTGCTCTTCCAGCATTCCCGTCCCCAATGATTAGATCTTGAGGATGATTCTTAAAAGCAATCCTATAAGGTGGCTTTGGAGGTGTTACTACCTTAGAGCTTGAAGCATCCTCCTATGGAACATTATCTGTTTCATCAGATTTAGGAGTAATGTCAAGACCTAACATAGGTTCCTCGTCACCATCCTACACAAGATCATCATCAAGAAGCAGTTTTTCATCAAATTTGACATTAACAGATTCAACAATTCTATTCAACCTTTTATTGTAGCACCTGTAAGCTTTACTATGAGTAGAGTATCTTAGAAATATACCTTCATTCGATCTAGATTGAAAGTTGTCTAATTTTTCATCATCACGTTTGATAAAACACTTACAACCAAATATTCTGAAGTATTTAATTGAAGTTGATTTACCATGCCAAAGTTCATAAGGAGTGAAATTAGATTTCATTCTGATTTGTACCCTATTTAAAGTATAAATAGTTGTATGAACAGCTTCTTTCCAGTACTTTTTTGGCAGTTTTGCTTCATCTAACATTGTCCTTGCCATCTCTTTTATTGTTTTGTTTTTCCTCTAAACAACCCCATTTTTTTGAGGTGTTCTCGCAGTAGCATATTGTCGTTTTATGCCATGTTTCTCACAATAATCTATAAATTTTTGAGAGGTAAACTCACCTCCCTTGTCTGACCTTAAGCATTTAAGCTTTGTGTCAGCTTCTTTCTCAACCATCTTTCGAAAAAATCTAAATCTGTCAAAAGCTTCTGACTTATTTTTGAGAAAAGTCACCCAAACCATTCTTGTAGAATCATCTACAAACAACATGAAATACTACTCACCATTTATAGACCTTGCCCTAGTGGGACCACACAAATCAGTGTGTACAAGCTGCAAAGGTTTAGTTGAAGCATGTTCTTTTGATTTAAAACTAACCTTTGTTTGTTTACCTCTTAGACACTCCTTACAAACAACATTTTCAGGTTTGCTTAGAATAGGAAGCCCTCTTACATTCTGGTTTTTGTTGATCCTAACCAGATTATCAAAGTTAACATGCCCTAACAGTTTATGCCACAACCAATTTTCTTCAACTTGACCCATAAGACATATGCCTTCACTACATTCATGATTGGAAGAGTCAAAAAGATTATAAACATTACCTTGTGTTCGTAATCTAGTTGCAACTATTTTTCCTCATTTGTTCTTTATAGCACAATATTGTGAGTTGAATATAACATTATAACCATTGACACAAATCTGACTAACACTTAAAATATTGTGTTTAAGACCTTCAACGTACTACACATGTCATAAATAGGAGTATCATCATTTAAAAGTAGAGAGCCTTTACCTTTAATCTCAATTCATGTATTATCACCAAACTTTACATAACCTCTTAAATAATCTTCAAGCTTAATAAACTTGTTTTTATCACCTATCATGTGATTGGAACAACCACTATCCAAAACCCATAATGCCTTCTTTTTGGAAAGAAGAGTGGTTTGGACAAACATTGATTGTTCTATGTTTTGAACAAATTTGGGTCTCCAAACTTTTCCAGAGATACGTTTACCTTGTTTGCATTGATTGGATGTGTGACCAATAGAATTGCATGCAAAACACCTAATAGTATTAGGAAATTCAAAGAATTGTTTGTGACCAAATCTAGTTGTTCTAGACATCATTATTCTGCAGTTGCTTACTTTGTGTCCAAACTTATTACAAAAGAAACAATAACCATGAAAGAAAGCATTAAACCTAAAATTGGTTCGTTGATGCTCAAATGGCTACTTCTTCTCAACTGCCTTAAGGTTTTGATTTAAAGGTTTTGAACATTCACCAGTATTGAATCCAATACCAGTCATATCTTTATGTTGTTTTTGTTTTCCAAATATCTCATTCAAGTGAATAGTACTCTCATAACCTTCAACTTGTTTTTTAAGATTGAAAACCTGTTGTTCAAGATTTTGAATCTTTTTATCTTTATCAATAAGAACTGATTGGAGAGTATCCACCATTCTTTTAGAATCATCAAGTTCAATTTGTAGACGATTGACCAAACTATCTGCTATGTTCTCTTTCTGGATTATGTTCTTGAGAAACAATATGTTTCTTTAATCTTTTTATTTCTTGAAGAGCACAAAGTAATTCAATTTCACAGTTTTCTACCTCAGACTGTTTTTCAGATTCTTTGTTTGGTGTTTCCTCTGACTCTTTGTTTGAGGTCTTTTGAGTTTCTACTTTAGCCATACATAAAGTCAAGTCTTCATCATCTAGTGAGCCATCGAACTCAAAATCTGAGTCTTCTTTTGAAAAAAGACTTTTTTTCAGTTTAAAGTTAAACTTCTTTTTAGGATAGTAAGTCTTTTTCCTAAGCTGTTTTTTCTGGTTTTTCATCTTCATAAGACTGGTCAACATAAGGAAATTTAGCAGAAAAGTGTCCATGTTTTCCACAAGTAAAACATTTAAAAGGCATCTTACCCTTATACTTCTTTTTTAGTTTCTTAACAAGAAGAGATTCTTTGGAATCTGACAAATCAGAATCACTATCATCTGATAAATCTTTCTTTTCTGCCTTAAAGATAGTTTCTTTTCCAGTGGAAGTATTTTTGTTGATTCACATTTCATAGGCAGTCAAAGTACCTTGTAAACTATCTAAGGTGAGCTGGTCAAAGTGTTTCTTTTCTTCAAGAGTAGCAATTTTAGCTTCAAATTTATTTGGTAAAGTTCTGATAACCTTAGTTACAACATCAAACTCCTTTACCTCTTCTCCTAACCCTTTCATAGTATTGAAAACTTCATCAACTCTTAAGAAATAATCAGCTACCTTTTCATCATCCCTCATTTTTATTTCTTCAAACTGATGTTTTAGAGTGAGAACATTTGACTATTTAACTTTTTTGTTTCCTTGATAGATGGTTTCCAGTTTAATCCAAATTTCCCTAGCAGAACTGCAATGCATAACCTTAATAAAAACATCTTTAGTCAATGCACACAGGAGAGCATGTTTTGCTCTAGCATTGGTTTCATATATTTTCTTTTCATCAGCAAATGTGGGCAGTGTAGTTGGTACAGTGTAACCAGTTAACACTATACTCCATACATCAAGATCGATAGAAGTTAGATATGTCTCCATTATGATCTTCCAAAAACGTAATCCGTCACATCAAACAACGGAGCTCTTGTCATAGATGTGCCTTCATGAGCTTGAGACATTTTAAAACAAACTTCCAAGATCGGAAACAATCCTAGGTTGGTTAAACCTGACAAAGGACCCTATGCTCTGATACCACTTGTTGGAAGTGGAACAACTCTAAGAGGGGGGGGGGGGGTGAATCAAAGTAGTAAATTTCTTACAAGACAAACACAAAATCCATCTTATGATGTATAATATGACAAACAATGTTGTCTTGAAACATTCAAACCTTCACCAACCTAAGCAGAAAAAAAACTTTTGAAGAACTAAATGGACAACATAATCAGTTTATGACACATTTCTTGATGAAGCATAATGTTATTGTTCATATAAGGCAAAATGAACAAGTTTTCAAAAATGATTTATTTTGTAGGAGTAAACATATTTTCAGACAACAGTACTTACAACATAAAGAATAACTGAACCAAGAGTACTGAAAATTTTGAATAGAACAAAGATACATATCAGAGCATTTTGAGAAACTAAGACAATTCAGCATAAAAGACAGAAGGAAATATTGTGCACATGAAGTAACAGAGACACACAAAGATGTCGAGTGGAAAACCCTCCAGGGGTAGAAAAACCACTCCAAAATGCCTTGCAGGCTTAATCTCAAAAATGGATTATAACAATGTTCTGAGCACCAACTCAGTCCTTGATACAATCTGAAGCACCTACAAAAATAAGGGTATCAACTCCTTTTCCATGTCTCTTGCATATAGACTTTGCAAAGTAAGGACCTTATAATTGCACTGTGTGTGCAATCCTAAAATCTCCACTGAACAAAATTAATATTTCAATAATTCCAAATACAATGTATGGACTGCAACTATCCAGAAACATAAACTCAACTCTTTTTCACAAATACTAAAAATTGCATCCTTGTTATAGAAACCAGAGATAGTATGAACAAATGTATCTCTCCACTTCGTGTTTTTTTCGACAAGAAGTCTCTCTTCGTTATAAAGAGTAAATTGTCTTTCTTTTACACAACTACATGATAAAAATGGCTTACATCCATATTTTTATAGAAACAAAAACAATTATATCTTTCAAGAACCTGTATCATCAACACAAACCAAGGTTTGTAACAGAATTTACAAAAACTCTTCCAAGTATTCTGAATACCCATACTGGGTTTACAATGTTTTTATGTTTTCTCTTTTAAAGAATGCCACTACAGATTCAAAGAAAAATGATATCAAAACATAAAAGAACCCTAGAGTGTTAAACTCGGGTTAAACCATACTGAAGTGAAACGTTTTGCGACCGTTTAAACAAACTAACAAGAAAGAATATACCAGTTCGAAACCTTGCAAAACTAAAAAATGAAATACCTGTCATGGCGGCCAGACAACAATCACCTAAAAGTGTAACGACTTCTCAATAGTGTCAATATAACTCATCCACCTTTCTGTTTGTGAAGTGTCCATCAAGGAAAACACCAACCAAACTTCCATTGAATACCTAGAGCTGGAGGAACAAAACCAAACATGGCAACATAATACAATTTCTTCACAACGGCAGTGGCTAGGGTTCAGCTGCTTGTAAAACAAATGATAACCACAAAGCATTACTTTTCCCTAAGAAGATCTCAAAGTCAAAAACCATAATGATTGAAATCCGCATGAACTAGAATGAATCATTAAGTGAAATCTGGAATATACCAAGAGAAGAAGAAAACTTTAATGTTAAACTGTCGAATACTCAAGTAAGAATATTCCTTGCTGACTTTTCAAAGAAAAGCTAAGTCATAATACCGACACTTATCACCTTTGAACCAATACAAATTACCTTTTGTCGGCCTTTGGCTGAGTTTAAAGAAAGAACCACAAAGACAAAAAAATACCACCAGCATGACACTGATCATAGACTATCAAGATGCCAACATCAAGGGCTGAAACACACCAGAGACATCAAGGACAACAAAAACCAACAAGGGGATGATGGCCAAGGTGTTTGTTGAAGCGAGGGAAGCTAAGTTCTTCATGAAGCTCGCCGCGCCCATCCCATCTATTACCGTGTGATTTGTTCCCAATCCAATTGAGAAGCCTCCACATTTAAACCGAGTCACCTGCTTCTTCAAATCAACCAATTTCAAAAAGAACAAACAATGAATCCAATAAAAAAACATAAGCAAGAATAGGATGAAGAAAAAACCTATACGAAGCAAAGTGGCAAGTCTTGGAGATTATGGATCACATGAAATTTTTGCAGAACCAGCTTCTTGCAAAAGGGGTTGGGATAGGCGATGTCGTGGAGATGAGACAAAGATAATTGGGTGGAAGTAGAGCTCCGCAACAGTCGATTTGAAGGAGTTTGTCATGGGCATCAAACTGAAGTCTTCCTGCAACGAAATCATAGGTCACTAGAAGTCTACTTAGGGCATCTCTAATCATTTCAACAGTTTTAGATGAAGTTGTTGCGGGATTTGGCGCAAAAGAAATGAACTGTCTCCATAGTAAACACCATCTGCTGATCAAGATTGGAGAGAAACATGGTCTGTTTCTTGGTTGGCTGGGCTGGATAAACGGTCATTATTTCCTCCACTCTTACTTGGGCATCACACGGTGTATTAGGGGGGCTCAAGACTATAGCCATTTCAGATGTTGCGCTACAATTAGTTAGGTGGGCAAACTTCAAACATTTGTGCTTGCTCGTACTTATCATCTCATCCTTTATATAGCTTATAACACAACTTCTTGAAGGAACGATCAACTCTTCCCTAAATAATTAGTGTGCTCATCATTCCCAACAACATCATTCAATTTGGTGGGAACTCCTCCCAATTCTATTGCCCTATAACGAGATCAATAACTCAATTGTAGCGAAACATGCTCCATTATTTCTTGTAGCATTTAAAATAAAGAAAGTTTCACTTGTATAAATGCATGTAAATCGATTTGTTTAATAAAATAATAATCTCTCTCAACGACTTTTATGAGCATCTAATAATTCATTTTAAAATGTTTTGAGATCACTTGAATACATATTATAACTATAAGTACGACACTATCCTAACAAAAAGAATAATCTCATTTATAAGATCTAATGATTTATCATAGAAGTGTGAAAAAAATATAGGAGCACATCAAAAGGATTCAATGGGGTCCAATAAATCAAGCTTTTCAAATTGATTATCAACAAATAGTCAAAAAGAGTTCTTAAGGGAAAATAGGAAAGCATGAACATTATAATTTTGGGTGCAATTCAATGCAATATTTTATTTTTCTTCACTTGGATTTATATGTTGTGAGTATTGTATAACCATGATACTTCATAGATGAAATGGTATAAAAAATAAGCTCTTTCCTTTAGTAGAAATTGTGACTAATTCTACAAGTTGATGTCTATAACAAGATCAATTAGAAAATAGTTGTTACATTTTAAAAGTGATTGAATAATATATTTGAAAGATAAAACTAAGAAGTGTGCCAAGACATATAGAATACCTTTATGGAGAAGTAAGTTTCCTTAAGCTAGAATTCTATGTGATAAGTATATCTCAATAAATGAATACTATCAAGAGTATTATTAAAGATCTCGTAGAGAATTTTTCTCTTTGGAAGACACCATGAGACTTAGGGAAAAGACTACTCTAAAGAAGAAGATGATGATAAGAAATCATAGAAATCAAATGGTTAAAAAAGTGTAATAAAGATAACTCGGTTCAAGGCTATAACTACAAAAATTATAATTTTACTATTTGGAGAGCTAGATGCAAATAATCTTGATCACTAGTTAGCACAAATGGATGTATACTTCAATATGTGTACTTTTATTCTAGAATAAAATATATCCTTTGTTAGATTGAGAATGGACAATTATTATTTAGCTTGGTTTAAAAGCTCCCTATATTATATGGCTTTGGAAAAGTCATGTCTTATATTAGTTCTTGGGATCAATTTAAGAAATTGATTAAGAAACAATTTTAACCAATATGTCATAGAGAGGAAAAATGTATGGAGTGTCATGTTTTTAAATAGAATGGAGGATAATTATCTAAGAGTAAACAAACTTGTATTTCAAAAAAGTGTTTTCCAAATAAACAAGGATATGCAATATGAGGAGGTGTTGATTAAACACTAAGATTTAAAAGGTGGATCTTTGTATCACTTGGACATTGCTAAATTAGATGAAAGCTTTGTGTTTCTATGAGATTTAACTAACCCTTTATGTTAACACTCACTCATCTAGTGTTTCTCTATTTCTACCCTTCTTTTATTTTTATTTTCTTGCTTCTTTTGTGATTTTTTGATTGAAATGAAATTTATTGTTACTGATTGACCATTTTTTACTCATGATTTTATATAAGATTGAGGTGACATGTTTAAATGTTAACATGTTGATAAATATTTTAAGAATAAATTGGGTGTTTTATCATTTTTACCCTATTCCTATTATGAATCTAATTGTCTCTACTTTATTGCATTATCATTTTGAATTGGTTCTATCTCTAGTTCAACACTTTGATCTATCTTCAAACTCTAAAAATAATTTTTCCATGTTCATAAGAGATTTCTCACATGCTAGAAATGAGCATATCCCTCAACCACCTCCATAGACTCCAAGAACCTATTCTAAAATTGTGATATTGCTATCAAGATTCAACCATTCAACTGTGTAGTGTTACGAGTCAAACTCATTGACCCATATTTCATGAATAGTAGTTCACAAGAACTCATTTCTTATGATAGTGATTGATCCACTTAGCACTCATTGACAATTCGACATGCCGTGGAAAATGCCTCCTGCTTATCTATTCTAAAATGTTTTGAGACCCATAAATACATAATATGATTGTAAGTAAAGAAAATATAAAAGCACAACAAGGACTCGATGGGGTCCACTGATTGGGATAGGTGATGTTGTGGAGATGAGAGAGAGATAAATGGGTGGAGGCAGATTCAAACATGCCCCTGCTCTGCAACAGTCGACTTGAAAGCGTCTGTCATAGACATCGAATTGAAGTCTTCCTACAATGAAATTGTAGGCTACCAAAAGTCTGCTCAGTGTTTCTCGTATCATCTCAACAGCTTCAGCTGAAGTTGTTGTGGGATTTGGCGCAAAGAAATGAACTGTCTGCACAGTAAACACCACTAGCTAACCAAGATTGGACAGAAACATTGTATGTTTTTTAGTTGGCTGGGTTGGATAAACAATCATTGTTTCCTCCACTCTTACTTGGGCATCATACAGATTACGATGTATTCGTATTATGGGGGTTCATGACTATAGCCATTTCAGTTGTTGGGCTACACAGTGTTAGATTTTTTTTTTGACTAAATTTAATATTAAGAAACTTCTATTTCGAATAGATGTTTCCACTTTCAATTAAGAAAGTTTCCTCGTTTTTATAAATATGCCAAAGATATCTCTCATTTTGAGATGTTGAAGAAGAATTAATTTTATGAGAAAAAGAATTAATTGTTGAATTGAAGCTTCTGGTGTAAAAGTTTTTCTGCTGAAATAAAAGATATTTTTTCTTGCCCCGTAGTTTTTTCCTCCACATTGGAGGTTTTCCACGTAAATCATTGTGTATTGTGCATCTTTGAATTTGCTATCTATTTTATTTGTTGTGGTTATTTTATTGTTATTGTTATTATTTTTATTTTGGCTTAAATTTCATAACAACTGGTATCAGAGCACAGGTTGTTGGAAGATTTGGTGTGTGTAGGTTTTTTCTTTCATTGAGCAGCATGGAAGTCACAACAAGTGACATGGAGAAGTTAAATGGGGTTAATTTTGTCCTATGGAAATCCCAAATGGAGGATATATTAATTTTGAAATATCAGTATTTGTCGCTCGAAGGAATATCAAAGAAACCCACATCAATGGCAGATGAAGATTAGAAAAAGATGGATAGAAAGGCAATTGCAACCATCCATCAATTTCTGGCTAAGAATGTGTATTTTAATGTTGTTAGAAAGAAGACAACAACATAACTATGGAAAAATCTTCATGATATATATGAGAAGAACACAACATCAAATAAAAAAAATTTGATGAAAAAATTGTGCAATCTCAAAATGAAGGAGGGTGCTTTGGTAGAAGAACATTTAAATGAGTTCAACATAATTACTAGTCAGCTTGTCTCTATTAAAATCACTTTGGATGATGAGATTAGAGTCATCTTATTAATGTGTTCAATGTCGGACATCTTTGAGAATTTGATCGTAGCTATTAGCACTTCGACACCTGGAGGAACTCTAAAGTTTGATGATATCGGTCGTAATTTAATGAATGAGGAGTTATGACGTAAATCAATGATAGAGAACTAGGGAGGAGAAGCCTTAGCCTAGCTGATCATGGTAGAAAATTTGATTGAAACCGACAAGGGCATTTGAAGTCAAGAGGAAGATCAAAATCAAGAAGAGGTAGAATCACCTATTATCATTGTGGCAAACCAGGACACAAGAAAAGAGAATGTTGAATCTGGAAGTGAGAACAAAAGGAACAAAAACCAGCCAATGCAAATGAAGAAACTATTGTTGTTGCATCAGATGATGAGGTATTAATTGTTGTTTCATATGAGGATGCATGCCTTTGTACTTCTAATCATGATATTGATTGGATTTTAGATTTTGGAGCCTCCTACCATGCTACCCCAAGCAGAGAAATTTGTATTTCTTATAAATCTAGTAATTTGGGTAAGGTTCGCTTGGGTAATAATAATTTATGTAATATTGAGGGAGTGGGAGATGTTTTAATAAAAATAGAAGATGGTTGTAGTTTATTGCTTAAATAGGTCAGGCATGTACCAGAGCCTGGAATGAATTTAGTTTCAGCTGGAAAGCTAGATGATGAAGACTGTCATATAGTATTTGGCAAGGGATACTAGAAAATTGTAAAAGGTTCACTAGTTGTTACAAAGGGGCATAAAATAGGCACTCTCTATACATTAAAATCAAAGCTGCAGAAGTTAGATATTGGTACTGTTGTAGAAGAGCCTGCAGCAAATTTGTGGCACAAAAGACTTGGACACATGACAAAAATAGGTTTAAAAATACTTGCTGAGCAAAAACTTTTGCCTGAAATAAAAGGTACAAAATTTAAATTTTGTGAACATTGTATTATGGGTAGACAAAAAAGAGTCATTTTAAAGGAATAATTCAAAAAGGGATACAAAAATATTAGATTTGGTGCATTCTAATGTTTGTGGCCCAATTAATATAAAATCATTAGGAGGGGCTACTTATTTCGTTACTTTTATTGATGATGTGTCAAAAAAGGTGTGGACTTTCCCTATTAAGAGTAAGGATCAAGTTTAGATTTTTTTCAAAAATTTCATATGGTTGTTGAAAGTGAAACTAACAAACTTCTGAGATTTATTAGAACAAATAATGGTGGGGAGTACTACTCCAAAGCCTTCGAAGAGTATTGTAGTAAATATGGGATAAAACATGTAAAAACAGTTCCTTTCACTCCACAAGAAAATGGGACAACTGAGAGAATGAATTGGACAATAATGGAGAAGGTGAGAAGTATGCTTTCAAATTCTGGTTTGCCTAAACATTTTTGGGTAGAGGTTGTACATACTGCTTGTTACTTAATAAATCACTCTCCCACAACTTCATTAGATGGAGGCATTCCCGAAAAGGTATGGACCGATAAGTAGTTATATTATTCTCATTTGAAAGTTTTTGGTTGTGAAGATTATGTCACATTCCTAAAGAACAGAGGTCCAAGTTGGATGAAAAATCATTGAAGTGTATTTTCTTAGGATATGCTGACAATGAGCTAGTGTATTGGTTGTGGGATCCTCTAAAAAGAAGAATTATCAGAAATAGGGATGTTATTTTTAATGAAGGAAAAATGTTTAAAAATATTGACAAAAGTGTGGAGATGCATAAATTTGTTGAAATTAAAGGACAACAAGAGGAGCAACAAGAAAATATGCCACCATTGGAAGAAGCCACTGCTGAAAATAATGACCAGCCATTACAACATAATGGAAATGAGGAACAACAAGAAGCAAAAGTCATGCAAGAGCCATTACAAGATATTTTGGTTCGTAGATATGCTAGGCCTCATAAGGTTTCACAAATATATCCTCCCTCTAATTATATTTTATTAATTGATGAAGTTGAACCTAGTTATTTTTAGGAAGCTTGTACATATGAACATAGTAAAGAATGGAAAAAAGCAATGGAGGATGAAATGGACTCTTTGCTGGAAAATAGAACTTGGGAGTTGGTAAAGCTTCCAAAAGGAAGAAAAGCTCTACAAAATAAATGGGTGTACAAGATCAAACATGAGGGTGGTGAGAAGAAGAGATACAAAGTAAGGTTGGTGGTGAAAGGATTTTCTCAGAAAGAAGGTATTGCCTTCAATGAAATTTTTTCACCTGTTGTTAAAATGTCATCCTTTAGAATTATTCTTGGTCTTGTTGTTGCTCTAGATTTGGAATGTGAATAGTTAGATGTAAAGACTGCCTTCCTTCATGGAGAATTGGAAGAGGAAATTTATATGGAGCATCCAGACGGTTTCAAAATAAAAGGTAACGAGAACTTGGTTTGCAAGTTGAAGAAGAGTCTCTATGGGTTGAAACAGGCACCTCGCCAGTGGTATAAGAAATTTGATTCATTTATGATGGAGCATGATTTTAATAGACTAGAGACTGATCATTGTGTCTACATCAAGAAATATGACCAAGATAACTACATTATATTATTGTTATATGTGGATGATATGTTAGTTGTTGGACAGGATAAGGATATGATTAACAAGTTGAAAAAGGATTTGAGCAACCAGTTTGCAATGAAGGATTTGGGTCCAGCACAACAACTATTGGGTATGAAGATCATTTGTGATAGAAGGAAGAAAAATTTGTGGCTGTCACAAGAAAAGTATATTGAAAAGGTGCTTGACAGATTTAATATGAAGGATGCCAAGCCAGTTGGTACGCCTCTTGCTTCCCGTTTCAAATTGAATTCTGATTCACTCCCTTGTGATGACAAGGAGAAGGAAGAAATGAAAAAGATTCCTTATGCTTCAGCAGTTGGTAGTTTAATGTACGCCCTGGTGTGCACACGACTAGACATTGCACATTTAGTGGGAGTAGTCAGCAGGTTCCTTGCCAATCCAGGTAAACAGCATTGGCAAGCAGTGAAATGGATGTTATGATATCTTAAGGGTGCTAGTCATTGTTGTTTATGTTTTGGTCATATTGATATGGTGCTTGAAGGTTTTACAGATGCAAATATGGCTAGAGATGTGGACACTAGAAATTCCACCACTGGTTACCTATATACATTTGCAGGTGCAGCGGTGTCTTGGGTATCTAGGCTACAAAAAATAGTAGCTCTCTCCACAACAGAGGCAGAATACATAGCTGCAACTGAAGCATGCAAAGAGATGTTGTGGATACAACGATTTCTTGGAGAGTTAGGCATAAAACAAGACAATTATGTGTTATATTGTGATAGTCAGAGTGGCATTGACTTGGCGAAAAACCCAGCCTTTCACTCACAAACCAAACACATTGACTTAAGGTATCATTGGATTATACAGGTGTTGGAGGAAGGAAAGCTACACTTGGAAAAAATCTATACAAATGAGAACCCTGCGGATATGTTTACAAGAATACTGCCAAGAGCCAAGCAAGAGTTGTGTAGGAGCATGGCAAGCCTGCAGATGACTTGATGTGCAGGCTTGGGCAAGGATCAATAGTCAAAAGAATCATCTACAATTGCAGTTTGTTATCTAGGATCCTTGCATTTAGTTTCAAGTGGGAGAATGTTAGTTGTGAAGGCTAAATTTAGCTTCAAGTGGGAGAATGTTAGTTTTTTTTAAGACCAAATTTAATATTAAGAAACTTCTATTTCGAATAGATGTTTCCACTTCCAATTAAGAAATATCTAGTTCGAATAGAAGCTTCCAGTATCTCATTTGAAAGTTTCCCCGCTTTTATAAATATGTCAAAGATAATCTCTCCCTTTGAGATGTTGAAGAAGATTTAATTTTCTGTGAAGAAGAATTAATTGTTGAATTGAAGCTTCTGATGTAAAAAAAAAATTGCTGCAATAAAATATATTGATCCTTGCCCCATGGTTTTTTCCTCCACATTGGAGGTTTTCCATGTAATTCATTGTGTATTGTGCATCTTTTAATTTTTTGTCTATTTTATTTGTTGTGGTTATTTTATTGCTGTTGTTATTATTTTTATTTTGGCTTAAATTTCATAACACACAGTCAGGTGTGCAAACTTCAAATATTCATGTTTGTTCGTACTTATCATCTCATCCTTCATATAACACATGCTTCTTAAAAGGAACGATCAACTCTTCCCTAAATAATTAATGCACTGTGATTCGTGATCATTTTCAACATCTCTGACCTCATTCAATTGGGTTGGTACCACTCATAAGAAAGGTTCCAATTTATTCTCTGGATAAATGCATATAAATTAATTTGTAGTTATCATCATTGTGTCTTGTATCTTTTATGAGTGGTATTACGATTGATATGCAATTCAATTGAGACAATAAATACTAGCAATCGCACCTTCGTGTGCAATGGGTACATCAAAGATTTGATGGAGATCAATATTTTAATTTTTGGTATTCTATTTGAGAGATAGAAATTCTGAAATATGAAGTGTCATTTTTTTAAATAATTGAAGTTATGCAT
The DNA here is from genome assembly GCA_007115665.2 of Sequoiadendron giganteum. Classification (NCBI taxonomy): domain Eukaryota; kingdom Viridiplantae; phylum Streptophyta; class Pinopsida; order Cupressales; family Cupressaceae; genus Sequoiadendron; species Sequoiadendron giganteum. The sequence continues at coordinate 423,391,242 of CM021105.1, forward strand.
TTTTCAATTTTATTAACAAAATATTATATGGAATTACAAGTCAGATAATAAATTCAACATAGTGTAATTTTGAAAAGTACAAGAACAACTATAATGGCACAAAATTGTGAGGAAATATTTACTGTAGAATGGATAAGATTTGTAAAGAAGAATGCATTAACATATGAAGATGATCCAATCTCTACTGTCCAATCTTTGAAAATGGGTCTTGCAACCATTGCATTTACATCTTCAACAACACCTGCCATATATTCTATAGTAAATAATATTTTCTTTGTGTCATGCTAATCCCTTGAATTTTGACATTTGGTCTTAAAAGTACAAGCACCAGTATAGTGACAGAAAACTGAGAGGAAATATTTACTGTATAATGCATAAGCTCTCTGAAGAAGAATGTATTAAGTTTAACATATGAAGATCTTACAATCTCTACTGTTCACTCTTTGAAAATAGCTTTGGCAACCATTGCATTTACAGTGTTAGCTGCATCTACTATACATTAAATAGTAAATAATATTGTCAGAAAACTGTCACAAAAACAACCTTAAGAACAAGGAAAAGAGAAATGTACCTAAATTTTAAACTACCAAATGAACATAAAATTATTACTTATACATTAAATTTTTGTATGGATTCCTTATAAATTTTGATATTATTTGTCTAAAAGAGGCAGCTTGTTTGCATAGGAAAGACACGTTTTCATTAAAAACATATACCCAACTGGAGATAATGAGTGCTTCTAATGAATGGAATAGCTAAATTTAAAAATATTGTTAAGGTTGTTAGAGTAATAAGTTATTACACTTAATTAATTATATCATATTGGTTAATTAATTAAGTCACTTATTCATTTAGTTACTTAAGCTAAACTTAGCAACATTAATAATTGATTAATTATTAAGTGTGCACACTAGGGTTTCCCTTTTAGGTTTATTTTAGGGTTTCTTGATCTCCTTCAAAAGGATTGATCTCTTTGCAATAATTGATTCTCAATAATGAATTTTTACTTTGAGGTTTATAGAACATCTTCTTTGGTTCTGAATGTCTTTTGTATGTGATAGGTATTTGCATGCAGGTGATTCTTGGAGACTGTGAAGTTGGATTTATCAACTTCTACATGGTATCAGAGCTCCAAATCTGCAGTTGTTTGTTTGTATTCTGAAGATATGGCCTTTCAATGAGTTTCAAGTGCAAGGGTTTTCACATACATCTTTTTGCAAGATTTGGGGGTAGCCAATTTTTTTGGGACATTTTGGGCTCAAATGGAGGTCACCATCGCATTCGTAGTGGCCAAAAACCCTAGGAATGCCTGTCAAATCATCGATTTCTAAGCAGTTGATCCGGAAGGAAAAAAACATTTGGCAGGGAGGTACAGCCTCCCCAACATGCATTCTGAGGCTCCGACATTCAAAAAAACAAAAAATAAAATTGATTTTTTGACAAATATTTTGCGCTACCCGCATAAATCATCCTGCCACCTAGCGGCCACCGGTCTACCACCACCACCGGTGGCTCCACCATGCTGCGCCACCGGCCCACCCAACCCCCGCAGGCACCCTTAGGCTCCGCCCCAGTCACATGGAGGACAGGGGGCCCTCCACCAGCCCCTACGGGCTCCTCCACTGTCATCGAGGTCCTATGGAGGACCAGGGGCTCCGCCTCAACCCCTTGCCCTGCACCGCCGGTCACATGGGTGACCAAGGGCCGAATATTTTTTGCGGGGAGGGCCAATTTTTTACGGTGGCAACTAGATGGCTGTCAAAAATTTTCCCATGAATTGTTGACGTCATGGGCCATATGGCCCTCTTTGCCCCCTCCTAGCCTTGATTTGCCTTAAAGGAGCATTTTTTTCTTTTTGGCATAACTTGGGCATATGGTATCGAAATCGAGCAAACGAGATATCGTCAGAAAGATGGTTCTGAGCACTATCCTGTGCTGTAGTTTATTTTTCAATATTTCTCTATTTAGCTGCATTTATTTTTGTTTGAAGTCAGATGTTTATATTGCTTCCAAGCTCATAACTTTTTGCCACGATCTCCAATTTTCGCTATCTTTGCGGCATTGGAAAGGTATTGAGGAGATCTATGTTGCTATCCATACACTTTTTCTGTATATGTCACAAGTTGATCGCTTAGTCCAGATTTGGCCCGATGGGTTGTTTGAAGATTACTTGGATGTTTTGGCAATTGGAAGGGTGAAACTTGAATCTTTGCACTTCATTTTCAGTAATACATCATTCAATAATTGACTGTTGCTTCATAGATTCCAGGGTTGTTCCCGTTTGGAGTTTTTCGAGTGTCTCGTGGCATCGGTTCAGCTGTTTCTTTTTTATGATTCCTTGAGTCAATCAATGACTCATCTGGTTTTAATAGTAAACATAATTATCCTTCCTTGCTTGCCAGATTTCAGTTCCAGTGTTCTTCCAGTGCTTCTTTGCAGCATGTCATCTCATTATAGGGGGGTTTTGTCCCACTAGGTTTTTCTTCTCTACCTCATTCTTGCATTTGTAAATGGGTACCTGATCAAGCCTAGTTGTCAGGACCCATCTTTGCTTTCATGCATCTTTTTTCTAGTGTTTTAGCTACTTCCTAAGTTCATCTTAAGGGCGGGTGTTAGAGTAATAAGTTATTACACTTAATTAATTATATCATATTGGTTAATTAATTAAGTCATTTATTCCTTTAGTTACTTGAGCTAAACTTAGGCACATTAATAATTGATTAATTATTAAGTTTGCACACTAGGGTTTCCCTTTTAGGTGTATTTTAGGGTTTCTTGATCTCTTTCATAAGGATTGATCTCTTTGTAATAATTGATTCTCAATAATGCATTTTTAATTTTAGGTTTACAGAACATCTTCTTTGGTTATGAATGTCTTTTGTATGTGATAGGTATTTGCATGCAGGTGATTCTTGGGGACTATGAAGTTGTATTTATCAACTTCTACAAAGGTAAGCATAGCACGAGATACAATTAAGTTCGATGCCTTCTTTCCTTACATTAGTGCAAACAATAATTGAACTTGTGACTAACAAGCTATGAATTTAAATCTTCTAATTATCAAAAAATGAAAATTCCTCCAATTTGATCCTCTCTCAAAATCCCCAATACCCACATTAATATGAAGCACAAAATGGACATACATGAATGAATGAGCCAACAAACATTACATACACTAAACACAAAGAAAGTTGTAATATTCTTGGATGGATTAGCCCATTTCAAGCCATTGTAATCCATTAATACCCACTTGGAGGTTATGATTCCTGGCCTAGTTTACAGATGGGATGCTCATATTTCAAAAACACCCACAGACTCCTTTGGGTTATTGCAATTGGCATACTTGAATTTATAGTTTATTTTTCTTTATCTCAATCCTTGCAGTGCACACATTTGCTAGAAGTTGAGGAGTTTATGCAGCTCACAGACATATTTTGGGCTTATGACACCCACTCCATTAAGTGGATGTAGTTGGAATTTCCCTTTGATTTATTGAGCTATAACAATGGGAACTACCCCAAAATTGGAACCATTTAAGACCTCAATCAGGATAACAAAAACAACAGCCATCCACAAATTATTATAATCCAAATTCTAGGGAGGAGCAACAATTTGATGTAGGATTAGATGATGGGGTTAATTTATTGGTTGAAGAGGAATCGGGTCCTCCTCTTATTATTAGGAAGAGATTGTCCCTAACAGTTATTTCAGAGACCTTAGTCTAGATTACAGTTGAAAGTGAATCAATTTATCAAAGGTTTTCGAATGGGATGAACTGGGTGATTGCTCCTTATGAACTCCAACCCTTTGTAGAATATGCTATTTTGATTTTTGTAGTCAATAACACATTTGTTGCCTTGTCTGAAGCTGGAAATTTCCACTAGGTGAATAATAAGATGATATTTAGATGTAATTACTTGACATAAGAATACATTATGTGTCTATTCTTATTTTAATTATGGTAATAGTAAAATACCTATATTTATATTTTTATACATAAAATAGGAGATCATAATTACTTAACATAAGAATACATTGTGCATCTGTTCTTATTTTACTTATGGTAATAGTATTAATTATGGTCATAGTTTTAACTTCTATTTTTTTAATTTTACACCTACATGCATTATGTAAAAAGTAAAAACTAATAAGCCTTCAAACCTCAAAATAAACTAAAATTTTTATTTACTTTTGTCTATTTTCTTCACATGGATGGTAAAATAAACTGATAAAAGCGGGCCATGAAATAGAAGTAAAAAGAAAAAGAAATTAGCAAGGCTCTAGACACAAACAATTACATCAGTGAGGTTAAGAATGTAAACTAAGCTAGCAAGGCTAGCTATATAATCCCGTCAACAAACAGTAAAAATAAGAAACTTCAAAATCAATTTGCAGTTCAATGAGATTATAACAGTCTGTCAGGTTAGCTTCTGTCAGTAGCCATTTTCAGTCCATTAACGATGACAATAAAAACAAGGATTTTAGCAAAATGTTGTGAGAAAATTATAGGGCTTCGATTTAATTTAACAAAAGCTTTATATTTTAAATCTTGCATCAAGGGTCTACTTGAGGATTATGGAGCTTTAATTAATTCAGGATTTTGGTAAGGACATTTTTCTGAGTGTGTGGTTAGGGGGAAGAGGGGTGAATTTGAGAGGGAGATATTCAGCTAAGGTAATAATGGCACAATTCTGAACAATCAACCAGGGCAGTTTAATTCAGAGCAATATGGTGCGTAGAAAACTACTCATCAACAGTATGTACAAAGAAACACTGAGAGTCTACAGTTCATTCTCTGCTTCTGAACCAGTAAGATTAAAAATAACTAGTCTATTATAGAATGGAAGAATGAGAAGGAGCATTCACTTGGTTTTAAATTTGCAAACCCTAGGTTCATATATTATTGTGCATCAGGGCTTGAATTTGTGTAGAAATGGTGGAAGCTACAAATGGGGACCTGTCATAATGATTCTTTAGTGTTGAAAAGGGTTTAGAAGCTTTCAAACAATTGCAAGTGAAACCAAATCCCATGACATTTTATAGCATCCTCATCGCCTATGCAAAATGGAAGCTATGTAGCAACACACAAACAGTTCTGAAAGAAATAAAGGATGATGAATTTTGTTTGAAGCTATAGATGCAAAGGGGTCGAGTTTAAACTTACGAAGCAATATTATGAAGGGAAAACCGACAGATTCCAACATGCACAACAATAACAAGAGAAATAAGCTAAAGAAAAATTGACCCGGTCGTGTTGAGAAACAAGGGAAAATGAAACCAGGGCAAATGAAACAAGGGTAAATGACTTACCTAAAATTCTTGCAAAATGTTGTCTGATTCTTGTGAAATGTTGTCATTCTCTCAATTATTGTGATCGAGCGAGCAAAATGAGCACAACTTGTTACAACGAAGAAAATATTTTGGGTGGGGGCTCCCACTGAACCAACTCCCATCGATATAAATGCATTAACAAGGAGATTTTTTACGTCTCCCATCGGCAGTAAATGCATCACCACGAGTACATAAAGAAATGGACAACCAAGATCTATCAAATGGCTTTGCATCCTTTCTCCTGCGATTGTAACCATTGATAGGCAAAATGGCTTCGGCAAACTCCATTGAGGGAATGCCTTCAGCGTAAAAATAATAATATCTGTCAATCAATTGTATGAACATTCAAGAATATTTTTTAATATTTTTTTTGAGATAACATGAATATATAAATTATGATTGTAAGTAAATCTCATGCACTCATACTTCTTCAAAATGGGATTTTTGGAATAGGGTATGGACAACTATCAAGCTTCAGAATTCATTGTTGTTGCATGTGAGGCTACTTTTAATGTTTTTAATTCTATCAGTAGAATTTGTTGTTGTTGTATTCATCTTGCTAGTGTATGTATGACATGGTTTTTCACTTGTATCAGTAATTTTTTTTGTTGTTGTATTGACCTTGTTGGTGTACCGGTATGTAATTTTTGATTATAATGTTAATAAAGTCCTTTTTTCCAATTAAAAAAAATATTGTGCACTGTCCTAACAAAAAGAATAATCTCATTTATAAGATTTAATGATTTATCATAGGGATGTGAGAAAAATATAGGATCACAACAAAAGGATTCAATGGGGCCCAATAAATCAAACTTTTCAAATTGATTATCAACAAATAACCAAAAAGAGCTCAAGGGAAAATAAGAAGGCATGAAATTTATAATTTTGGGTGCAATTCAATGCAATGTTTTTTCTCCTTCACTTGGATTTGTATGTTGTGAGTATTGTGTGGTATAACCATCATACTTCATAGATGAATGATATCAAAAATAAGTTCTTTCCTTTGGTAGAAATTGTGACTATTTTTCCAAGTTGATGTCTACAACAAGATCAATTGAAAAATAGTTGTTATGTTTTAAAAAATACAATGAATAATGTATTTGGAAGATAAAACTAGGAAGTGTGGTAAGACACATAGAAACCCTTTACAGAGAACTAGGTTTCCTTAAGCAATATTTCTATGTATCAAGTATATCTCAATCAATGAATATTATCAAGAGCATTATTAAGGATCTATAGAGAATTTTTTCTCTTTAGAAGCGTAGACACTTAAAAAGTCCTGATCATTATTATGCATTTGATTTTGATTAATTAACATCACTTCCTCCTAAATCACTTCTACACTAACAAATTAATTAAATAATCTTTATTATTTAGTTAAATTTAGATCAACTTCTACTATTAATCAAATAATTAACTTTATCTGATTAATTCATCCTCTCCTGACTAATGTCTATCTTATTTAATTAAATAAATCAAATTATTTAAAACAAATGTCATAAATCCCCTAACCCACTTGAGTTGATTAATTTTGTAGTAATTAACTTTAATTAACATCCTAATCTTCATTACCCATTTCTCTAGGTTTTAATTCCACTTTGGTCAAGTAAACCCTTGGTCAGCTAACCAAGTTGCACATGAAAATCATTTCTTTTAATTAACTAATTAGCCTATTTTCCTCACAATGGCATATTCTTTGGAATATTCCCCTCAACTACCCATTCATTAAATTTCCCTCCAAAAGCTTTAAAATCCTCTTAGAAATTCCTTAAATGCCTCTTACAAAGGAATTCAATTCTCTTACATCCCCTTACAATCTCACCTACATGCTTTAACTCTTCACATTTTTCAAAATGTGTTCCACACATATTCCAATGGCTTTCATTATCCTTGTGACAAGTGTCACAATGCTATTGGCATCTATTTTAGTCCCACATCCTCCAATGTCACTCATTCTTCAACCCTTGAGTCCTATAAATAAAGACATTTTTCATTGAATATGGATCGATCATCTCATGCAAAGTCATTATACTCATTTCATCCATCAATCATCCAATTTCTATCACTATCTTTGAGGAAAATTGGCATTTATCACATCCATTTGATCCACAATGTCTTGCAATCTTACTATAGGCATATTCACTCTTAGAAATCACTCATTTTCATGTCATTTTAGCTTGGCTACTATAATTTTACATCATTTCATCATCTACATATCAAAGATCTTGGAGCTTAGCAAAGGGATTGTGAAAGTCCCACTTTCCACATCAAATGACATCAATCCCCCTATGGGATGGAGGTTTTATTTATTTAGATAAGTTTACATGTTCATTTGTTTGTGTTATATACTTTATTTCATGTTCTCTTCTCTATGTTTGATCAAGAATTTCATAGGAAATGTTTTATTTATGTTTTCTAACATGACTAACCTTGTTTTTTTGTCTCTTATTAGCTAGTTGAAGATTGGAATTCACATTTTGGTGCTAGAAAGAGGGATAACCATTTAAAAATTGACATTTTATCTTAGAAATCACGTTTTTGTAGGTTCCAAGAAGCAGTGTCGCTATTGACATTAACATAGCATCACTTTTGCAAATACAACGTTGCCTTTGCAAATAGAGCTACTTTTGTCATCACAGAGTTGCCATTGAGGTCCCTGGTTTAGCGCAGAGCGATGAACTGTTACTTTTTTTACTAGAGCATCACTTTTGCTAAATATTGTCACCATTGCAATGATATAAAGTCTCTTTTGCAAAATAGCACCACTATTGCAAACAAGGTTGCCTTTGTTTTATTGTTTTTGTACTCCATCTTAAAATGGTCATATCCTGGTCATATTTCGATCTTTTTTAGAGTTTTTTTTAAAATGGGGTAAAATTTCATTATCTATGCAATGGTATAAATGTTTATCATTTTTGGTAGAGTTAAAATTTTCTATTTTTCACCTAAATTCAAATCACATTGCAACTTGGTCTACGTTGTAGGGTTTTAATGCTTAATCATTTATATAACCCTCGTATCTTCTTGTTTTCTTGATTCCACCTAACATTTGGAGCATGTATTGTAGGTTTGAAGAGGAGCATAGAGCATTGAAGTGAAATAAAAAAGCATTTGATATTCATTGTAATAGTGTTTGAAAACACTCGTGGGAAAATAACCCATCATATGCTATTTTATTTTCATGCTTTAGGACTACTAGTTTTCAATTGGGCTCTAAAATTAACCATTGAAATCTTGCTTTCGGGTAAGTGCACCAATTTGTGACACAATTTTGGCTCTTAAGATGCCACTTTTTTTTTTTCTGAAATCAGAAAAATCTGATTTGCACGAGAAAATGAAGATAGTTACACTCAAAATTTCAAGATGCAGCAAGAACAAAAGTTGAAGTGCTCCGAGTCTAGTTTCTAAGCTACTATTGTTTTTTGAAATTAATGAAGACTAAGGGTCTCAAAAAGGGGGGGGGCCAAAACAGGTCCTGTTTTTATAATAAAAAAATAGCATAGCGCCTAAGGGCTCCCCCCTTTTTGGTTAACTTTTTTTTAGAATTTCAAAAATCCCAATAATGAGAAATTAGCTAACACCATGTAGTTTATCCTCTTTCTTTCAGATAATTTTTTTAATGAATATATAATATTTTATGAATTTTCAAAGTGGACACATCCTGAAAAGCTGAAATTCGAGCGTGCTCCCCCCCATTTTTTTTGCAAACTAATCAAAAATTGATTTATTTTTTTTTCATCATGAGTAGAATGGAGTCTAGTTTCAAAAAATGTAATTTGTTTCACGTTCCGATGAACGTGTAAAAATCTATCCTAAACCTAGCACATGTTGGTTTTTGACCAAACACGAAGGCATTTACAATAGAAGCCATGGATCAAAACCTTAACTAAATTAAAATGGAAAAAGAATTATATATTTAGATAGCTGAGATAGAGATTAACGCTATCACGGTTTTTTTATAAGCTTGCATTGAAAGACGTGCAAATGAGATGGGGAGCACGGTCAAAAATATGAGAAAATTTAGCAAATCCTGTTAATTAACACATCTAAAACAGGCCTTTTGGCGAGCACCAAATTTGGCGAGCGCCAAATTTGATGAGTCATTTGGCGAGCGCCAAATGGCCTGCTTTGCACAGAACTAGATTTTTGCTTTCTCTATCAAGGAAATTATATACATGAAATAAGCATTTAAGTATAGCTTGACATTTACATATGGACATTTACTTTCTTATAATTTAAGTTATATTTCATGTATATATAGGAAAGATGTTTGAGAGTGGTTTCAGATCTCTAAGACTTATAATGCAAATTCTAGTTTTTGGAAGATCTTAAAAAATTTAGACTTAGTCAAATTTCAATAATCAGCATGTTAAATTTCAGTAATCAAGAGGTCAAATTTTAGTACTCAGGAGGTTGAATATCCTCTATCTCACTCATTTTCATCTCTTATTCTCTAGACCTCTCTCTCTCTCACTATCTCCATCCCTTTATCTAGCAATATCTTCTTTGAGCTCAAGAACTATGTCTCTACATGTCCATCTCTCTCTCCTTCCCTCTCCAATATCTATCTCCCTCCCTCCTTCCCTCTCTACATTTTCCTATCTCTCATCCCTCTCCTTTAATCTCTATATATCTCTCTCTACTCTCTACACCTACCTATGCCTCCCTCCCTCCCTCTTCTCTCTTTCTCTCTCTTTGCTTCCCTCACTCTCTCCCCCCTCTCTACTCTCTATCTTGTCATTCTCTCTCTCCTTCCCTCTCTAGTTCTCTCTATCTCACTTCTCTCTCCTTCCCTCCCTCCCTCTAATTTTCTCTATCTCCCTCTCTCTCTCCTTCCCTTTCTAATTCTCTTTATCTCACCTCTCTTTCTCCCCCTCTCTCTCTCCCTCTCTCTTCCTTTCACCCACCTTTGCTCTCTACTTATCTCTATCTAACCTATCCCTCTATACATCTCTCTCTCTCCCCCCTCCTTCCATCTCAATCTCTCCACCTTCCTCCTTATCTCTCTAATTTTAAGCTCCATCACACATCTCTATCACCTATCTCACTTCTCTCTTTTCCCTTCCCTCTCTACTCTCTTTCTCTCTATCTCACCCCTCCTCTCTCTTATCTCTCTCACCTCTGTCTCTCCATCCCTACCTCTTCCTCCCTCTCTCCTTCCCTCTATTTTTCTCTTTATCTCATCCTCCCTCTATCTACCTAGACCTCTCTTTGTTTTTGTCTCACCTCTCTCTCCATCCCTACCTCTCCCTATATCTCTCCTTTCATATCTACTTCTCTCTACCTAGTTGTCCCTCTATACCTATTTCTCTCTCCCTCCTTGCCTCCTCTCTCTCAATATCTCCACCTGCTTTCCCTCTCTAATTCTCTCTCTATCACTTCTCTCTATCTCTCTCCTCCCTCTCTACTCTCTCTATCTCTCCCTCCCTCCCCCTCTTTCTATCTCTCCTCTCTCCCTCCCCCTCTTTCTATATCTCTTTGCCCTCTCTCAACCTATATCTTTCTCCTTCTATCTATCTCAACTATCCATCTTTACCTATCCCTCCCTCCTCTCTCTCTTCCACCAAAATTCACTCTACATATCTCTATATAACCTACCCCTATATACCTCATTTTCTCTCCCTCTCTCTTGCCCTCTCTCAATCTATCTACCTTTCTCATTACGCCTCTACTTCTCTCTATCACCTCTCTCTCTCCCCCTTCCCTCTTTACTTTCTTTCTCTCTATCTCACCCCTCTCTCCTTAAATATCCCTCCCTCCCTCCTCTCTCTCTATCTCACCTATCTCTCCCTCCCTACCTCTTCTTACCTCTCTCCTCTATTCTCTACTTCCCTTTATCTCCCCTCCCTCTCCTTACCTACCTCTCTCTCTCTCTATTTCACTCTCTCAGCTCTCTCTAAATCCTTATCTCTCCCTCGATCCCTACCTCTCCATTTGTCTCTCCTTCCCTCTCCACTTCTCTATATCTCCCTTTACTCTCTCTCCATCCCTACCTCTCCCTCCAACTCTCCTTACCTCTCTACTTCTCTCTACCTACCTATCCCTCTATACCTCATTCTCTCTCTCTCCCTCTCTCCATCCTTCCCTCTCTCAATAGATATATCCACCTTACTTCTTCTCTCTCTAACTTCTCCCTCCCTTCCCCTCTCTCCTTACGTCTCTACTGTATCTCTATCTCAACTCTCTCTACCTACATATATATATCATTCCCTCATCTCTCTCTCTCTCCTACCCTCTCTCCCTCTCTCAAGTCTCTCTATCTCTCTCTTGTCTACCCTTAACCCTTAAAACCCTCTACCCTCTACCATAAACCCTCTACCCTCTATCTCTCTCCCACTCCCTCTCTCTCTTTCTCTCTCTCTCTCTATATCACATCTCTCCCTCCTAGCCGCTCTCCCTATCTCAATTCTCTCTCACTCACTCACTCACTCACTCACTCCTATATCTCTTCGCTCTACCCTTAGCCCTCTACCCTCTATCTCTCTCCTGCTCGATCCCTCTCTCTCTCAAGACTCTCCCTCATATCCCCTCTCCCTCTCTCAGGTCTCTCTCTCTCTCTCTCACTCCATCTATCTATCTCCCCTCTACCCTTAACCCTTAAAATATAAACCCTTAAATCCTCTACCCTTTATCTCTCTCTCACTCCCTCCCTCCCTCCCTCCCTCCCTATCTCTCTCTCAATTCTCTCCCTCCTACCCCCTCTCCCTCTCTCAGGTCTCTCACTCACTCACTCACTCATTCCTATCTCTCTCCCCTCTACCCTCTACCCTTAACCCTATATCCTCTATCTCTCTCTAACTCCCTCCCTCTCTCTCTCACTAAATCCCTCTATCTCTCCCTCGTATACCCTTAACCCTTAAACCCTCTACCCTCTCTCTCTCAAGTCTCTCCCTCCTACCCCATCTCCCTCTCTCAAGTCTCTCTTTCTAAGTCACTCCCTCTATCTCTCCCCCCTCTACCCTTAACCCTTAAACCCTCTACCCTCTCTCTCTCAAAACCATCTCCCTCCTACACCCTCTCGCTCTCTCAAGTCTCTCTCTCTCTCTCACTCACTCACTCCTATGTCTCTTCCATCTACCCTTAGCCCTATACCCTTAAAACATCTACGCTCTACCCTCTATCTCTCTCCCACTCCCTCCCTCCCTCTCTCTCTCAAGACTCTCCATCCTACCCCCTCTCCCTCTCTCAGGTCTCTCTCTCACTCACTCCATCTCTCTCTCCCTTCTACCCTTAACCCTAAACCCTAAACCCTTAAACCTTCTACCCTCCCTCCCTCTATCTCTCTCCCACTCCCTCCATCTCTCTCTCTCAACCCTCTCCCTCTCTCAAGTATCTCTCTCTTAGTCACTTCCTTTGTCTCTCCCCTCTACCATCTACCTGAAAGAGGGAGAGGGGTTAGGACGAAGATACTTGAGAGAGAGAGAGAGGGAGGTAGTGGGAGAGAGATAGAGGGATGCATGGTTAATGGTAGAGGGTAGAGGGTAAAAGGGTTTAAGTTTTAAGGGTTTAGGGTTTAGGCTTAAGGGTAGAGGAGAGACTAATAGAGGGAGTGACTGAGAAAGAGACCTAAGAGAAGGATAGGGGGAGAGGGGCTAGGAGGGAGAGGGTTGAGAGATAGAGAGGAATGTAGTGTTTTGGAGAGAGATAGAGGGAGGGAGAGTTAAGGGTATAGGGTAGAGGGTTTAGGGTTTAAGGGTTAAGGGTATAGGGTTTAGGGTTAAGGGTAGAGGGTAAAATGGTTTAATGGTTTAGGTTTTAAGGGTTAAGAGTAGAGGGGAAAAAGATAGAGGAGTGAGTGAGTGAGTGAGAGAGACCTAAGAGAGGGAGAGGCGGTAGGAGAGAGAGACTTGGGAGAAAGGAAGAGGGTGGGATGGTTAAGGGTAAAGGGTAGAGGGTAGAGGGTAGAGGGTAGAGGGTTCAACGTTTAAGGGTTAAGAGTTTAGGGTTAAGGATAGAGGGGATAGAGATAGAGGGAGTGACTGAGAGAGAGAGAATTTAGAGAGGGAGAGGGGGTAGGAGGGAGAGACTTGAGAGAGAGGAGGAGATATATAGAACTCTCCCTTATCCCCCTCTCTCTCTCTCAGACTCTCCCTCCTACCCCCTCTCTCTATCTTAGGTCTCTCACTCACTCACTCACTCCCTCCTGATCTTTCTCCCCTCTGCCTTAACCTAAACCTAAACCTAAAACCTTATCCTTAAACCCGAAACCCTAAAACCTCTATAATATACCCTTAACCTCTACCCTCTATCGTCTCCCATTCCCTCCCTCCCTCCCTCTCTCTATCAAGTCTCTCCCTCCTACCCCCTCTCCCTCTGCTAGGTCTCCCTCTCTCACTCACTCCTTTTATCTCTCTCCCTTATACCCTTAACCCTCTACCCTCTATCTCTCTCCAATTCCCTCCCTCCCTCTCTCTCTCTCAAGTCTCTCCATCCTACTTCCTCTCCCTCTTTTAGGTCTCTCTCTCACTCATTCACTCCTTATATATCTCTCCCCTCTATCCTCTACCCTCTACCCTCCCTCTCTCTCTCTCTCACACTAACTCCCTATATCTCTCTCTCCTTTACCCTTTACTCTAAACCATAAACCCTTAGCCCTTAAACCCTTAAACACTCTACCCTCTCCCCTTAACTCTACCCTCTACTTCTCTTTATCTCCTCCAAACTCTATCTACCTAGGCCTCTCTTTATTTTTTCTCACCTCTCTCTCCATCCCTACCTCTCCCTCTATCTTTGCTTTCATATCTACTTCTCTCTACCTATTTGTCCCTCTATACCTATTTCTCTCTCGCTCCCTGCCTCCTCTCTCTCAATATCTCTACCTTCTTTCC